>JAJOZX010005431.1:0-326584 GCA_023014485.1 Bathynomus jamesi
TCTGTTTGTTTGATTTAATAGAGCAAATTATTCTTTGTTAACGTTCAAAATTTATTCATGTTTAAACGATTTAGTGTTTAAGCATCTGCTTTTAACTGAAGGGTACAACAAAATGGATTGCGCAAAATTGGTGAATGAGAAAATAATGTGTGTGCTATCGATGTAATGAAAAGACAAATACATAATAATAGATACTTTAACATAATTTTAATAAGATACAAAGCAGATTTTTCTTTATTCCTTATTGCAAAAGTTATGCTTAGTTTCGTTTTCTTTCAACATGACCGCCATTCCTATCGATACAAATCTGGAGTCGAGCTCTCATCTTCCCCATCACTCTTTTGATAAGATCTGGATTGTCTTTTAACAAGTTGATTTCAGCTGTGATGCGAGTCCTCAAATCATCTAAATTGATAGGTTGTGATGCAAATACTCTATTTTTCAAATGACCCCATAAAAAGTAATCACACGGGGTCAAATCAGGGCTGAATGCTGAATGTTCTCGTCTGTTCTTGCCGTCTTTGGATGGCCTGAACGTCCTTTGTTCAAATTGAGGACCGTTTCCTTCTTCTTTGTATTTCCGAACATTCTTCAAAATTGTGTTTAGTTGGAGAAGCTCTATCGGGAAATTGCAGTTCGAAGGTATTCTGAACTTGTTTTAAGCTTTTAGTTTGCAGATAAGTTGTGACCATGAGAACGCGCTGCCTTCGTGTAAACTGCTTGATAAGGGTTTCAAAGTTATTTATAAATTTAGTAATCAGATTCTTCATTTATATGTATGACTCGTATCTTAGATACAAAAGTTAGAATTATTTAAAAAAAATATTTGCAATATCCTTCGACGTAAAAAGTAGCACATTGGTTAAAGCAAGAGGAGCTATCTGGCTGGGAGAAATGATCATTCGGCGCAACCCATTTTGCTGTACCCTTCAGTTAAAAGCAGATGCTTAAACACTAAATCGTTTAAACATGAATAAATTTTGAACGTTAACAAAGAATAATTTGCTATATTAAATCAAACAAACAGATCCAAAATATCTCAATTTTTGGAGGAGTTAGTACAATCTAAAGTTGGGTGTACTTTTTTGTGGGACATATGGTATATATACACACCCCTATTAAAGATTATCTTTTAAAAATAAAATTTGAAACACTTGTTCTACAGCGAGTTTTAGCGGCGCCAGGAACCGAAAGATAACATTGGATTTAAAATCTCGATAATAAACAACGCCTCGATGGAAACTTATTTCCATTTTCCCGACTTCATAAACTTTGGTGTTTAATGACCTGCATCCACCACGCATCTCTATTTTTTAAAAATTTATTTATTATCGTACGATAACGCAGGGGCCCCAATAAACTTTTACAGTGGCGAGCGCAAGCTTCGCGCACTGATGGCTTTCTTCATGGAGAATTTAATCTGAAATTACCTTCCACGTTTATATTTCAGAGCTATAAACCGATTCACATACCATCCTCAGCTGCCTCTCGCTCTCGCTCTCTCTCTCGGTCGAATACAAGATAAAAAAAAAGCAAAGCGTTTCTCTCTCTCTACGAATGGGGATATCTGACACGTCCCAGATTTCACGGGGCAGCCAGTCACACCACTGTGGGCAAATTCCAGGACCTTTGCTTGGCCGCTATGCAGGCCTACGCGTTAAGCCCTGCCCAAAATTCACTGATAGCCAATAGGAAGCTAGCGTTTCGTGTGTTGTGGGTTGTTCACAATTACGCTTATAAAAGGGGGCCCTTTCATCTCAGAGCCTCAATTCATTCGTTTTTCTTGCTTAGTCTTGAAATACCAACCATGACCCAGCTGTACGACTCCCCCGAATTGTTTGGAGATAAAGATTTCTATGCTGAGGCAACGCGCCTAATTTTCAACGCTGCAGATCGGAATGAACTTCTAACTACGCAAGTTGTTTCAGAAATTTGTGACGAAATGCAAGAACCGTTCAATGAAGACGATATTAAAATGTAAATAATTAATTTGTGATTATATTCTGCGGCTCATTCAGTGTTAACTTATAAGTGCCTAACCTAGCTTTATTCTGATTTTTTCTACAACGAAAAAATTAATCCCAGGACTCTTTCTCGTTTATAATAATATAACCTAACGGGACATAATTTATATATATATATATATATATATCGGCCCAGGACTCTTTCTCGTTTATAACAATATAACATAACCGGGACATAATATATCCTACTATCGTTTATAATAATATATCCTAACCGGGACATTTTATATATATATCGGCCAGGGCTCTTTCTCGTTTATAATAATATACCCTAATCGGGACATAATATATCCTACTATCGTTTCATTCAGTGTTAATTAACTTATAAGTGCCATAATAATTGTTTTGAAAAATAGTTTGTGCTTTATTCTCGGTCTATATATAAGTTTCAATCAGTGTTAACTCATAAAAGGCCACAATAAATGCGTTTTGAAAAATATTTTTAATTATTCTCTGTTTCCTTCGTGGTTATTTCGATATATATAATATATATATATATATATATATATACACACGTGTATATATTATATATATATGGTGTTTTATTTGCACATTTCCTGATAATTTAAAAATTTACAGAAAGTTGTACAGGTAGATTTTAGAAATATTAAAACTATAAAGAATTGTCTGCGGGTTCGAGACCCGTTGCAGGCAGACGGAACATAACACACCCAGCTAATCTTACTTTTGAGCTGTAAATTAGCGTACTCGCTTTTAATTATTCTCCGAGATGCCTGAGCACTCCAAGCTAATCTTCCTTTTGAGCTGTAAATTAGTGCACTTGCTATTAATTATTCTCTGTTCCCTTCGTAGTTATTTCGTCATATATATGTTGGAGCTTTAATAATACATTTCTCGATAACACTGGTATGCATATGAAATTTTTTTGTCTGCTGTGAGGGTTTTTTCAACTCATATTATATAATTCGACCATGCTGAATTTGAAAATGACATTGGTTTTCCCCAATCAGGTCAGGTTTTTTCTCTATTGGCCATTTATTATAAGTCCAATTTTATCCCCAAATTTATTGATTTTTTTAGCTTAAACACTGTAGATACGAGTAATATTATAAGAACACTCGTGAAAAATGAAAACATTGTGTGAATAAATACTTTTATTCATACAATGAATATGGAAAAAAGTTTATTGAGGAAGGAATGAAGTTTTTTTGGCTTTCCGTCTGTGTTTTTCTTCGGGCACGTCTCGCTTCAAACACCAGCAATAGTCCGCCAGCATATTGATATCCCAGTTTCCATGGTACCTCTCTTCCATTATTTTGATATCTTGGTGAAATCGTTCACCCTGTTCCTCACTATAATCCCCGCAATTTTCAGGAAAATAGTCCAAGTGGGACCACAAAAAGTGCATTTTTATGGACATGCGCGACCCATGAGCTTTGAAAGCTTCCATCAAGTTTTCGACAACGGACTCGTATTCTGGACTTCTACGCTTGCCAAGAAAATCAGTGACAACTGATTTGAATGCCTGCCAGGCATTCTTCTCAGTTGGAGTCTTTGCGTTTTCGAACTGAGTATCCTTGATCAAAGTTCGAATTTGAGGACCATCAAAAACCCCAGCATTTAGTTTAGCATCAGATATATGAGGAAATTTACTCTCGAGATATCGGAATGCTGAACTCTCCTTATTCATTGATTTGATGAAATTTTTCATCAAGCCCAGCTTAATATGAAGTGGTGGGAGCAAAATTTTTGTTGGTGGTACAAGGGGCACTGAAACGACATTATGCGACCCAGGTTCAAAATTCTCTCTGGATGCCCATTCACGCTGTGCATAGTGCTTCTCATCCGCTCGGCTATCCCATTTGCAGAGGAAACATGGGTATTTCGTGTATCCCCCTTGCATTCCCAATACAAATGCCACAATCTGAAAAAAAATGAAAATATTTAAAGAATTTAGAGAATTTGTTCTATCAGATAAAAAAATCTATGCATTGGACTGTATCACTTCTGTGGGGAAGTTAAGTGTTCTTATACGCTCTCAAATAACCTTTGGAAAAACAACATAGTCAATAGCAGTAGTTTACTTATGATATTAGTATTACCTTCAAATCTCCACAGATCCTCCAGTTATGTTGGTCGTATACGAGAGCATCCAGTAAAATTTTCATGTTATCGTAGCTCTCAGTAAGTTGTACGGAATGTGCTACAGGGACTGATGCAACCCTATTCCCAATGTTGAGAAGTACTGCTTTCAAACTTCGTTTAGACGAGTCTATACATAGCCTCCATTCTGATGCGTTATACGGCAGGCCCAAGGATTCGATTAGCCCCTCAACATTGCAGCAGTACACTAAGGAAGAGGTATTTTCGTGCACTGCAAAAAAACTTGAGGAATTCTTCCTCTCGTTTCCTATACCAGGAGAATGTTGTTCCCGGAGCCAGCAAGTTGTCCTCTCGAAGTCGTGAGCCCAAGATCTCGGCAACTAATTTGGAAAGTCCTAAATCCCTGGTAAGATCATTAAGTTTGGCCTGGTTGAGAAGCCTCGGCTCATTTGAAGCGGTATTTTGAGGTATATACGACTGGGACTGGTCATTGGCATTGGTCATTGATTCATCATCAGAATCATCGAAGTCCAGGGTTTGAGGTGGGTCGGGTATTGGAATTCCAGGACCATGGGGTACAGGTCTCATAGCAGAAGGAATGTCAGGGTATACAACAATGTGTTTATTCTTCTTGTTAACTCCTGAAAATAGAAACACAGAAACATGGATATAAAACTTGCATATGAAATAGAAGAAGCATTCAGACAGTGGCGGCTCGTGAGGGAAGGCTGCGGTCTGTAAGATATGAAATAGGTCGATGGAGTCTATATATTTTCTTTCTTTTTCATTCATATTGTCCCTTCGGGGACAATATGAATGAAAAAGAAAGAAAATATACAATCATTGTATATGTAAATGTAACTTGTATAACAATATGTATGTGTAAATGTATTTTCTATAACAATATGTATATGTAAATGTATGCTTACCATTATGGTGAATATTATGCTATATATGGTGAATATTACATTATGGTGAATATTATGTCAAGTTTCATACGAGGATTTCAAAATATTTAAGAAAAATAAATTTATAAGCCCACCTTGGAGGTTTGTCATGCAGAAATAGCAATCTGTCACGTGATCCTTTCCTTCTCTCCAAATCATGGGAATTCCAAAAGGCAAAGATTTCGCTCTGCCTTTGCTCCATCTTCTCAAATTTTCAATGCACGTCTTGCAGCACATATGAGGGGCGAAATTTTTGTCCTGGTCCCCTAGCTTAATTCCAAAGTATGCTCTATACATTGTCTTCACAAATTTAGTGATTTGGGACTGGTTATTTGGCATGGTAACCGTCCCACATATGTAGCAGAATCTATTGGGATCATTTTTACACGCGCTATTCATTATGAACTATTTTATCTATATGCTTGAAAAGTAAAAAAAGATATTATACAAGTGAAACAAGTGATGATAGATGTTACTGTTCCAATTCCGCTTTGACAAAATCACGAAAAATTCTATTTTACTTATGAGGCCATAGCCGGATAACCTGAGCTGATTGAGAAAAACGGATTGCAGATTCGAAATCAGCAGGAAAAACTCTATAAGAATCACTTACAAAACCCTTGACAGCAAAATTGATGCATACCAGTGTAATTTAAGGACAGCTCCCCAGTAGGATTTTAGAAATATTAAAAAGTTACAATAGAAATATTAAAAACTATTAAGAATTGTGTGCGGGTTCAAGATCCGTTGCAGGCAGACGGAGCACAGCACACCCAGCTAATCTTACTTTTGAGCTGTAAATTAGCGTACTCGCTTTTAAATATTCTCTGAGATATCTTAGACACCCAGCTAATCTTCCTTTTGAGATGTAAATTAGTGCACTTGCTATTAATTATGCTGTTTCCTTCGTGGTTTTATATATATATATATATGGTGGGGCTTTAATGATACATTTCTCAATAATTTAAAAATTTATAGTAAGTTCTACAGATAGGATTTTAGAAATATCAAAAACTTTTAAGAATTGCGGGCGGGTTCGAGACCCTGCGTCAGCAGACGTTGTCTTAGCACTCATACTTTTGAAAACTGTCAGGATATCTGCTTTTTTATTATAATTTTTAAAATTCTTGGCATTTTCTCTTATTGTAGTTCTTTAATTAATTAAACTTTATTTTTACTTAACTTTATAGGACCGATGCGGAACTTGAACGTGTTATAGCTAATTTTCGTTTTGATGAAAGGGGAATAAGTGATATAGATGCTTCTCCGCACAGCCAACCAAGCAACCTGAACACAGAAGTCGTGGTATTGGCTCACATCCTGTCCAACGAATGTCAGGTCATCGGGGAACTAATGTATTTTTAGGGGGGTTAAAAACAAAACACATTGTATTTTCATTTAATTTATTAAATGGTAGAAAACATGTACAAAGCGAAACCAGTGTCCATTAAATAAGTTTTAATGGCTACAAATTGGCCTTTACACAATATAGATATACACCTTCAGACAATACAGCTGGTGCTAACATATGGGAATTTTTTTATCTATCTGTATACATTTTTATCGTTCATTTCAGTGTTGCACAAATCGAATAATTTTAAAAAATTTATAAATCCC
The DNA here is from genome assembly GCA_023014485.1 of Bathynomus jamesi. Classification (NCBI taxonomy): domain Eukaryota; kingdom Metazoa; phylum Arthropoda; class Malacostraca; order Isopoda; family Cirolanidae; genus Bathynomus; species Bathynomus jamesi. The sequence continues at coordinate 6,653 of JAJOZX010005431.1, forward strand.
TTCCCACGTTACATGTGCATGAGAATTGAGAGGGCGTACATGCCGCACGTGTTGCTATAATATCCTTGAAGGCGATGGGTTCCATACAATCTCAGTACATGTATTTGCTCGATTAAATTTACTATAACCGGATCATTCCACGGCTGAGTCCGAGTGAGTCAAAATAGTACATTCTTTCCCTATTTTTAAAATAGATTGCAAACCAATGAATCCCTCACCCCCCACAATGTCGGTGTTAACGATAATCCTGTACCAGTTTCTCGGAGTTGGCAATTTCAATATTTCATTCTTCGCAAACACACCGATAAATTTGAGCGTGTGAAACGGTCACTTTTCATTACTCTCTGGAGTGTATTCGCGTCCATTTTAAAAGTCTGTGACCACGTTCCTGAAACGATCAACTTCTATTAGTGCCTGTGATTCGAGGTACACGAGTACACTAATAGGCGCGTCTATAGGCTTGGCAAATTCCAACCTGACTGAGATTCCCACTTGCTGTGGACTTAAGTGCGTATTTACGCCAGCAGACAAGTCAGGCGTAATATCAAATGAATAAATGTTAAATTCTTCGACAAATTCTTTCTGCGTTACACCAAACCCAAGCTCGTCACATGCACCTGTATTATGAGCCAGACTACTATAAGCTCTCGCGCAGAGGGAACACAGCGTCTGATGAGTATCAAATCATAGTCCCTCCCAAAGCGATGCCATTTACGTATAGAGTATATTTTTAAGGCCGAAATTCTCGAATTTAAAGGCACTCTTTTTATATTTTCCATTCGTCGAGGCGTGGTCCTGCATTCCAATTAATATCCTTTTAGGTAGGACTCCAAGGGCCACGTTTTCTAGTTGCTTCGAGGCCAACTCGGCGGGCACCGTGTATAGTTTGATCTGTACCCTGTTAATTGACTATTTTACTGTGGCGTGTATTAAGGCTTTCTCAATTTCTATTTGTTTTAGCGAACTTAATTTCACTCAGCGTATACACAAATACGCCGACATTATGTGAATCACAACGGGTTTCTCGGCCTCCTCTTGATCAGACCCTAGATTTATGCAGATCTCAGGAATCGTGAGGGTAAGCTTCAACTTCATATCCACCCAGTTCATAAGCAGTTTCTGCTGGAATGTGAAATCTGTATGCAGGCGTCCAAAACGTTCGTATATCTTTTTTTTAGAATTTTTAAATTTTTCCTTTATACCATTTTCATCTTTAGTATGGTAATATCCCTCGGCCGTTAAAAAGGTGTCTTTCGCTTCTTTTGAAAAGTTGAGGACATTTTCCAGATAGGATCGTAGGTGATAAACCCCGTTCCTGCCGAGATGTTAACCTGATTTAAATACACCTCACACTGGCTGAATATGAAGTGTAAAAAGTTTGTTTCAGTGTGCGCAGAATAACTATCATCGCAGTTCGTTCCATCAGAATGGGCTATACGCAGTTTACCGTACATGTGCATGCAGTTCGGTCAAAAGAGTAAGGGCCTGAGCTGGGTATCACGAATTCTATAGGGGAACTCGGCGAACTAATTGTGTTTAATGGTTTAATTGTAATAAAGTCGCTATGCTCAATAGAGACCTGAGTGGGGGGAATATCAAAGAGGGACAGTTCCGATTTACAGCATTGTGAACTACACGGCTGGATGAAACGCGCTATGACGAGTCAGAAGTCGTGCCACCTCTCTCGACAACTAGTAATCAGCCTATGATTCGTAAGAGTAGTGTCCTCAGCTTATATCATTTAAAAAAATGATCAGCCATAGGCTTCATACGCTTAGAGCACTTGTTTTTTTATTTCCTTTTACATTTAGCGCCAAGTGATGGTAACCCCTTCTTCCTGGCAGATCTCTTCTTTCCCACCACGCATTTTTCTCGCATCTTTGATGATTTCGTCCCGTGTACGTTTTAAATTTTTTTAGAGCTTCTTTAGGCTTAGTTCCACCCATTATGTCTTCTGCCGCGTTAAAACCTGTTTGTAACGCCTTCCTCCCTAGGTACCTGGCACCCCTCTTCAACAGTGGGACAGCGGTGCGTAGTATGGATGAAAAAATGGATCCAAGCCCACTCCCACGCTGGTATCTCACTCCTCGATAGACTGTGAATGGCCTTCGGGTCATTATAAACGAAAGTGTAGTTTCACTGTTAAGCTCCCATCACCGAATGGGAAATTTTTTCCCTCAATCGTTCTTATATATATCGAGATGTTGGTTAATAGATTAGTCGCAACATTCACATAATGGGGCTTGTCATATGTAATGCTCAAACTTTTCCCTCTATGGTTGGGGATGTGTGCAATGCGCAGCAGGCGCGCCTGGGTGTCCCCAACAAATTGGTGCTCTACGATATTGCTGTAAATATAGCACATGTCTGGGGTGGAGAGCTTTCACCCAATTTCTCCATCTTCAATTGATACATTAAGCTGGACAAGTCATGCTGTGCCTCGTGAAAGGTATCTCTTTGGAGAGCTGCGCTATATCGGCCCTCAGCCACAATTGTGAACAGCTCTTTATCTTTAATATTTCTACTAAGCGTTGATTTTAACTTCAATGTGCATGCAGGCGTGTCTATGTTTACGACTTCAAAAAGTAAATCGTTTGTCAGGTACGACTTTTCAAGACTCTTGTTTAACCCCGTCACAATGTCCATGGCTGTCATAATGCCGATTCCTAGCGAAACATTTGTGCTATAGTACTTCTCACCGAACAGGACTGATCGCATAGTATTGTCTAAGGTTATGTCTAATTTTTCGCACTCATCGATTCTTCTAAGGATCAGAAATATGATTTGTTCATTTTCAAGAGTTAAAAATTTGGAGACTAACTGGAGTTCACATAAACCCACCTCATACGAATCACGCTCCAATTCAATGGGTCCGTGGAGTTCTGTCACAAAGTTGGCGAGGGTGTTGTTAGGATGTACAGACAGAGAAGAGAGGACGGGAGTGTGACATAGAAGTGGCTAGGCGCCATGTTGCATACTAATTAAGCTTCATTATTGCAGCAGCTTTTATATAGGTGTTGAAGCTTTCTGGGTAACCCAGCCATTTCACCAGGTACATTTTTCTCTTTCCTGAACCTTTGCTGCCTAAAATTTTTTCAATTTTAAACACACTTTTTCCTAAATTAAATGTCACTTTCTGCAACTCCTCGGTAAAAGCCTCCAGCGATCTCTTCCCCATTCAAATCTTCAACGTAATACATCATTATCTCGCCTTTAGGTCTCATAGCACGAACTTTAAAAATCTCACGTGTCCATCCTTGCTCAAATCCCTTCGCGAATTTATTTCCCGAACGTGATAGCCTTATAATTATTGATTTTGAAATGTGTAGTGTGGTGGCGGTGCTCCATCTCTTCTCACCTCTGGCAGCGTACCTCTTTCTAAAACTTTGTTAGGTGTTGCGTCAATCGTACGGTGGTGTGAACGGGTGTATGATGATGCCAATGACCCGAGAACGTTTATATATCTGTATGTGTTTTTATGTGTAAAATAGCGATGCATGCGTTCCTTTATGGTACGTTGAACTCTTTCAGCTAAAGAGGCCTTATGGAGAGAACTGCTAATGTAGTAACTGATATTAAACTCTGTCAGCATGTTCTGAAAAGCGTGACCTGTAAATTCTTTCCCCATATCCGTACAAAAATAGCCAGGAACCCTTTCTTCTTTTAACATCAACGTTTTGGTCGATTTAGCAGCTGTTTCAGGCGATTTATTTTTCAGTGGAATTAGCCACAGTTATCTAGCGAATACATCTATTATGAATAGGATGTAGCGGTATCCGTCATTATACACCGAATATCTTTGCATGTTTGTTATATCCACTTGCCAAATAGAGTCAATCAATCGATGCCGATGTTGTCCTGGCCGTTTTAAACCTTTTTCTCACCGGCTTATGAAGTGTATAAGCATCCTGCTCCCGCAAAAACCGCTCAACATCTTTTTTCCTACTCCGTAATCACCTCTGTACAGTCTATTAACGCCACCATAGGAGGCGGGGTTAGAAATGTCATAATAACGTTTACTTAATATGTTAGCCATTTGCTTATTTTAGAGACACGTGGATATGATTGGCCGTTTGTTTTTTCTTTCTCTTCTTCAGAGACGCTGCTGCTGTGGGCGATGGCGTACTCAGTTGAGACACATGTACGACTTGGTCCAAGTCTTTTAACCTATTCAGATTACCTATCAATGTTTTGGGGACATTTATTTATTGTAGTCTTGCTTTCATATGCTTCCATCCTGTTGGTGAGGGCTTGTCCCACTTTCTATTCAGATCATGAACATTATCAACGATGTTGGATCCTTGTACCATTGTTCCTTCAACAATTGCCTTGCCTGTATCGGCCCACTGTATGATGGGGTCCTCACTCAATAGATTATAAAGACTTAAGCATTTATTCCTTAATGTATGTGGGAGACTGTTTTTAACACATATTCGATGTGCTGTGTTCCGATGTTCTTTGGTTGGTCATCTTTAACGTCGGCCACAGGTCCTGTGTCGCCATGATCAGCGCTGCTCGCGCTGTGCCTAATAACCACGGGGAGCTCTGTCGGATTCTTATAATCTTCGTACCCATGAAGAAATTTCTGCAAAGCCTCTTGATACAAGATCCTTTTCTCATCAGGTAACTTTTCACTGTTTAATAGGGCTAGCAACTCGCTTTCCATTCTTTTAAGCCTACTTTTAGGGTTCTAGAGCCGTGTCTGGAATCTTTGAACTTTGCAATGAAGCATACACCTCGTGCGGAATCACACTACCACCTTCTTCATTATATTAATCTAGTCAGTAAAGGACCCAAAACTGAAAATAAGATGGGTAGGAATGATCCTCCTCTTTGTACAATAATTCGCTTTTTCTTACCCACAGTTTGACTTTTATGAGCGAGCGCTCGTATTATGTTCTTGTAACGACGTAAGCGAGCCTTCTGAGGGGGTTTCATTGGCACATTACATTTTATAACATTAAGACAGATTTCACAGATGCATTTTAAAAAGTCGGAGTCGATATTTTTAACAAACATCTGTTGCAGTGCCCGGGGCAATCGTTGATAGATTTTTTTTAATTCACGATATTTCTTCAGCCTATTTGTCATTCTGGAATATACACCGTTTCAGGTTCGTTTCGGAATATATTCGTTCTTAGAAACACCCTAAACGTGTTTCGCGGGTGAAGGTCACAAAGTAGATATCCATAACGCTCCAAACCTCCAAAAACTCCTTACGTTGATTCGGGAAAATTTGATTGGCTAATACCCCAATTTGTGACACATCTCTACGTTGTGCGAATAAGACTAGATATTGTGTATTTAGCGACACATCGCGCATGTATCTATTTTTGTAAGATACATTCTGGTTGATGAAGAATACGCTGATGTTAAGATGGTTTGAAATGTATCGGCAAACGTTTTATCCATTTTCAACATGAGATCGTCAATTACAATAACTGTATGCTCATTACCTTTTACTTAACAAATTAACATCATATACACCCTTGTGGAACAAAATTTCATCTTGGTACTCGTTGAACACTGACTGATACGTCGAATAGCACCATATTACTTTATGCACAAATTTTGAGAACATCTCCACCTTATCTTTAATGATTTTAAACATAAATACAGTTTTTCCACCTCCTGTAGGGCCAGATATAATACATGTGGAGGGGCTTGTGAATTTGAATTTTTCTACACATTCCATCTCTAACACGTTACACCCTAAGTGGGTCATTTACAAAATATTACAAATTTTGAGTACTGTTCCTTATATTTTGTTTTTCTTCTTCCACAGAACCGTGAATGACGACGATGTACACCCCCATCATCGATATCACAGACGAACCCGATGACCGTGCAGCTACAGAACCCTTCCCCGCTGACGAACCCTCACCAGCGACACCTGTAGCATGCGACAGTTCAAAGCGGAAGCATGATGAAGAGCCCTCCACGTCAGGTATAAAGCGTGCCAGGATTGCGCCGGTTGTTAGACCCCAGTAATAGAGCCCCAACCCTCTACGTCTTACGACACAACCCCACAATAGTACCTTCCTCAAATATGCCCCATTATTCAGTTCCGGGTACTTCCTCCACACAGCAGCTTCTCATACTGTGGAGGATGGTATAACATTCGAGTTGGTGCGCACCGCTACCCCACCCCTGCCCTGACTAGAAATCGGTACGTGGTCAGGGTTGACCCTGGATCCCTGTATACCAACGGACTGCGGCGCGTAGTTGAACGTATTGTGGAGTTTGCCCTTCAGAACCGCGACGAACGTGAAGTCCGGACGAGGTTGTCCTTCAGGTTCGGGTCAGATGACGGGGACGATTTTTGGGTAGTAATACCGTTCAGACGTTTGGCTGCTGTAGACACAGAATATATATTGGGTCATATAATGCAAGCCTCTCAAAGTGGTACATCCTTCAATATGGAAAACTTCATGGTAGATATTGACATAGTATTCCGGCGGGCGGGCCATAGTGCCACACCTTATACTCTTAATTTCAATTCTCCAGTTATTTACAGAATGCATTTAAACGTCAGTCGTGGTTGTGGTTTTATAGCAATAATCTTAGCGGCTTCAGATTGTAAGCTTGAGTTTGAGTGTAATATGGGACCTGAAGAACTGAGAAGGGCCGAGCAGGAAATGAATGCACGTATAGTCGTATTTGGAATGGATGATCGTCGTAGGACTGTGTATATTTTTAAAAGCAGCGTGAGAGATCGTACAAGACCTCTACTTATTTTAGGATTGTCAGGAACGTCGTATCTCCCATTCATAACATAAGGGCTCTCTACGCCAGTTATGATAAAAGTCGAAAATATGGAAGGCATCATGATTTGTGTAAAGGATGTCTCGAGTTTGCTGATGATATGGTGAAACATTGTAAGGATTGCTACATGGTCTGTGAGCAGTGTAAAAGTCTCAAATGTAAAAGTCGTGTAGTTGAAACCGAGAAGAGGGAATGTAATGTGTGTAGACGTACATTTTTCAATAATAATTGCTTTGAACTCCATAAATCAAATGGCACTCGCAGGAAAATGAGGATCTGTAAGTGCGGCATGTTTCACATAATGGATAATTGGGGGAATTTCAAACATAAATGCGATGAAATTCATTGTTCTACATGTCATGAAAAATATAAGGCGGATGGAGTGAGGCATGTATGTTATATGAAAGATGCTAAGCCTAATAATAGCACTTGTATAACCGTGTACTACGATATAGAAACTTACACGAACGCTGAAACCAAAGAGGTTATTGCACACTTATTCGTAAGTCAGACTATCTGTGATGAGTGCATGGAGATCGAGTGTGGCGAGTGCCACAAATGTGAAAAACGGACAAACGTTTTTAAAGCGACTGCACACGGCAGCCCTGTAAAACTCTTTGTATATATTGTCAAATTAGCGGACAAGTTCAAAAAAATTACTGTGTATATTCTTGGCCATAACGGGGCGAAATTTGACACACAGTTCCTTTATAAGGAGCTGCTTGAACACGAATCGTCTGCGATATTTACAGGTGATCCCTTAAAAAGAGGCAACAAACTAATACAGATGCAGATAAGAGGTAATGTAGAGTTTAAAGACACCCTACTGTTCACACCTTGTAAATTAGCAAAGCTGCCCAAGGTGATGGGTGTAGCCGCTGAAGTTTCAAAAGGGTATTTCCCTTACACATTCCTCACTAACGAAACTTTGAATTACGTAGAACTACGTCCACCCAAACATTACTTTAACTACACCAGCATGAGTGATAGTGAGCGTGAAGATTTTGACCGCTACTACAACAGTTTTAATGAAGCTAGTCCATACAGTATAGCCGATGAATGTGAACGTTATTGCGTGAATGACGTACGTGTACTTAGAGTACGCTTTCAAGCCTTTAGAAAGATGTACATAGCCCGTTTCAAATGCGATCCGCTGCAAGTTGCGACCACGATCTCCTCATTATCTTTTACTGTGTTCAAGAATAACTTCATGCCTAAAGACACCTTAGCAGTCATTCACAGAAACAACCCCCCGCAGTTATGGGCACAAGGCTTTTTACTGGCTCATACACCTACAGCAACAGACCGAGGTATACATAAAACATGCCCGCAACACGAGTGAAGTACCCGTTAAGGTCAATGGTCGCGTTTTTTGGGTTGACGGGCTAAGTGAGGATCAAGCCACTGGCGAGAAGACTGTGTATTCCTTCAATGGCTGCTGGTTGCATGGATGCCCGCGCGCTGAATGTGCCGTCACAGGAGACCTTTATGGAAGATCCCCCGCCGACAGCCTCGCATGGACCCGTAACCGTGATGAACTTATAGGCTCCCAGTTCACTCACAAAATCGTGTGGGAGCATGAGTATGATGCACGGATGGAAACAGATGCCCAGTACCGTGAAGAAATAAGGGCCATCAAACGTTCAATGGTGTTGGACCCCCTCAAATGCGGTGACAGCTTGTTTGGAGGGCGCACAAACCCATTCAAGCTATACTTTCCGCCTACGGAGGGCATGAATCTCCACTACTACGACTTCTGCTCTTTATACCCCTACGTGATGAAGAACAATCCGTACCCCGTAGGTGTACATGAAAAAATGGTGGGTCCCACCATACCAACCATCGAGGAGTTTACAGCTAACTTGAATGAGCGCTACTTTGGACTCTCTTTCGTAGACGTGCTCCCCCCTCGCGATTTATGGATGCCGATCTTACCCGTCGTTATAGATCACAAGCTCATGATTCCCCTGTGCGTGAAGTCTGCAGAGGAGAACAACGGTGATTGTAACCATACAACCCACCAGCGTAAGATCAGAGGTGTATATACAAGCCCTGAGCTGGCCCTAGCAGTTCGCCATGGGTATAGAATATTGACGATACATGAGTTGTGGAGGTTTCAGAAGCTACCCAGCCTTTTCTCACTATATATAAACGCCTTTTTGAAGGATAAAGTAAAAGCATTAGGATATCCGCGAGGGTTTGATACCGAAGATGAAAAAAACGGCTTATATTCAGCGTTACTGTGCCCATGAAGGTATACAGCTTGACCGATCCCAAATTGTTAAGAATCCTGGCAAGCGCTTTAGTGCAAAGTTGTGCCCTAAACAGTCTTTGGGGAAATTTGCGCAGAATACCGGCAAAAGGAACGTCCATTTGGCACAAAGTTATAGTGAAGTCTGGGATTATGCCAACGCTCCCGATAAAGAGGTTATGGAGATCGTGACTGTAGTTAATACTTACATAATAAAGTACATCACCGAACTGGCCACAGATACTCACGGGTTACAAACATACCTGTAGCCAGCTTCACAACAGCGTTCGCCCGCATCAAACTTTGGGGTCTACTGCACTCTCTTGGACGGAGGGTGTTGTACGCTGACACAGATAGCGTGATATTCACAGCGAAGGAGGGTGAATACATGCCTGCTGTTGGGGAATTCCTCGGAGAGCTAACTGATAAGATCAAGGACGAGCATGGTGATGGTGCATACGCAGACTCGTTTGTATCAACAGGGCCAAAACCTATGGGGTACGGGTGAGGGTAGGGGGATGATATGAAGTATATCGTGAAGGCTAAGGGTATTACGCTTAACCATGCGAACCGTCGAGTCGTTAACTTTGACTCGTTGAAGGATCTAGTGTGCTTGGAAGCTGAAGGAGACCAGCCACCCCAACTGACTGTGGGGACGCACACTTTTCGGGCGCAGAAACTGGGGTGTGTGAAGGAACTTATGGGCACGAAGGTATGCCGAAACGCCTATAGGAAGCGTTACCAGGTGCATAGTACCTATGATACCGTACTCTTTGGTTACCTTAATCCTTGATTGTATTTATATATACGTCTATTGTTAACGATAAGTTTATTTATCACGTATATTTGCTTCAATTAAGGTTTCATTTAATCCTTTGTGTGCGTGCGTGTGTCTGTACAGTAAAAAGCTAAGCTCCGCCCATTGTAAGATCGGCAACGTGACTCCTGCCACTACCTGAACATATCTCTATTCCTGCGTGCTCAGTTCACCTCTGCATACCCTTAAGCCCAGACGTGTATTCTCCCGCGTAGACGAAAAATAGTAATAGCTACCTTTAATATTGCGTGTTCAAACGTTTATGGAGTGGTATTCGGCAAAGTGCCAAGATGTGGTGGATACTGAAAAACTCCCTATTCCCCCCTCCTTTAATACTTTTAAGGCTACATTGAGCCGTGCGAAGGACCAAGATGTTCAAATACTCTACGGGTATTCTGGCGAGGGCATTGTAGGATTTCGTAGTACAAACGATGTATTGAAGTATGTTGTAGATCTTACCTTTATAAAAGCTCACATATACCGCGAAGTAGAAGCAAGACGTTCAGAAGATAAGTAACGGTTATGGATTGTGAGTCTTGTTGATGAGTGGTATGACAAGCGATATTATTTCATGTTACATCATACCGACTACTCGTACCCTACGGTTGAGAATGTAAATCTTGTCATCATGGAGAATCTTAAGTATTTTTACCACTATATTAATATATATCATGACGAGGTTTGTATTGAAGTTGTGGCTAATGGGCTGTGTGAGTTTTAACAGACTTTAGAGACGAGTATCGCTTGTTAAACAAAAAGGATAAATATGGGCATATGTTTCTCTCAAATAGTGTACTGGATTGTAAAGATGTTTAGTTTGTGGAAATGAATGTCTGGTGAGTGATAAAACATTAAAGCTGGTATTGCTTCAAGTAGCGGAAAATTCTGTTTGTCCAGGGGCACAAGTGTTCGAACAAGCCTGTACACGCTTCAGCTGTTTATGGTGTGATTCGCTCCCCCCAGCGAGCCGCCCACCCGTGTAGGAACTTCATTTGAGAAGCATTCTCAACGTCTCGTACGATGTCTCCTTGACGAAGTCATTGCGCGTGTTCAGGCGTGAAACCGGCACCATTATCTATGTACTTGAAACGATTTGCAGGCAAGCAAACTCTGGTAAATGTAATGTTATTTATTTAAGTGTTGAGGAGATGAATGAAGTCTTCGTGATAGTTGAGAAGTGGGGAGAGGACCGTTATAAAATACCTGCAGGTGTAGGTACAAGAAGAGAGCAGATTAGTGACGCCCCCTCATATGCCGTTGTTTGCACGTTGTGTATAAATAACGATCAGCCATGCATTGATATACGACTGACGTGGAAGAATGCATCTGATAATAACGTTCTTGTCCCTACGCGAAACCGTTTCATCCTCGACAGACTGTTTGAAATTGAAATCGTCGGATTTCGCAAGCTAAAGCCTATATTAGACGCTCGTGTTACGGATATGATTTATTTTGACACGGTTCTTGAATACGCATACACTGCTCTGCTCGACGGATTTATAGAATGTAGGAATGAACAAGGCGAGAATGGTCTAGAGCTGGAGGCATATTTAAAAGGTTTAGATTCTTCGAAATATCCTGAACTTTGGTACAAAGCACTTGAGCGGTACAGGGAAGAGCTTGCCTACACTGTTCACCCTGAAGAGCTGTACCTCTATATAATGAATAGCTATCGTTACGACTTGGAAGATTATTTCAATTGCCGCTATGCAGAGTGAAGAAGAGTTCACAATTGAAAAGCTCGGGACGTTAAGAAAAAACCCTCGATTGGAAAGGAGTGTATAAACTTGTATTTAATAATGATGTTGTGGTTAATGATGACCTCTTTGTGCGTGATTTTGATTGTATTCTAGCCGCGTTTAAAGATAATTTGCCAACCGAATGTAAAGTGGGCGCAAAAATAGAACTGAACGATATGAAAGCCATTTATGTCGAGTATATGCATCCGTACAATTTGAACGGTGAAGTATTGCTTAGACGGTTTTACCATGTAGTGCAAAGTAATAACGATGTGAATGTAGACTCGATTACGTGTAAGTTTAGCGTTTTGCGCCGTAGAACATAAAGTATTTTGAGTATATTTATTTATTTAATTATTTAATTTCCTCTACTAATATGAAATTGATTATACGTTTCGCATATTATTTTCAATATATTTAATTATTTAATACAATTGTATATATATATATATATTTTTTTTTAATTCATTTTCTTTCCTGTGTTAATATATACGTATATTATCCATTTATTTCAGAAGAAATAATATGAAAAGGTAGGCATACATGGTAGGTTTTCTCTAAAATTCAATGTGGGCTCCAACTCTTTCCACCAGCTTCTGGAGCCGCCCAGGAATGGCGTCCACTGACTTTAGCAGGAACTCGGCGGGATGGAGGACATGACTTCCCGAATTCGGTCCTCCAGTTCTTCCAATGTCTTCGGTTTGTGCGGTAGACTTCTTCCTTTACCCACCCCCAAAGAAAGAAGTCGCACGGTGTCAAGTCGGGGCTCCTGGCTGGCCATTGATGTGGACCCACGACCCATCCAACGCCCAGGGAAGTGGGCATCCAGCCACTCACGGACAACAAGAGCGAAGTGCGGAGGGGCGCCATCTTGCATAAATATCAGATCGTCGATGTTCTCCCATGTGCTGACAACCGGCCAGACCTCGTTTCGCAACATAGCAAGGTACCGCTCAGCATTCATGGTGTTGCGCAGAAGGGCTGGATGCCCACTTCCCTGGGCGTTGGATGGGTCGTCGTGGTCCACATCAATGGCCAGCCAGGAGCCCCGACTTGACACCGTGCGACTTCTTTCTTTGGGGGTGGGTAAAGGAAGAAGTCTACCGCACCAAACCGAGGACATTGGAAGAACTGGAGGACCGAATTCGGGAAGTCATGTCCTCCATCCCGCCGGAGTTCCTGCTAAAGTCAGTGGACGCCATTCCTGGGCGGCTCCAGAAGCTGGTGGAAAGAGTTGGAGCCCACATTGAATTTTAGAGAAAACCTACCATGTATGCCTACCTTTTCATATTATTTCTTCTGAAATAAATGGATAATATACGTATTTTTTTACCAATCCAAAATAGGGAGCTACTTTCCGCCCACCCTGTATATATATATTTTTTTTTAATTCATTTTCTTTCCTGTGTTAATATATTGATAGTTATACTACAACGTTTTGTATATTTTTCATTATATATTTCTCCCTCGTATTTCCTATGCTATTATTATTTTTGGATCATATATATTCCATTGTATATTTATTTTGATTATATATTCATCGTTTTTATTTCTTATTCTATTATTATTTTTGATCATATATATTCCATTGTATATTTATTTTGATTATATATTCATCGTTTGTATTTCTTATGCTATTATTAGTTTTGATCATATTTATTTCATTGTATATTTATTTTCTATATACTTCGTGAAATTGAATCCATGAATTCGTCTAAATAAATAGAATGATGTAATGGTGTTTTATTTAATTCTTTTGGTTGTAGACGACACTTAATTACAGCAAATGGCTGCCTTCTAAAACGGATTTCTAAACCAACTGCCAAATATATCTGGATAGCACAATCTGGCAACCATAATAATGTACACCTGAACAAGCCATTTACGCCTTATAAATCAACTGGCTGGTTAATCCAGAATATATGCTTTAATTAAATAAATAGCGCAATCTGTCAGCTCAGCCAGATAAGCCAACTGGCCGGTTAAGCCAGAATATATGATTTAATTAAATAAATAGCACAATCTGGCAGCTCAGCAAGATAAGCTAACTGGCTGATTAAGCCAGCTGGCTGATTAGGAACATATTAAGATAATGTCGTCTATCAACATGATGGTGCTCCTTGTCACTATGCCAAAATTGTTCAGGATTATCTAAATGGACGTTTTCCAAATCGCTGGATCGGACGCGGAAACAACAGACCTTGGCCAGCGAGATCACCAGATTTAACCCCTTTAGATTTCTTTGCATGGGGCTTTATCAAATCGCACGTCTATCAGACGAAGATTACGAGTCTTGAAAACTTACGTACACGTATACGAACTGCTGCAGATAACATAACCCCGCAAATGCTCCAGAATGTGTTTAGAAATGCTGCGGAACGATTTGAGCTGTGCAGGGATACTGATGGGCGTCACGTCGAATCCTACTCTTAATTATTTAATAAATGTTACCACTTTATCATTTTATGATTGAATTCCATATAATTTCCAAGTGCTTCACAAAAATAGATCCTGACTTTATGTACACCCTGTATATAACTAAACGTCTGGTACCATTTAGAGTGTATATTATATAATCTCAGAATGAATGAGACATTTATATCATGACTCTCGCAACACTCATAATAACGGTATTCTTCAAGTTTAAGAACCAGTTACAAAGCCATTTTCTTTTTGCTTCTAACTAACCTAAAACGAATGTCGAATAGCTCAAAATTGCCAATATTGGGTCCATTAAAGTTTATTAATTTAAGATGGCCTCATTTACCATGCAGAACACAGTTAATTAAAAGCAAGTTACCCAAAAGGTAATAAAAGGGAGCAATATTACAGTGATTAATTTTGGGAAAAGTTTGCTTATAATTAAACTCTAAATTTGCATATTAAAAACAAAAGTTTAATTTTCCTTTAATCGAATCATAATTTTGACAGTTGGGGTTTCCATATATTTGATGCGCTCCTCAGGTAGTTACTGGTACTTTTAATAGTCTTGGTCTTTCTCTTTACAAAAAACATGTACTCGCATGCACACTAGGGCGGATCGAAAATGAGGTTTTTAAACTTTTTTTCGAAATTCAAATATGGCTAGTGCGGAAAATATGTGGGTGCTATAGATAATGACTGTGCATAAATATTAGTCCTGCGAAATTATATCTTCAGGTGCCACAAAGCCGTCGAAAAAAGTGAAATATAATGATTTTCTTATATTCTGCATTAGTACAATAACTGAAACTTACTTGTTATTATTATATATTAAGTGTTCCAATTACCAAAATAGTTACTGAATTACGCAGCTCTTAGTTTATTTAGATCAATGTTCTTTTGATTAATGATCTAAATAATCCAGAACTCACCACGAGGAGGTGGCTGCGTGTCGAGCTCCACCCATGCCCTCCCAACCACCCATCCTTGCGCATGTTTTTTTCTATTAACGTTTTATTTAAACTTTATATTCAGCTTTACTTTCGAATGATGGCATTTTTTTACGTGACTGAAGTGTTGATCTTATGAAGCCATCTCGCGCGTTCAATCCAAATACTTTTGATGATGCTTCAGTCACTAATTTTACCATTCTTTCTACTACTTGTGTATGACAAGGGAATTTCTCGAATGGAGGGGTACTCTTGTTTTCTATGAATTCTTCAATCTCATTTTCTGTCAGGTGTCTTGTCAGTGACAATACATTTTTGCCAATTAATTAAATCAGTATAATCAGTAGCTTCAAATTGAATAACAGGTACTGTGAAACGCCTCACAA
Organism: Bathynomus jamesi; assembly: GCA_023014485.1. Taxonomy (NCBI): domain Eukaryota; kingdom Metazoa; phylum Arthropoda; class Malacostraca; order Isopoda; family Cirolanidae; genus Bathynomus; species Bathynomus jamesi. Next base: position 21,982 of record JAJOZX010005431.1, read on the forward strand.
CTTTTTCCTTGTTTGTTTGCCTTGCTTTCTTTATTCGCCTCCACGCTAATTCTCTTATGGCGCTGCGGTCATCATGAATCATTGATGCTAGAATATTTTCTGGATTTGCAAAAAATGCATTTCTTTGTATGACAGGGTTTACAATATCCTTTACTTCGTCATTCAGTGTTCTTGTTAGTTCAATAGTTTTGAAAACATGTTTTGAGCCATTGACAAAAGACGTACTTTGCTTAATAGAAAACCACATTGGGATGTAGACCTTCATTATAAAAGAAGCAATGTTCATGAGGTTCTCAGATGGACTTACAGTTTAAACGTATAGACGAAGCAAACGATTTGCTGTAGTCAGCCATCGTGAATGTGCCATTTTGCCTGGACTATGATGAGCAAGATCTGGAGAGCAATATCCCTTTGTTATGGCCTGATGAATATCAATTAGATATTTTTGGTCGGTGCTAAGATCTTCACAGTCTACAGTTGGTTCCTCAGCATCAATCCTTTCAAACTCGACAATAGGAAGACGCTCACAGTTCTCTAATTCCCTGCCAATAGGACCGGTGAATCCGCGGGGGCCAGATGTTTTTCCATCCAGCTTTGCAACTAAATGGCGTAATGGCAATTCATTGGCATGGAGCTGGCACACTAAATGTTGAACTGGCTTCTTCAGCTTCAATTCTATAAGCCTTATAACGCCTCCCTTTTCTCCAGTGTTGACTGCTGCACCATCGCATCCAATGGCAACAAGGTTTTCCAGGTTCATGTCATTATTTCCAATATACTCAAACATTCCTTTACATATTTCTTCAGCTGATCCAGAATTCACGGAATAATGGCCCAAATAATCTGAACCAGGTTCTCTCACTAAAGTGATATGTTCTTCTGTTACCTTCTTCTGATATACTTTGGACTCTTTTTTTTCTTGGAAGAGTGTAGAATCTTTTCGACCATCAAAATAGATTCCTCTGATTGGGACCTGATTTTGATCTTTCATAATTTCTGATCTCTTCTTTTGTCTTTCTCTTCTGATTTTACTCCTATCCACTACTTCAGATGTATTGTCAATAGAAACTTCTCCAATATCTTGCAATACTGCACTAACAATGAATGCTGCAGCTCGATCTGAAACTGCAGTCCTGTCACAAGCAGTAGCCACTGAAGGTAGATTTGTAGTTTTCCTTTTCTTGAATAATTGTTCTTCAGGTTGTTCGAGCTTTCTCTTCGAGCTAACTGGCTCTGGAAATGTATCGTCTGATATTTCGCCAGATTCACTTTCACTATTTGATGTCGATGATGATAATTCAACATTTGTATCCTGCAATTTCTCCTGTGAAGATTCTTTGGTGAGCCTCACAGCTTCTTTTTGCTTTCTTAGCAACGTAGATGCTTTTTTCTTTGAGAGTGTAATATCTACTCTATCAATAAACAGTTTTCTTTCACTCCTTTGATCTAAGAGGAACGTCACTTCTTCCTTTGGAACCGTTTTTTCTTTGGGACAAGAACATTGTGTTAGTACTTTGCACTTGCACGCTGCAATGTCAAAAAGTTTCGTGTGTGCTTCTTTTTTGAACATATCAATCTTTGCTTTGTAAGCTTCAGAATTTTTTCTGCTTTGGTATGGCTTCATAATGACACGATACTTTTCGTGGTAGCTTCTGAACATTGTTTCAATTCGCCTGTCTGACAGAATTGGGACGGAAGCACTTTCCCAAATTGTTTTTAATTTATCAACAACTTGTTCTAATATTTGAGATATTGAAGGATCTTTATTAGTATTCTGTTTCAAATCGTTTCTTACAAACAAGTAATATTTAAAAACTCCTTCGTATGTAGGAAGATTCCTGTGCCACAAATCTTCCCCCATACCAAACATGGGGCACTCAGTTGAGGCCCTGGTTGATTTTGCACAAACTCGAGACATTTTGAAAGTATACAAATCTGAAAAAGAAAGAGCTAATATCAATTATACGTTAATTTCAGTTAATAGTACATGGCAAACTTAGGGCAACACAATACAGAAATGCAAAATATATAAGAAATATAGTTTAGACTATCTGAGTAACGCCAACAACAGAACACCCACCTGCTACGAGAGCGACAGCTACACTGAACCGAGGTACTCACGTGACAGCTGAGTGAGCTGACTATAGAAAACTGTTTTTAGAGAATAGAAACTTTTTTTAAAGGTTGACTGAGCTATTTTTATACAAGTGTGAATAAATTCTTGTCTATTGTGCATCGTGGACTCCTCTGTAATTATTGGTTAAAATCTGCTTTTTTCAATTTTTTTCAATATTGAAGGTCATTGTGGCACCTGAAGATATTAATGTTATGATTTTAAATTTATACCAGCTTATTTCCTCACTACTCCACACATTTTCCACACTAGCCAATTTGAAAATTCGAAAAATGAGTTTTTCACTCCGCCCTAATGCACACTTCGAAAGGAAGATGAATGAACGGCATGTATAAAATAAATTGTTATTCTGGCAACAGGTGAAGAAGTGCAAAAGTCAGTCTGGTGAAATGACTGGTAATGTGAAAGCTAAGAATGCCAATGTGTTAGTGTAAGATGAATGAATACGCGAGAGATTTCGAGATGAACAAGAAGCAATTACAAATGCAGCTGCTTTGGGTGGCGTATGTAAAAGACATAAAGTTAAGAGAAATTGAACGAGCAGTATGCGAAGTGAAGAAAAGAAAGTCAGCAGGAATTGATGAGGCATGTATAGTCAAATGATTAAATGTGGAGGTAGAATAGTGATTGAATGACTGTGGAAGATATGTCAGAAAGTATGAAAAAAGGAGTATGTTCGAGATGCATAAAAGATATAGGAGGATATTATTAGTATGTATGTGGGAAAACGTGGAGTTTAAGAGTTAAGAAGAGTTACCAAAAAAAAGAAGAGTAATGGAAGTGTTTTGTGAGGGGTGTAAGTGGCGACGTTGGTTCACCTGACGTTCCGCTCGGGGTATGGCCCCACCATTGTCATAAAAGGTAACACTGGATTCATAAGATTAGGGTATCCACCCTGTATCCACCCCATACAGAATGGGAAATAGATTTTTAGATGTATGTATGCATATAGATTAAAAATTCGATAAAGATAAATTATATTATTTTTTGCTTTAGCTAAAAGTATTAATCCAAATATTTCCAAAGATATCATTGCATGATTACTGAAAATAGATTGCATTACACCCCTTTGATAAGGAGGTAATCTTTCACTTGCAATGAACACTAAATATAGGCGAGGCATTTCGATATCTATATTTAGTAGAATATTTGGAAGAAATTTTATAGAATGAAGTACTTAATTTAATAATTTCGAATTTATGCTCATATGAAAGAGCATTTTCAAATTCTATTTGAAGTTACTGAAAGTTAGAAACTCTTAATTTGTTTATTTTTAATGTTATTGTTTATTTATTTACAAATGTACGCATAAGTAAGTTTATGCCAGATTACTAATTACTCAATAATTACATAGCGAAATTGACTCTTACTCAGCAGGTAGTAACATAACGAACAAGGTATTTCAATATTCAGCCATTTACTGGATTAAAAAAATGGGGAATCTTAGAGACAAAGCATTATACATATTCAATATATAAGTTTTTCGACACGTCGAAATTGAAAAGATCCATAACTGAAGACTACTGAAAAATCCCTTTATACTCGTAGCTGTTGTGAACAAAAAATCTTTCGCTTATTCTACTCTTATTTTGTATATTATCTCCAAACTTCAAGTCTTTATGTGGATTTATACTTTTAGCAAATACAGTACTTATGCACTAAAGTGAGTGACTAAATATGAAAATGGTTATGAAATATTTAAAGCGACTCTTCAACTATAAGCTTAATAAAGCGAAAAGCCACAGAGTCTAAAATGATAAAATTTAAAAATTTAAAACTCTTAAGCATAAATAATATTTTATGGTAGTGGTAATGATAATGGTAATGATAAGCTTTATTAGCAAGATATAAATCCCATAAAATAGTACAATATTCTTGAAGGTAATAAACGATAAGATAAATCAAACAATAACATTTAAAAAACTAAAAATTATGACTAAAAGAGAAATAAAAATAAGACACGTACTGAAACAAGTAATAATAAAAAACTATCCACGGCCAAGACTACAAAAAGAAAGAAAATGGAAATATAAATAAAAAGTACACGTAGTGAAAATCCAAACATATATATGGTAATAATACTAATAATAATAATAACAATAATAATAATATTATTATTGTTCTTTGCTACATTTATAAGGCATATAAAAGGTATACAGAGTGACATATAATATATATATATATATATATATATATATATAATATATGATAGTGCGACAGTTAATGCATTCCTAAGCATATGTATAGAGAGTATAATACACTAGACAATTAAAACGATATTATTAGCAACACAACAGTAATAATATTAATATTACAATTTATTATTATTTTTATGTGAGTTGATGAGCCCATCAGTTGCTGCAAGAAGTATATATACACAGGGCGTCCCCAAAAAATGTATACACACTTTAACAGCTGATAGCTCAATTGATGTTTCTTTCTTTCCAAGTTAAACCCATTAGAATTAATAATGGCAGTCAGTCTAAGCTTTGAACAAAGGAAATTCATTCTAAAATGCTACTGGAAGTGTGAAAACGCAGTTGAAGTGCAAAGACAGTTTAGGAGGGAGTTTCAAACAGATCCACCAACGCGACTTACCATCACTCGAATTAGAGATAAGTTTGAAGCCGATAGAACTGTTCAGAATGTCCACAAGAAGCGTTCCGGAAGACCACGGACATCGACAAGTCCCACAAAGCAAGAAAGAGTACTGGAAACGTATCACCAAAGTCCAAGAAAATCTGTGCGGCAAGCGAGTCGTGAGGTAGGAATTTCAGAATCGTCTGTCCAACGCATTTTGAAGCGCTGTCAATGGAAAAGTTACATTCCAAGATTAGTCCATGCTATTAATGAAGATGATCCGGACCGAAGAGTGGAGTATTGCGAGTGGTACTTGGCACGATGTGGATGTGGATTGGACGAAGGGGTTTCGTAGAATACCCTCCGCGTTCACCAGACCTCACACCACTAGACTTTTTTTTATGGGGATACTTAAAAGACAAAGTCTACGCTATAAAACCTGCAACAGTCGCTGAATTGAGAGCAGCCATTGAACGAGAATGCACACAAATACCAAACGAAATGTTTCGTGATGTTTGCGATTCCATTGTTTCGCGTTATCAGCAGTGCCTGGACCAGAACGGACGTCAGTTTGAAAACAGGCGTTGACAAAATAATTAAATAATGTCAGTAGATTCTATTACATTTTGAAAATGAAATGTATTTTAATAAACACTGCCTTTATAATTATTTAAAGTGTGTATACATTTTTTGGGGACGCTCTGTATATATATATATATATATATATATATATATATATATATATATATATATATATATATATATATATATATATATGATGAATAAAACCACGAAGGAAAGGAAACACAAAATGGTGCTCAAGCGCTTTCGTCTAATGACATCCTCAGGAACACTGAAGTACATAAAAGGGTAACAGCCTATATATAGGTTACAGAAAGAAAAATAAATAACATACATACATACATACACACACACAATATATACATACATATCTATATATACATATACATACATATATATATATATATATATATATATATATATATATATATATATATATATATATATATATATATGCAATAAACAGAGAAGTAAAAATAAAAATTAAAAATTAAAAATTAAAGGATTATCAGTGAGGCGTATAGATTTGTAAGGAATAATATCGATTTTTAGCACAAGATCAAATGGATTATAAAAATACAAATTTATATTGGAAAACTGCCCGGGTTTTAACACTCTGCCTATGGTCAGGTTTCGATATATATAAAAATAAAATGCAAATTAAAAGTTAATAAAGTAGCAGACAAGTTTACCAAAGATTTAGTGTTCTACCCTTCTTATCTAAATCTGTTTGGAAGGAATTCAAAATAACAGGATCGATCGAGTTGAAAAAGACCTTTGCTTATGTTGAAGTTATTTGAAAGTTGGATAATGGCAGACTCAAGAATATTTCTATTAACAATGTTGCTAGAATGGAATAAAACTGAAGCATTATTCCAATCAATACAGTGGGCTAACTCTGACAAATGGACAAAAATGGCACTGGACAACTGTCCTGTTCTAACGGAATATTGATGCTGTTTTATACGTGTGTGCAAATCCTTTCCCGTCTGACCTATGTAAAAGGAATCACATTGTTTACAACCAATTTTATAGATAATGCCTGAATTATTGGTAGGGCTATTTTTTACTATGATATTTTTCACAATATTGTTATATGAAAATACTACATTAATATCCAAAAGTTTAAGTACATTAGCAATGCCTAAAAAGCCCGGGAAAAATGGAAGTACTAAAATATTTTTTGACAAAGTACGAGTGTTATTATTGACACGATAGAAAGTTCGTTTTGCCTTGTTGAGACAAGATTCCATAAACGCAGATGGATAACACAAATCACTTCCAATACCGTTGATTTTTTCCAATTCGGCATCGATGTATTCCGGACTGGCGATCCTAAGGGCGCGGAGAAACATTGATGAAAAAATGGCCTTCTTAGTGGGGGTGTCATGTCCCGAGTAAAAGTGTACGTAGGACAAATTGTTTGTTGTTTTCCGATAGATACTAAACTTAAAACCTGGGCTTTCCCTATGTACACGCACATCCAAAAATGGGATTGAATTGTCTTGTTCCACTTCTAAAGTAAACTTAATGGAGGGAACTTGATCATTTAACTGAAGGAGGAAGTTATCCACGTCACGATTCATGGGCCAGATACACAAAATATCGTCGACGTACCGCAACCACGGGATGCCAATCCCCAGGATTCTCGGAATATAAGTAATTTCGAAAAACTCCATATAAATATTGGAGAGGAGGGGCGATAAGGGGTTGCCCATGGCCATCCCAAAAACTTGTTGATAATACTCGTTATTGAAAGTGAATTTACAGTCTTTGATGCAAAGCTTAATAAGTTCCAAAACAATGTGTGAAGGTAGTGGCAGGTCATACTTATGTAATTCTTGGGAGAGAAAGTCAAGCATATCGTCTATCGGCACTTTTGTAAACAATGAACAAACATCAAAACTGATCAATCTATCGTTAGTTTCAGTACGTGCATTATTCAATTTTTCAGTAAGATCCATGGAATTTTTTACATGTGAATCAGATATTGTTCCGAGAATGGGGGACAAGACTTTGACAAGCCATTTGGAGAGTTTATAAGTAATAGAGCCCACCGAGCTAATAATAGGGCGCATAGGGTTGCGAGGTTTGTGGGTTTTAATAAGACCGTAAAGGTAGGGCAGAGCAGGTGAAGTGGACATGAAAAGCGGAATTAAGTCCTTATGATCTTTGAGAATGCGTTTCAAGCCACTATTAAATGATTTGATGACGTCATCCTGCGGGTTCTTCCTAAGTTTGTGTATGTGGCGGGGTCCTGGAGAAGCTCGTTCATCTTTCCGATGTAGTCCACTTTGTCCATAATAACTATGGTGTTAGCCTTGTCTGCTTTAGTAATATGGAGCTCCCCATCTTTTTTTAATTGTGAGAGGCTATTGCGAAAACGTTTAGGAAAGTTATCTTCGTAATTACCATTCGCCGCACTATAAACGAGGGCTTTAACTATGTTAAACAAATACTGAGGGAGATTACACTGTTTTTCAAAACACGCGAGACTGTAACAAATTTGTAAAGCCGAAGGTTTTTTACCTTCGGCTTTACAAATTTGCACATTGCATCGTCACTAATGTTTTTCGAAGAAAGGTTCAAAACACACTTTGAGCTTGCTTTTTTACTCCACTGACTATCTCGAATGAGACTTTTAATTTTTCGATCCAAAATGTTACGAAGTGAAGTAGTTCTCCGACGCAACTCGTTGTAAATTTCATCAAACAAAGGTTGGATCCACGGTTGGGGAATAACGGTTACAAAATTATGTTTGGTGATGTTTAAATTTTTGAAGGCGGACCACTCATTTTGTCTGGTGATTTCAATATGTTTCTTTAAAATTAATCTGCTGAAGTTGTTGAACGGATGGTCGTCAATTTGTCTGAGGCGAATCGGAAGCAGGGATTTCGGAAGAACTTGCTCCTCCAGACACTTAGTAAGAAACTTCCGTCGGATACGAATTGCATGCCCCCTCATTAATGTAGAAGAAAACACGGACACAAACGGAGACAAGAGAGGGAACAGCAAGCCGAAGGAACGCGTGGTGTTCATTATATGAAAATTATTTCACGAAAGTAACACGTGAAAAATATTTATGATGAATAAAACCACGAAGGAAAGGAAACACAAAATGGTGCTCAAGCGCTTTCGTCTAATGACATCCTCAGGAACACTGAAGTACATAAAATGGTAACACCATAGTTATTATGGACAAAGTGGACTACATCGGAAAGATGAACGAGCTTCTCCAGGACCCCGCCACATACAGCAAACTTAGGAAGAACCCGCAGGATGACGTCATCAAATCATTTAATAGTGGCTTGAAACGCATTCTCAAAGATCATAAGGACTTAATTCCGCTTTTCATGTCCACTTCACCTGCTCTGCCCTACCTTTACGGTCTTATTAAAACCCACAAACCTGGCAACCCTATGCGCCCTATTATTAGCTCGGTGGGCTCTATTACTTATAAACTCTCCAAATGGCTTGTCAAAGTCTTGTCCCCCATTCTCGGAACTATCTCTGATTCACATGTAAAAAATTCCATGGATCTTACTGAAAAATTGAATAATGCACGTACTGAAACTAACGATAGATTGATCAGTTTTGATGTTTGTTCATTGTTTACAAAAGTGCCGATAGACGATATGCTTGACTTTCTCTCCCAAGAATTACATAAGTATGACCTGCCACTACCTTCACACATTGTTTTGGAACTTATTAAGCTTTGCATCAAAGACTGTAAATTCACTTTCAATAACGAGTATTATCAACAAGTTTTTGGGATGGCCATGGGCAACCCCTTATCGCCCCTCCTCTCCAATATTTATATGGAGTTTTTCGAAATTACTTATATTCCGAGAATCCTGGGGATTGGCATCCCGTGGTTGCGGTACGTCGACGATATTTTGTGTATCTGGCCCATGAATCGTGACGTGGATAACTTCCTCCTTCACTTAAATGATCAAGTCCCCTCCATTAAGTTTACTTTTGAAGTGGAACAAGACAATTCAATCCCATTTTTGGATGTGCGTGTACATAGGGAAAGCCCAGGTTTTAAGTTTAGTATCTATCGGAAAACAACAAACAATTTGTCCTACGTACACTTTTACTCGGGACATGACACCCCCACTAAGAAGGCCATTTTTTCATCAATGTTTCTCCGCGCCCTTAGGATCGCCAGTCCGGAATACATCGATGCCGAATTGGAAAAAATCAACGGTATTGGAAGTGATTTGTGTTATCCATCTGCGTTTATGGAATCTTGTCTCAACAAGGCAAAACGAACTTTCTATCGTGTCAATAATAACACTCGTACTTTGTCAAAAAATATTTTAGTACTTCCATTTTTCCCGGGCTTTTTAGGCATTGCTAATGTACTTAAACTTTTGGATATTAATGTAGTATTTTCATATAACAATATTGTGAAAAATATCATAGTAAAAAATAGCCCTACCAATAATTCAGGCATTATCAATAAAATTGGTTGTAAACAATGTGATTCCTTTTACAAAGGTCAGACGGGAAAGGATTTGCACACACGTATAAAACAGCATCAATATTCCGTTAGAACAGAACAGTTGTCCAGTGCCCTTTTTGTCCATTTGTCAGAGTTAGCCCACTGTATTGATTGGAATAATGCTTCAGTTTTATTCCATTCTAGCAACATTGTTAATAGAAATATTCTTGAGTCTGCCATTATCCAACTTTCAAATAACTTCAACATAAGCAAAGGTCTTTTTCAACTCGATCGATCCTGTTATTTTGAATTCCTTCCAAACAGATTAGATAAGAAGGGTAGAACACTAAATCTTTGGTAAACTTGTCTGCTACTTTATTAACTTTTAATTTGCATTTTATTTTTATATATATCGAAACCTGACCATAGGCAGAGTGTTAAAACCCGGGCAGTTTTCCAATATAAATTTGTATTTTTATAATCCATTTGATCTTGTGCTAAAAATCGATATTATTCCTTACAAATCTATACGCCTCACTGATAATCCTTTAATTTTTAATTTTTATTTTTACTTCTCTGTTTATTGCATATATATGTATATATATATATATATATATATATAATATATTATATATAATATATATATATATATGTTATATATATATATGTATGTATATGTATATATAGATATGTATGTATATATATGTTGTGTGTATGTATGTATGTTATTTATTTTTCTTTTTTTTTCTTTCTGTAACCTATATATAGGCTGTTACCCTTTTATGTACTTCAGTGTTCCTGAGGATGTCATTAGACGAAAGCGCTTGAGCACCATTTTGTGTTTCCTTTCCTTCGTGGTTTTATTCATCATAAATATTTTTCACGTGTTACTTTCGTGAAATAATTTTCATATATATATATATATATATATATATATATATATATATATATATATATATATATATATATATATATATATATGCACACACACAGACATACATAAATCCATATGTCCATACATACACACATATACATTCATACATATACACGCACTCACTTGCTCATTATACATTCAGAGAAATAGGATGGTAATGCCTTAATACATTTACATAGCAAAGAACTGCCATTAACAAGCAAATTTTATGCTTTATTGGCAGAATGGATTTGTATGGTAAATCTTGATAGATAACGCATAGTAGCTTTAAAGATATAGAGACAAAGAGAGAGAAGTACATGGAGATTATCTGTTGTAAGCTTCAAACATATATTTAGAAATACATAAAGTTAGGATATTCAGCTAGGATTACACATTCACATAACAACACATAACTACATATGTAGTAGGTATTCAGCTAAGATTAAACCTTCGTATTTATTTGGAATTTGGATAGTAGACGCTGAAATATAATTAAATATGATTAATATAATTAAATATATTAATATTATTAATCCCAATATCAATTATTAACTCATTAGTGCCGAGCGTCACTTTACTGAGTTTATTCTGGCTAATGCCAGACGATTTTATTCAGTCTCGGGAAAGACCTCTCAACACTAATGGGTTAATATTAATAATTAGTTATTAATATAATTAATATAAATATAAGGCTATACATCATATAATTAAATATTATTCATATTAATATTATCAATATTAATATAAATTATTAACATCAATAACTAATTATTAATATAATTAAATATAAATATAATAAAACTATACATCATATAATTAATATTATATGATTAAAATATTAAATAACTTGCTTACTGAGTATCTTAACAACCTTAAATACCTTAACCTTGCTCATATTTCGTTTTGGTTTACCAGTTATTATTTGAACGGTCGCGCGTCTTAATATACCTAAGCGCCACCACAGGCGAAAACGTGTTTTTGATGGATATCACTATTTTCACCCTTCCTCTATCGCGTGGTTTGGGTTATAATGACCTAACGACATTAGAAGTATGGTTGAAAACCTTATGAAGCGAACTACTTTTTTCACCTCTATCGCCAGCCAAAAGTTCACCCAAAGTTCGGCATAATAAGAAAATAAAAAAATAAAAAAAATATATATATATATATAAAATATAAAATATGAAAATTTATTCCAAAAACTCATCAACATCTTCATTAGCATACTTAAAACTCTAATTTCGCCAAAAATGAACGTTCTAGCTCAATTAATAACAGAGATACTATTGCGAGAATATTGCTGAACTTTGGAGGCGATTTCTGGCCAATTTCAATTTTGGCGCTTAGGTACAGTGCTTACAAGAAGTCTCACGCTTCTGTCTCGTCCCAAGCTAGTCTGTTAGGTATAAAATGGGCGGTCCTTATGGCAGCGGAAGTGTGTTCGGATTGGTGCACATAACTGCTCTAACACAATCAATGACGTCCATTATTACGTCACGTGTGCTACATTTTAGTGTTTAAAATACAAATGATTAAGAAGCAGAATGGAGCAAGTTTCGGGATGTTGGGATGGTTATGGAGCAATCCTAGTCATCATAATATTAGCTGGACATTACATTATACCGTCTCAATATATAATGTAGAATGTAGACTATAGAGAACGACTAATTCGGCAAATATCCCAAATCATGGCATGATACCTAAGTTATTTTGATGCAGGTCTAAATTATTTGCTCAAATGCAATTATTGATATTAAGTAACTGTTGGGAATTGTTGTCAATATTGTTGTTTGTGATATATATCCTACGTGAAGAATCTAATGACCAAATTCCTCAGTGAACCTCTCACGCGCTCGCATTTCGATGAAGTCACGGTCTTCTCACTAATAGATAATAGTTTATCCATTGTTTTAAGTGGTAACCTTTTAAACGAACTATGTTAAACCTATTCCATCCTATGAAAGTCATTAGTCTAAAGCAGTGGTATTCAAGCTTTTTCCTTGGCGTACCCCTTTAGTTTGTTTTTTATTATGGCGTACCTCCTCCCCCTCAGTTTCCAAATAAAAATGTTATTATACAATTTACACAGAATATGAAGCTATCAAACGATCGGTGCTGGTTAAGTGTGCGGTCTACCTAGCTTTTAGTTAGCCTTATAAGGCTAACTAATGAAACTATCACGACTTAACCTAACCAATCGTCAAGGGCGTACAGTTGACCTAACGATTGGTTAAGTTAAGTCGTGATATTTTCGTTAGTTAGCCTTATAAGGCTAATAAAAGCTAGGTAGACCGCACACTTAACCAGCACCAAACAATCTTTATTTACGACCACCTAATTATTAGATGAATATATATATATATATATATATATATATATATATATATATATATATATATATATTATAGCATTTTAATTATACAATTTACATTTTACACAACTCAAGCAATTTACACAAATTTTAACTCAGGCAAATATTAGAATCTAATACAGTTAATTAGAAATCGTCTGATCTTTTAAAATATATATTTTAAATACTTACAAGTAATTAATGCGATGGGTGGGACTGTTTGTCACTCGCAAGTTGTTCTATTCACGGACGAACATTTGTGAGTGCCATTATGAGGCAAGCTTCTGGATGTAGGCGGTTTCTTTCTTTCGACTCGATAGCTGTCAGTGCCGAAAATCCCTTTTCACATAAATAGGTGGACGGGAATGGAAGTAGTTTGTTGATAGCAAATTCACTTAATTCTTTGTATTCAATATGGGCCAATTTCCAAAACTCGGAGAGAGAAAAGTCATTGAATTTATGTTTTAGTGAGCTGTCAGCTGCCAATTCAATCAATTGTTCTTTTAAACGAGCGGGAAGCTCCGCATTAGACACAGCAAAGTTCGAAAACGGATTCGTTATCCATTCACTTTGTGGGGAATCTCTATTAATACATGGAAAGTAATGCAAAAATTATTCACGAAGGCTCACTAAATGCTGCTTTATAATATTCATAACTGAGTCACTGACAAGAAACTCGTTTTCGTGACAGAATTCGCTGAATATTTGGAAAGGTGTGGTATTATTGTCTTCTATGCACTTTATCCAGTATAAAACTTTCCCAAAAAATCCCTTGACTTTTTTTTGCCTGCAATATATTTTTGTCATACCCCTGAAGTTCAAGATTAAGTTCGTTTAATTTGGTGAATATATCTGCCAAATAACTCAGTTTCAAAACCCCATTCATTTTCTATAAATATTAATAAGTCTCAATTTCGGCTGTTAACCCTTTATAGCACAACTTTTTTGTAGGGTTAAGTCTAAATGCGTGTATTTGAAATGTTAAATAGAAGCAACTTGGTACCATAAAGGGTTAAGTAAATTTCTCACTTCATTCCTAAGTTCAAAAAGTCGTGTTAATACCTTTCCTCGTGAGAACCAGCGCAATTCATGTGCAAAAGCAACTGAGTATGATTTTTGCCCATCTCCTCACAAAGAATTTTAAAGAGGTGTGAATTCACTGCTCGAGACTTGATATAATTTACTATTTTTACAGCATCGTACGATTCGTACCAATTTGTACCAATATCGGGTAATTTAATAATAATTTAAATAAAATATAAAAATATAAAAATATAAAATAATTAATATTAAATAATTTAATAATAACTTGTACCAATGTTGAGTTAAATTTATAATTAAATATTAATATTATAAATAAATGATTATAATATACAGTATATTTAAAAAAAAATTTAAATGATAGATATAATTATAATTGCATAAATTCATTTTATAATTGATTAACCAACTTGCTTGTTTTTGTAGCAGAGCTTACGTACCCTCAGGAAACCCCTCGCGTACCCCCAGCCCAGGGGTACGCGTACCCCGGTTTGACTACCACTGGTCTAAGGCAAGACTGGTGGGCCGTGAATCAGAGAAATTTGCATTTGATTTGTTCATCGTAATTATTACGTAATACAGGGTGTACATAAAGTCAGGATCTATTTTTGTGAAGCACTTGGAAACTATATGGAATTCAATCATAAATGATAAAGTGGTAACATTTATTAAATAATTAAGAGTAGGATTCGACGTGACGCCCATCAGTATCCCTGCACAGCTCAAATCGTTCCGCAGCATTTCTAAACACATTCTGGAGCATTTGCGGGTTTATGTTATCTGCAGCAGTTCGTATACGTGCACATAAGTTTTCAAGACTCGTAATCTTCGTCTGATAGACGTGCGATTTGATAAAGCCCCATGCAAAGAAATCTAAAGGGGTTAAATCTGATGATCTCGCTGGCCAAGGTCTGTTGCTTCCGCGTCCGATCCAGCGATTTGGAAAACGTCCATTTAGATAATCCTGAACAATTTTGGCATAGTGACAAGGAGCACCATCATGTTGATATACGACGGTACTAACAATCCTGTCCCCGTCGTCTATCAACATGATTGTGCTCCTTGTCACTATGCCAAAATTGTTCAGGATTATCTAAATGGACATTTTCCAAATCGCTGGATCGGATGCGGAAGCAACAGACCTTGGCCAGCGAGATCATCAGATTTAACCCTTTAGATTTCTTTGCATGGGGCTTTATCAAATCGCACGTCTATCAGACGAAGATTACGAGTCTTGAAAACTTACGTACACGTATACGAACTGCTGCAGATAACATAACCCCGCAAATGCTCCAGAATGTGTTTAAAAATGCTGCGGAACGATTTGAGCTGTGCAGGGATACTGATGGGCGTCACGTCGAATCCTACTCTTAATTATTTAATAAATGTTACCACTTTATCATTTTATGATTGAATTCCATATAATTTCCAAGTGCTTCACAAAAATAGATCCTAACTTTATGTACACCCGGTATAGTATACTGTATATAGTAGTATATAAGAGTTTATTGGTAGCATATCATATGACAATTCCCATAAACATGTGATGACCTCGATGTTGCCAGTTTTTATTTTTTTCCTGAAACTATTACCTTCTCATAGTTTGTTTCAACAATGCTTATATTATCATCACCACGAGCGTAGACATTGCAAAAAAGATTCTAACTAAGGAGAAGTAAAGTTCTTTCATGATCACAATATATACTTTTATAGATGTCAAACATAAAAATATAATAAAATTCTATATTAACATAAATATATATTCGATACACATTACGTCATGGCTTTAACATCAGTATTTCGTATAGCTTCCTCCAGCATCAATAATTTCTTGCAATCGTTGCGGCATAGAAGAGGCCAGATTGCAGGGAATGTTTGGTGTTCGGCGTAAGCTCTCCCAACTATTCCTCGTGTGAGCTAAAAGTGCTTCAAATGTTCTTTCATTGCGTTGCTCCCATTCGTTAATCATTATTGCCCAAAGGTTTTCAATCGGATTCAGATCAGGAGAACATGGTGGCAGAATTAGATTAATAATCTCTGGGTGATCTTCGTACCACGCTCTCACAACGTTACTCCTATGAATGGGACTGTTATCTTCCATTAAGTAAAATGGTTCCGGTGCTGGAACCAGATACGCACGAACACTGGGTAGCAGCACCTCTTCGAGTATCTGGCAATATTGCTGTCCAGTAAAGCGTCCATCTACTTGAGTCAATTCTCCGACACCATAGCCAGACATCCAGCCCTACACACCGAGATTGATGTGACAACTACGTTTGCTCGGGAAAACATTTCCTTCTTCATAGCGTTTTCCGCGCTGCCTCCAACAATGCAGGGAACCATGACTATCTGTTGAAAATGTTTTTTTGTCACAGTACACAACTTTTCTCCAGAATTCTTCCTCCTGCGGCAAGTATTGCAAGGCAAATCCCATCCGCGCCTCTTTATGCTCGATCGTCAATGTAGGTTTTATAGCTGGACGGCGAGAAAAATACCCTGCCTCGTGAAGTCTGTTGTTCAGTATTTGCGCTACAACGGTTCAGGTGTCTGTAAATGTGCGTCGCTAGAACAAACGGATGCTCTTTGACATGATTAACAATCGCAGCATCTTCCTCTTGAGATGTTGAACGCGGAGGACCAGGCCTCGGCAAAGTAGCGATACCGATGAATCCACCGTTCTACAGTGCTTCGATGAACGTCTAGTCGTCTTGATATTTCTCTTATTGGCACACCATATTCATGCAATGTCAACATTGCTCCCGCATTGCCTGGGTCGTCTCGTGGTGCACAGACGGCCTTTCCATCTTTGTGTAAATGGCTTATGTGAAGCGTGCTGCGACGATAAAGGAAATGAGGATACCATGCACCCCTTCTGAAATTGATTTCCGTTGTGAAGGGTACCAACCCTTCGAATGGTAATAATAATCAGCCAATTTCCTATTTTGTTGAACATATGCATAAAAAATTCGTCTTAAAAGCCAAGGATCCAAAGATTGTCAGCAATAGTTTATATCCCAACTGAATATAGTCAGCCATCAACAGTATAATCATATTTTATTTCCATAACTACTCATGACTACTCTGTCATAGTAAATATCCTTATTATGACTTAGGTAGCAGTGGTAATTCTGAGTGGCGGCCTCTAGCCACATACGTTAAACCTATCAGTGCGTCTAAGACCAGACTCTTCTGTTTCTGTCAATTCATTGTTAGTTTAAGATATTTTGTTCTTTGTCTTTCTAGGTCTAGGGCATTAACACTTTGGGTGCCACGTCACACGTATGTGTGTGCCAGTTTTTTTTTTTTTGCTGGCGATGGCACACACATACGTGTGACACACATTTTTCAACTCCTGAGCGCAGCACACAAATATATGTGACAGTATAGGGAAATTACTATGTTATTTGAAATCTGTGGGCTCTGAGGAAAATTTTTATATATTATACTTGGTCGTTGGGGACAAAATTTATTAAATATCCAGTGTTCTGTTACAGTTACTCAAATCAGTTTATAGTGAAATATATTTAGCATTTTTATGTTTTATTTGTATTATTATGTGCATGTATAATGCACAAAATAATACTATAATGATAAAACTATAATGATATAAGTAAATGCATCCAGGTTCCGGCACGTGGAGCCAGGTGGATGGTGGAACTCTTTTTTTTTTTTTTTTTTTTTTTTACTTCCGTTGTTTTTGGTTACAAAGACTTACATGAAATACTTATTGTAATCTATTTAGGAAATAAAACACAAATACATTTTTATATAAAAAAAAATCCTTTTATTTGATTACAAAATACAAAGCCTTTTATGTGAATATAATTATTGTAATTTATTTATGAAAATCTCTAAAACATTCTAGACAAAAGAATGTTTCCCCAGGGCAAGAGCTGCAATACGTATGCACATTCTTAGCATGTTTCCTTGCTTCTTCTCTGCCTCTCTCTTTTTGATTTTTTCATAACATTGTTTGCATCTTCTTCTGATCTTTTTTCCTTGAACATTTTTCTTTTCAAGAATTAAATGTGATGTAGACGCTGGTCTCCTTTGCCGGGGTAAAGTCTCTTCAAAATCCAGGAGTGCCAAAGTTATTTTCTCTTTGAATTCTTTCAGTTGCATCTTTTTGCCAGTTACTTTTTTATACACAATCCAAGCATTCACAACTGAGACTCCTAATAGAAGTGCAATGGCAAGCTTGCGGTACCATTTTATACCCTTCCTAAGTGCCGTTTCATAGGATGCCATCTGGTCAGAGATGTCTATTCCGGTCTTCCCCTTATTGTATGCAATAATTCCTAAGGGCTTCTTTCCACTTTTCCTACGATTTCTTTGCCTTTCTTGTGTATTGGATGGGCCTGGTTCTTCAGTTTCCCTCTCTTCTCTCTCTCTAATTTCCACAAGTTCAGGACTGTGTTTTGTTGATAATAACCGGACATCTCTGGCATCTTCCATTTCAATACAACTATTCCGTTTTGTTCTTCCATTGCAATCATTTCCCCTTTTTTCAGGTCTGCACTCATTACCTCAGGTGGCATGTTCTTCTTTATTTTATAAAATATATAGTTATGTAAACATAAGATAATAATTTTAAGATTATAATTTTATAAATATTTATAATAGAATCTGAAAAAAAGAGAAAATAATGAAAAAAAATGTCACACACATGGTTGTGCCATGACCAGAAAGGCTAAATTTCTTACTTGTCACACACATGGGTGTGCCATGGGCTCATAAGGGGTGACTATTTTAAAAAAATAAAAATGCATATATTTAAAAAAATTATTAGAATTTTTAAAAATTTCTTATGCATTTCTGTTTCTCTATTCATGCCTATTATTAATTCACACAAAAAAAAAATGGGCTGGTGGGAAATTTTTGCGGATTTGGGCGTGGCACCCAAAGTGTTAAAATAAATATTTGAGTTTGTGTTTAGCATTTCCTCCTCCCTTCGTAATTCCCCACCTAACCTCGTTTCCTTCGACATAGCAACGCTTACCTCCATTCTCATTCCACTTCCTTCATTAAACCTATTATCGCTTTTACTGTCCCTTCCTTCCATCCTTCAATGCCAGCGTTCTTAAACCTAGTACATAAATTTATAATATGGAATCTAACACCTTAGATCTCTACGCATTCATGTTACTGAAGACGCCTGTGTCTTAGGGGAATCTAAGTGTTGAGAGTGGGCTTGAGGGGTAGTCTATAGATTATTACAGATGACCTTGAACGCTCCAACTATTTAAAAATGATTATTTATTACGCACATCATATGGCATAATACACACATGAATTTAAGTATCTCTTACACCGTTAGAGCAATTATGTGCACCAATCCGAACACACCTCCGCTGCCATAAGGACCGCCCATTTTATACCTAACAGACTAGCTTGGGACGAGACAGAGGCGCGAGACTTCTTGTAAGCACTGTACCTTAAGACGCGGCACCCCTCATTTTTGCTTCGCTATATAGAAATATGGAAATAAATATGAAAAGAAGAGTATGTAGTTTAATTTGTTATTGAAATAAGACACGGGATACAGAGTTATGGCTTGTATAAGTTGATGAATTTGTTTTCAGTTCCCTTTGGAAGAGTTTTAAAGTCCTACATTGTTTTATCTTTTGATCAAGTGAATTCCAAAGATTTGGACCAATTGAGGATAAGGATCGAGTCGCACAATGTTGAATACACAGTAGTTCGGTTTTCTGATGTACAGTGCTTACAAGAAGTCTCGCGCCTGTCTCGTCCCAAGCTAGTCTGTTTGGTATAAAATGGGCGGTCCTTATGGCAGCGGAGGTGTGTTCGGATTGGTGCACATAATTGCTCTAACGGTGTAAGAGATACTTAAATTCATGTGTGTATTATGCCATATGATGTGCGTAATAAATAATAATTTTTAAATAGTTGGAGCGTTCAAGGTCATCTGTAATAATCTATAGACTACCCCTCAAGCCCACTCTCAACACTTAGATTCCCCTAAGACACAGGCGTCTTCAAGTAACATGAATGCGTAGAGATCTAAGGTGTTAGTTTCCATATTATATAATTTATGTGCTAGGTTTAAGAACGCTGGCATTGAAGGATGGAAGGAAGGGACAGTAAAAGCGATAATAGGTTTAATGAAGGAAGTGGAATGAGGATGGAAGTAAGCGTTGCTATGTCGAAGGAAACGAGGTTAGGTGGGGAATTACGAAGGGAGGAGGAAATGCTAAACACAAACTCAAATATTTATTTTAAAGCCCTAGACCTAGAAAGACAAAGAGAGAAATACCTTAAACTAACAATGAATTGACAGAAACAGAAGAGTCTGGTCTTAGACGCACTGATAGGTTTAACGTATGTGGCTAGAGGCCGCCACTCAGAATTACCACTACTACCTAAGTCATAATATGGTTATTTCTATGACAGAGTAGTCATGAGTAGTTATGAAAATAAATATGATTATACTGTTGATGGCTGACTATATTCAGTTGGATATAAACTATTGCTGACAATCTTGGATCCTTGGCTTTTAAGACGAATTTTTTATGCATATGTTCAACAAATAGGAAATGGCTGATTACACTGGGGAACAAATTTCAAATTTTGTCTATTGAATTAGATTTGACAGTTAGTTCTAGGTAATTTGGGTGCGCTGAGCACGAATATTTACTCGGGTTTGCTCTATCAGGTCCTGATTTTGCTCAACCCCTCCTCTTTCGTCGTATTCTAAAAAGGTTTTTTCTCAATACTCGCTAAGTTTTTTTGCAGTTACACATTATGCAACTAGGTTTTTATCTAGGTATTGTACCTATTGTTATGGTATTGTTGTATTAGTATATTTTATATGTAACACCCTAAAATATTTTTAATTTTGTCATTTTTAACCCATTTTAATATTGGTAAATTAAGCTAAAAATATCATAGAATTCTAAAATTTTCTCGAGCGTTCCTGTTCTCTGTAGAGTATTCTAGAGGGACAACTAAAATATATAAAAGCGACTCGTTTCCAGAGTTAATCAGTCAATTCAATCAGTCAGTCAGTCAGTCAGTCAGTCAGTTGAGTTAGTTAATTAAGTTTGGGCATTAACATAATTTTGAATTGGCATATGATTTAGTGAGTAATTTTTTCATCGTGATTTAATATAGTTGATTTAATTAGACGTAATTTATATTGTACCTACTCATCCGTGTTCTAGTTTAATTTCATAGATTGTAAGTACCTATTTCATAATAAGTACCTGTTTAAACTAATTTTTGTGTTTATATTTCAGATTTTCTTAAATTTATATGAATTAAGGGCTTTAAATACCTTTACAAATTGGCAGAAACAATCAAGCAATATGTCATCAAGCACTAGAAAGTTCAAATGCAAAAACAACCCTGATTCCTTCTGTTATATATGTGGAAATTTTACACTTCCACATCAACGAGCAAATATAACTGACTTCGTAAAAAGAGCTTACTTAGCTTATTTTGGCATAAAACTGGGGGACCAAGATAAATCGTGGGCTCCACATAAAGCCTGCACTATATGCATTGAAAGACTGCGACATTGGACGAAGGGTTCGGATTCAAAAATACCTTTTGGAGTTCGATGGTAAGTTTATGATTTCATAAAACTACGTAATTTAATCACTAGTATACTGTAACTTACCTAAATGTAATTGTAACTTAGGTACATAAACAAAAATTTACAGAAAATGTTTATAAGAATCTCAAATATTGCATAAGGTTGAAACACATAGAAAATGTTAAATTTTGGGTGATAACTTTTGATAAAATTCATAAAAACAAGTCTCTCGTCGCTTTTGTTAACGCTTTACAATTTTTTTCCATATCAGGTGTGGCGAGAGCCTACTAACCACGAGACCGATTGCTACCTTTGCTTTGTCAAGACTTCGGGCTTCACTAAGAAAAATAAACATTGTATCGAGTACCCAAATTTCGACACCGCGATACGACCTGTGCTACATTCAAATGAGATCCCCATTCCAAAATTTAAGGGTCTGCCAACTCAAGAATTAGTTGAAGATGTTCCTGAAAATATTGTTATGCACTTTGAGGAGTCAGACACCGATTTTGACCCCAGCGTATTTGAAAGTCAAAACGATCCGCAAAAGTTTAACCAGGCCGAGTTGAATGATCTTGTAAGGGATCTAAATTTGCCAAAAAAGGCTGCGGAAATTTTAGCTTCAAGACTTAAAGAGAAAAACTTGCTTACTTCAAACACATCATTTCATTTTACAGAAAAAGAGAAGAAGAACTTGTTAAATATTTTAGAACAGAGGATAGTTTAGTATATTGTTGCGACATAGTTGGTTTGTTAAAGAAGATGGGGGTTTATCTTACGATGCAAATGATTGGCGCTTGTTTTTAGACAGTTCGAAAAGAAGTCTTAAGTGTGTGTTGTGCATAATGGCAATCTATACGGCTCGATACCGATTGGGCACTCAACAAAATTAAAGAAAAGTATGAACATATAGAAAAGGTTTTAAATCTTATCAAATATAGAGAGCACGAGTGGATCATATGTGTTGACTTAAAAATGGTTAATTTTCTGCTAGGACAACAAGGAGGGTATACTAAATATCCCTGCTTCCTTTGCTTATGGGACAGCAGAGCCAAGGAAGAACATTATTCAAACAAATCTGGCCAGCACGAACATCACTTACTGTCGGAGAAAAAAACGTAATTAATCCACCTTTAGTGAGCAGAGATAAAATCATATTCCTCCTCTGCATATAAAACTAGGCTTCATTAAACAATATGTAAAAGCTTTAGATACGAACGGCGAGTGTTTCAAATACATAACTTCAAAATTTCCAAGTTTAAGTTGAAAAAATCAAGGCGGGAATTTTCGACGGTCCACAAATAAGAACAATGATTAAAGACAGCAATTTTCCTAATGTCATGAATGAACGCGAAAAAAATGGCTGGTTCTCATTCGTGGACTTGATAGAAAACTTTTAGGCAATTATAGGGCAGATAACTACGAAGAAATCGTAAAAAAACTTTTA
Source organism: Bathynomus jamesi (assembly GCA_023014485.1). Lineage (NCBI taxonomy): Eukaryota > Metazoa > Arthropoda > Malacostraca > Isopoda > Cirolanidae > Bathynomus > Bathynomus jamesi. The sequence continues at coordinate 45,034 of JAJOZX010005431.1, forward strand.
AGGGACTACAAAGAGTTAGGTTGCAATATGAGCATAAAAATGCATTTTTTGAATAGCCATCTTGACCAATTTCCAAGTAATTTAGGTGATGTAAGTGACGAAAAGGGGAGGAGATTCCACCAAGATATCAAAATTATGGAGGAACGGTACCAAGGCCGCTGGGATTCCACATGATGGCTGATTACTGCTGGTGCTTGAAAAGAGACCTGCCATCAACAAGCAAATACGCTAGAAAGTCTTACAAAAGAAAATGTTTGCCACAGTGAAAGCTTCATATCTGTTTGTTTTTTTATTTTAAGTCATTTCTATCGTTATAATGTAATTTTACTGTAGTTTGAACTGCTTGTATTCATGAAACTTAAAAAAAAAAATTTAACACATGACTTAATTTTTTAGTCCTAATTGAAAAATCTGGAAAATGGCACATAGGCTGTCGACAAGAATCAGGACCTGATAGAGCCAAACCGAGTTGAAATTCGTATTCAGCGCACCCAAATTACTAGAATCAAGTGTCAGATATCATTCAATAAAATACGTGTTGCCAGTGTTATTATTACCATTCGAAGGGTTGGTACCCTTCACAACCGAAATCAATTTCAGAAGGGGTGCATGGTATCCTCATTTCCTTTATCGTCGCAGCACGCTTCACATAAGTCATTTACACAAAGATGGAAAGGCCGTCTGTGCACCACGAGACGACCAGGCAATGCGGGGAGCAATGGTGACATTGCATGAATATGGTGTGCCAATAAAGAAATATCAAGACGACTAGACGTTCATCGAAGCACTGTGGAAAGGTGGATTTATCGGTATAAAGCAGAAAACTCAATCGCTACTTTGCCGAGGTCTGGTCCTCCGCGTTCAACATCTCAAGAGGAAGATGCTGCGATTGTTAATCATGCCAGAGAGCATCCGTTTGTTCCAGCGACGCATATTTACAGACACCTGAACCTTCGTTGTAGCGCAAATACAGTGAACAACAGACTTCACGAGGCAGGGTATTTTTCTCGCCGTCCAGCTATAAAACCTGCATTGACGATTGAGATAAAAAGGCGCGGATGGGATTTGCCTTGCAATACTTGCCGCAGGAGGAAGAATTCTGGAGAAAAGTTGTGTACTGTGACGAAAAAACATTTTCAACAGATAGTCATGGTTCCCTGCATTGTTGGAGGCAGCGCGGAAAACGCGATGAAGAAGGAAATGTTTTCCCGAGCAAACGTAGTGGTCACATCATCTCGATGTGTGGGGCTGGACTGGCTATGTTGTCGGAGAATTGACTCAAGTAGATGGACGCTTTACTGGACAGCAATATTGCCAGATACTGGAAGAGGTGCTGCTACCCAGTGTTCGTGCGTATCTGGTTCCAGCACCGGAACCATTTTACTTAATGGAAGATAACAGTCCTATTCATAGGAGTAACGTTGTGAGAGCGTGGTACGAAGATCACCAGAGATTATTAATCTAATTCGCCACCACGTTCTCCTGATCTGAATCCGATTGAAAACCCTTTGGACAATAATGATTAACGAATGGGAGCAACGCAATGAAAGAACATTTGAAGCACTTTAGCTCACACGAGGAATAGTTGGGAGAGCTTATGCCGAACACCAAACATTCCCTGCAATCTGGCCTCTTCTATGCCGCAACGATTGCAAGAAATTATTGATGCTGGAGGAAGCTATACGAAATACTGATGTTAAAGCCATGACGTAAATGTGTATCGAATATATATTTATGTTAATATAGAATTTTATTATATTTTTATGTTTGACATCTATAAAAGTGTATATTGTGACCATGAAAGAACTTTACTTCTCCTTAGTTGAATCTTTTCTTGCAATGTCTACGCTCGTGGAAATGATAATATATGCATTGTTGAAACAAACTATGAGAAGGTAATTGTTTCAGGAAAAAAATAAAAACTGGCAACATCGAGGTCATCACATGTTTATGGGAATTGTCATATGATATGCTACCAATAAACTCTTATATACTACTACATACAGTATACTATATTACGTAATAATTACGATGAACAAATCAAATGCAAATTCTCTGATTCACGGCCACCAGTCTTGCTTTAGACCAGTGGTAGTCAAACCGGGGTACGCTTACCCTGGGCTGGGGGTACGCGAGGGTTTCCTGAGGGTACGTAAGCTCTGCTACAAAAACAAGCAAGTTGGTTAATCAATTATAAAATGAATTTATACAATTATAATTATCATCTATCATTTAAATTTTTTTTTTAAATATATATTATAATCATTTATTTATAATATTAATATTTAATTATAAATTTAACTCAACATTGGTACAAGTTATTATTAAATTATTTAATATTAATTATTTTATATTTTATATTTTAATATTTTATTTAAATTATCATTAAATTACCCGATATTGGTACAAATTGGTACGAATCGTACGATGCTGTAAAAATAGTAAATTATATCAAGTCTCGAGCAGTGAATTCACCCTCTTTAAAATTCTTTGTGAGGAGATGGGCAAAAATCATACTCAGTTGCTTTTGCACACTGAAGTGCGCTGGTTCTCACGAGGAAAGGTATTAACGACTTTTTGAACTTAGGAATGAAGTGAGAAATTTACTTAACAGCGAAATTGAGACTTATTAAAATTTATAGAAAATGAATGGCAGCTTTGTAAACTGAGTTATTTGGCAGATATATTCACCAAATTAAACGAACTTAATCTTCAACTTCAGGGGTATGACAAAAATATATTGCAGGCACAAGAAAAAGTCAAGGGATTTTTGGGAAAGTTTTATACTGGATAAAGTGCATAGAAGACAATAATACCACACCTATCCCAATATTCAGCGAATTCTGTCACGAAAACGAGTTTCTTGTCAGTGACTCAGTTATGATTACAGGGGTGCAGTGCCAATTTTATAGGTGCCGGAGCTCTGGTGGGCCTGACAAAATCCTGCCATTTCCTATCCTGTTTCTATATATGCCACACGATGACTAAGTATTTCGTGTTTGCACTCACTAATTATCATAAAATAAATATAATTATCAAGCAAATAAAGAAAAAGAGCAATCATGTATTTTATCAATTTAAGAAGTTAAAACTACTTAGTGCTTACCAAATACCACCAGTGGGAAGTTTCACAATAATTTCCACAAAGGGTCAGGCGTGATATGTTTTCGGGGGTCTGAAGCAACTCTTGTCCTGGTGTCATCTGCCGATCTGTGGTGCCGCAGCCATGATATGGCATATGGCTCAGGATTCCACTGAACTAGAGGAGGTCCATGTAGTTTAACAACATAAGCGCTGATACATGATTTATTAGAATTCTTGAGCGTGTTGTTGTTATTATCAAGTTCATGTGACTGAATCCCCTCTCACACTCAGCAGTACTAATAGGAATACTTGTGAAGCTCAGTAATGGGTGTAAATCTTGGGGGATGCGGCGCCCATGATCTTCCACATAGTCTCTAAAGGCATTTAGTACAGAGTAAGAAGAAAGCTTAAACCTCTTACAGAGAGATGAGATTTCAGCTTCTCCGTAATTAGGTGGTATTTCATCAGGCCAGTAGTCTTTTCAAGGACATACATTTCATTTAGCAGTGATTTATACATACTTTGAGGTTCAGAAGTTGAGAACCTTTCATGGATGTTGTCGTGAACATACGGTGCTGCAAATTGTTCACAAGACTAGTAAGAAACTGTTGATAATAATGGAGACAATTTTTTTGTTGCTTGTTATGTAATTCCTCCAAACTTCCTCTTGCAGAGGTGCCGGAGCGCCGCTCCGGCACGCTCCGGCAGCACTGCACCCCTGTTATGAATATTATAAAGCATTTAGTGAGCCTTCGTGAATATTTTTGCATTACTTTCCATGTATTAATAGAGATTCCCACAAAGTGAATGGGATAACGAATCCGTTTTCGAACCTTGCTGTGTCTAATGCGGAGCTTCCCGCTCGTTTAAAAGAACAATTGATTGAATTGGCAGCTGACAGCTCACTTAAACATAAATTCAATGACTTTTCTGTCTCCGAGTTTTGGAAATTGGCCCATATTGAATACAAAGAATTAAGTGAATTTGCTATGAACAAACTACTTCCATTCCCGTCCACCTATTATATGTGAAAAGGGATTTTCGGCACTGACAGCTATCAAGTCGAAAGAAAGAAACCGCCTACATCCAGAAGCTTGCCTCATAATGGCACTCACAAATGTTCGTCCGTGAATAGAACAAATTGCTAGTGACAAACAGTCCCACCATCGTATTAATTACTTGTAAGTATTTAAAATATATATTTTAAAAGATCAGACGATTTCTAATAACTGTATTAGATTCTAATAATTAGGTGGTCGTAAATAAAGATCGTTGATAGCTTCACATTCTGTGTAAATTGTATAATAACATTTTATTTTGGAAACTGAGGGGGAGGAGGTACGCCATAATAAAAAAACAAACTAAAGGGGTACGCCAAGGAAAAAGTTTGAATCCACTGCTTTAGACTAATGACTTTCATAAGATGGAATAGGTTTAACATAGTTCGTTTAAAAGGTTACCACTTAAAGCAATGGATAAACTATCTATTAGTGAGACGACCGTGACTTCCTCGAAATGCGAGCACGTGAGAGGTTCACTGAGGAATTTGGTCATTAGATTCTTCACGTAGGATATATATCACAAACAACAATATTGACAACAATTCCAACAATTACTTAATAACAATAATTGCATTTGAGCAAATAATTTAGACCTGCATCAAAATAACTTAGGTATCATGCCATGATTTGGGATATTTGCCGAATTAGTCGTTCTCTATAGTCTACACTCTACATTATATATTGAGACGGTATAATGTAATGTCCAGCTAATATTATGATGACTAGGATTGCTCCATAACCATCCCAACATCCCGAAACTTGCTCCATTCTGCTTCTTAATCATTTGTATTTTAAACACTAAAATGTAGCAGAAGTGACGTAATAATGGACGTCATTGATTGTGTTAGAGCAGTTATGTGCACCAATCCGAACACACCTCCGCTGCCATAAGGACCGCCCATTTTATACCTAACAGACTAGCTTGGGACGAGACAGAAGCGTGAGATTTCTTGTAAGCACTGTTCGTATCTGATTGTCTTGTGTTAAAGCGATGTTGAATTTGGGAAGTTAATATTTTGTTCTGGATGATTTCTGGCGCAGTATTATGGACGATTTGTTACATATATGAGGCAATGTTTAGTTTTTAGATTTCTCCCAGTTTGAGAATTTTTAACTCATGGAACTTTTGATCTGTACTTTCATTATGCTTATTCGATTTATAGATTTTCCTAATTAATCTTTTTTGCATTACCACTAAAGGTTGTAGCGAATATTGACGTGTGCTTCCATAAGCACTAATGCAGTATTGTAAGTGTGGTACACCATGGGGAAGTATATGGATCGAAAAGCCTGTTTTGGGAGTGCGCACCCGCTTTCGTAATTATGAATGAAACCTTGACTAATTTGTCGTATAGATCTTCAGTGTGCTCTTTGAATGGAAGATTTGAATCGATGGTAATTCCCAGAAGTTTGTCCGAGTGCACTCGCTGAACAGAGATTGAATTTATGTGTAGGTTTAAAGGTGATGACTATATAAGCTGTTTTTTTAATATTTAAAGATAGTTTGTTGGCATTAAGCCATTCCTAAACACTTTGGATTTCATTATTGGTGGTCATTTGGAGTTGTAGTGAGTCTTTATGTGAGGTTTGATTGAAGTATCATCGGCATACTGGTAGCACGAAGAGTTATTTAGTGACTTGTGAAAGTCGTTTATTGTTAGAAAATCTAGAAGAGGAAGAGCCATTGTTGTCCCAAGGCGATATGATGACTAAGCTGATTGATGCAGCATTGCTTGTATATATTAAGTTAAGGTATATATACATATATATATCCACCTCATAATTGTAAGGTTAGTGAAAAATTCACTTAATTTAGAGCTAGCATTTTTGGGCTCTTCTGGCATCATTGTTTGGGCACTCTTGTGGCATCATTTTTTGGGGGCACTGGCGCGTCCTTTCTACTCGTTTGTTGAATGCGGCATTTACAGGGCAGTTTGGTTGTTTAGATACAAGATTGTTGCATCGTGCAATGGTGCAGGTTGTGTTGTTGTCGTAAGGTTTAGAAAGAAGACCATAAATAGTGCCCTTTTTGTTTTTTATCTTAATTTTATGCAACTGAAGCCTAAGGTAGGCCCACATCGAGTCAGCTACCCTGAGGTAGGACCTAATAGGACCTCCAAGTCCGTAAGTTTTAGTCTAGCTTAACTTGGGCTGTAGGTTGAAGTGGCCCTTCAGAGCTTGGCCGTTCAAGGCTCAGCTGGGGTTCTGAATCCAATAAAATAAAAAATAACATTTATGTAAAGGAGGAACATGATAGGTGCCAGAATGCTCCCTTGTGGTACCTCGTGGGAGATGCGTCTTGTCTGTGAGGTAAAAGAGTCCTGTGTTTTAAATTGCTTCCTGATAACCAAGTATGAGTTGAACCATCTTATAGGTAGTCCCCTGAAGCTGTAGTGTTCGAGTTTTTTCAGAGCATGTCATGAGATACTGTGTAAAAGGCCTTTGCTAGATCAAGTAGGATGATCATTAAATTTTTTTTTCGTTCAGATTACTATAAAGTTCCTCTGATATTGCGGTTATTGCGTCATTTGTCGTGTGTTTACTTAGAAAGCCAAACTGTTGTTTGTGTATGATTTTGTATTTGAATATGAATTTTATTATTTGATTATATATTATTCTCTTGTATAGTTTACTGACGGTTGGGAGGATGGAAATAGGTCTGTAGTTTGAAGGGGAAAGTTTTATTTCCCGTTTTATTGATAGGGCTTACTCTGGCCTTTTTTAGGCAGTCTGGGAAAACGCCATTTTGAATGGATAGGTTTATGAGCTTTAAGAGCGTGGGAGCAATTAAGTTTGCGAACTCTTTGTTTTGTAAATTTTGTTTTGGATGGTCTCTAGCGTATAACATTTATTTTTTAATCGTTTTATGGCTGTCATTAAATCGTGTGTCATAGTCTGTTTCTACTGTATAGTGACTGTAGACTTCCTTTAGAAGTAGATTTTCCTTCACATTTTTATATAGTTTGTGTTTTTGTGAAATAGATGTCTTTAGATATGGAATCAACCATGGATTGTTGATTCGAACCGTAGGAATATTTTTTCAATGATGGCAATAATAATGTTTATTGGTAAAGAAACAGATTTCCCCACCTAAAAAAAAGGTGCAGAATCTATCAAGGCAATCAACGATACAACTAATTAAACAATAAATAAAAAAAAAGGACAAAGGTAATAAAGAAAACGATAATACATGTAAAGACACAAGAAATAATAAAATTAGTAATAACAGCTTCATAAAAATAAAAAGTACATGTAATGGAATGGCTAATGCAGGAGTTAAGTGGAGCTACTGACAAACACTTCGTAGCAAGAGGTCCACAGTTTAGCAGACATAAAGCAGGACTGATGAATAGCTTGGATAATTGGATTGTCTGTTTTTAATTCTTCGCATTAGACTGTATTGGGCACGTCTTGCTGCCTCAGAGAGGCTTAGAACGTTGTGGTTAGCGAACATTTGAAAGGCTGAGCATCTTGGAGGTAAATTATGCAACAGTCTGTTGTTGTAAAGCAAACTGAGGGTTTTGCAGGAGCCTTTAGATAATTAAATCAGAGTTGCTGCTCATAAATATTAGTGCCGAAAGTAAGAAAAAGAGTGTTTGGCTTCGCTTGTACAGAATTTGAAGTTCCTTATAATCATGTTTGCCTTAGCACAGTAACTTCGATATTGTTTCCTTATGTCTGAATCGTCACTCAAAGAGCTGGTGATAGTTTGACCCAGATACTTAAATTCTTGTACCTGCTTTACTGGTTCGTCTCTCATTTTGAAAATAATATTAGATGTTTGGTTTGAGCTTTTGCGATGGAATTGCATAACCTTAGTTTTACTAACATTAAAATTAATGTCATGGTTCTGTGAATATGATTCACAAATTTTTATAATATGATGCAGACCTTTCACTGAAGGGCTTATTAACACTTGTATACTTGTTACTAAATTTTTAGTAGTATCCTCTTAGAAGATAGCCCATTAATAATTGCTTACAAATTACAATATGAACAAAGAAAGTTGTTATACTCGAAATTTGGCGATCACAAATGATCTGAGAACTTGTGAAAATGAAATTTTAGTTTCCTAAAAGTGATTCATCATTTAAAAAATCAGAGAATTAGTACATTCATTATGATATTGTATCATACGTCGGTGGGTGTCTCTTATGCAAGGGGAATAACGTAGAGTATGCGATGGAACAAATATTATTTTGAATATGATACAGAAGCGTTGTTTCATGCAATGTTGATAAGCTAATAGCATTTACACAATAATTACAGAATAATTATATATATATATATATCGTAAAGAACGACGCTTGTATAGGAGATATTCCGCGCAAGACGAGAAAGAGAAAACAACAAATGAAAAAATGAAGTACCACCTGGGAATCGAACCCGGGATCTTCCGATTGCCGGTCAGACGCGATACCACTACACCGGCAATCGGAAGATCCCGGGTTCGATTCCCAGGTGGTACTTCATTTTTTCATTTGTTGTTTTCTCTTTCTCGTCTTGCGCGGAATATCTCCTATACAAGCGTCGTTCTTTACGTTATTTATACTGCTTGTTCTTTGCAGTTGAATGTATATATATATATATATATAATATGATGATGCACATCCACAGGGAAAAAGAAAAATGATTCCAAGGTCTTTCGTGTATTCAGAAGTACACCTCATCATTCCCTGAGAAGTTGTACTTCTGAATACATGAAAGGTCTAGGAATAATTTTTCTTTTTCCCTCTGGGTTTGCATTATTCATTCATTTCACGTGTTTAATTGTGAAATTCATCCCATCAGTGGCGTGCGGTGGGTACATCTACAGGGTAAGCGGTTTTGCGTGCGAGCACACGCATTATATGTATGTATTATACAGGGTGTCCCATAAGTCTGAAACCATAGGGTAAAATAAGTAATTCTTGTTTTTCCGTTTATGCAAGTACCCATGATGTCTTTGAGTAAGGAAGAACGCATCCAGGTAATTCTGCTCGTAGGAAATCGGAGTCAGAGGGAGGTCGCTGAGGAATTTAACAGATTGCATCTGGACCGCGCGCCGATAACACACAGCTGTGTCGGCAAACTTGTAGCAAAGTTCAGAGAAACGGGATCCATAGGAGATAACCACGCAGTGGACCTCCGAGGACATCCACCGACGATGACACAGCCGCTACCATCCTCGCTCATTTCACAAACAGTCCCCAAAAGTCTCTTCGGCGTTTTTATTGCCGTTTTTATCATTTTGCCCTATGGTTCCAGACTTACGGGACACCCTGTATAATTATAGTAGCTAATGATAAACTTCATAACTGGCTAGTAGGTATGTACTGGAGACTATTCTGAAAAATACAGTACTGTCTTTAATATCTTTAATAAGATTTTTATTAGGGCTACTGAGGGGACGGTTGGTACCGTCCCCTCAGTAGCCCTCCACAATCCGTAATTAGAAACCATAGTAATGAAAACAACCATCCCCTTCACAAAACTCAGTTTGAAATTTTAACTAGATCCAATAACCTCACAGAACTCCGAATTTTAGAATCTTTGTACATCTATAGAAACAAACCCTCCATTAACAATAATAGCTCATCCTACAAATTACAGCTCTTTTAACAAACCAACCGATTCTCATAGACATATCCTTTCTAATCCTCTGACCATCCAGTGTTCTCTTAGGCTTTGCCAAGTATGGAGGTTGATGTAAACATTGTGTATTTACCTATTGAGGTAATTTAATTTTAATTTTATAGTGATGAAATTTAAATGATTTTAATTTTGTATTGATGCAATTTTCATTTTTCTTTAAGGTTTTAATTTTAATGGTTTTAATATTGTATTGATGTAATTTTCACTTTTTACTTTTGTTTTAAGGTTTAAGACTTAATTCACTGATGATGACGAAAGATTTGTCGAAACGTCTGAAGTACAAAAAATAAATGAAAATGTTTGCCGTTGTGTTGGTCCTTCTGTTCATATATATATATATATATATATATATATATATATATATATATAATATATATAAACTTTTCAGCGATATTGTGGGTTTACGTGTTCATATAAACGTAAGTGATATTAAAAGCATATGACATCTCATAAGATGAGTTTAATATTGTCATAAATTCACTAATAAACTTAACAATTAAGGAAAGTCAATATGCCAAATTATTACACTTCACAGAATGAAATAACTATCAACACACACACACACACACACACACACACACACACACACACACACACACACATACATATATATATATATATATATATATATATATATATATATAAATAATGTTTGTTACATATTGTATCTGTCAACTAAACTATTATAGCAGAATTTGTATGCAGTATGCAACTCATATTTATATATATATATATATATATGCGCCTCGGTGGTGTAGTGGTTAGCGTCGCTGACTACGAATCCATCGGCCCCGGGTTCGAGACCCGACGGCAGCCGGCGCGCAGCAAAACCCAGCTGTTCATCCTTCCACACAATAAAGAAAGTGGTTGGTAGATAAATGGGTACCCTAGGTGGCCTAGTGGTTAAGACGCTGGGCTGCTGATTGGGCGTGGTTCGGATTCCACGTTAAACTGTAGGTCTAAGGTGGAGTGAAAAGCTTGACCTTCGTCAGAATGGACAATTCGGGCGGAAGCTAACCAAAGGTTACCAAAGGTATGCAAATCCACAAGGAAAAATAAATATATGTAACAACACGCAGTATAATTAATGTAAAGAACGACGCTTGTGTAGAAGAGCGTCCGCACAAGAAGAGGAGAAAGAACGAACAAATGAGGTACCTCATTTTTCATTTGTTCGTTCTTTCTCCTCTTCTTGTGCGGACGCTCTTCTACACAAGCGTCGTTCTTTACATTATATATATATAATATATATATAATATTTATATATATTATATATATATATATATATATAACAATACAATAAAAGTAAAAATAGTATCTGTAAGTTATGTCATTTGCATATAGGATATTTTAAACTTATAATGTTCTGTCGTTATTTCTCGAAACGACATCTATAACTGCCGAATCCGATAGGTTCTGTTGAATTATGAAGGCAATTCAGAACATGAAACTGCATCATCAAATCATGACGTCAAATCAACAACACGATGTTTAGTCAAACCTTAAACCATACACACACACACACACACACACCTATGGTGTGTACATATATATATATATATATATATATATATATATCGTAAAGAACGACGCTTGTATAGGAGAATATTCCGCGCAAGATGAGAGAGAGAGAGAACGAAACAAATGAAAAAATGAGGTAACCACCCGGGAATCGAACCCGGGATCTTCCGATTGCCGGTCAGATATGATAACCATTACACCATGGGCCTCACTTAATCAAATGCCGTAATTCTTCTACATACACGCAAAAACCAATGCCCCAAGGGGCACCTCCCGCATGCCGTACATTATATACATTTAAACTGCAAACACGCAGTTTAAATGTATATAATGTACGGCATGCGGGAGGTGCCCCCTTGGGGCATTGGTTTCTGCGCGTATGTAGAAGAATTACGGCATTTGATTGAGTGAGGCCCATGGTGTAATGGTTATCATATCTGACCGGCAATCGGAAGATCCCGGGTTCGATTCCCGGGCGGTTCACCTCATTTTTCATTTGTTCGTTATTTCTCTTCCTCGTGTGCAGAACGCTCCTCTATACTTACGTCGTTTCTATACATTAATATACTGCGTGGTCATTGCAGTTAAATGTGTATATATATATATATTGTGTGTTTGTGTGTGTGTGTGTGTGGATGTTGTCATGTATAATTAATCAATTTAACTTTTAATAAAAGGGAATATAAATTATAGAGTATGGGCTATTAAAGGTTTTGGCAATTAAATTTGTAAGATCGTTAAACCAGTAAAACTTTTTATAGCTTTTTTAGTTCTTTCTGCATTTCTTCAGAGTGACTATCCTCTACTATGCTTCCATTTCAGGATATATATATATATATATATATATATATATATATATAAGATGTTAAAATAGCTCGGAACACACTGTTAGAGCGAAACATCACAGTGTCAAAGAAAATCATTGTTTGAAAACTTAAAAAAGTTCAGGAAAACCAATATGATCACGCATTAAAGGTGAAAAAGAAAAAGTAGTTTTAATAATGAAGAAAAATAGTTTTCCTTCAAAATGGCTCAGCAACTTGTTCGGTCCCGAAAGAAATGGGAAACAGCTGGCGTCTAACTGGACACTTTTAAGAGAAAAATGGAACCTAATTCAGAGATATTCCAAGCTATTTTATAAAAGACGAGGGACCTTTCATGGCTGTATCAGAAACCATTCTTCGAAAGGCGACACATTTTTCATCCAAGTAATATGGAAGCCGCAATAAAAGCACCGCTACGTAAACTAACTAAGTCGTTTAATATATATATATATATATATATATATATATATATATCAAAGGACCAACCGTTGCTCCAAGTTACCTAAAAGACATTAGAAATACAAGTGGTATTCACGTGGAAGTCTTCAAAAGAAGACTAGACACCTGGCTCAGGACAATCGCAGATGATCCGGGTGTACCTGCCTGTGTGGGATGAAGAAGTCAAGAAAGCAGTTCTCTCTTGTATACTAATAACAATTCATATGATGTTTACTTTTATTCTGACACCATCCGTTGATAAAACTTTAAATTTTTTTTTATGTTTCACAGAACATTAAGAGCTGTGAGCGCTGAATTTTTAGATTCTGAGTCATGCAATATATGAACATTGATAATAATTATGTTATCCTGATCTATTTCTGGAAAACTGCTTTAGCAAAACTAGCAAAAACGGTATTATAATAGTGTAGTTCACAGTTTGAGCATAAAAATATCCTTAGTTTCCCTTATCCTGTAAAATTTAAGCACTTTCCAACCTTATTTAATTAAAACAGTTGAAACTAAGGTAGTTTTTAAGTATAAAAATACTAGTACATCTCGCCTAATAAAAAACAATCCAGATAATGCAGTTGGTTGTGTGTGTGTCTATTCTATCGATGTAAACAACGCGAGTCAGTTTATATAGGTCGAACGGGAAAACTTTATATATCGGAGTAAAACAGCTTAAATAGGCTTGTTGAACCGCAAAATAATTTTCATGCATTGTTAAACCATATGTGTAGATATAATTATACCATTAATTGGGAATGTCCTAAAATTCTAGTAGGAAATAAGGATATAACTGGAAGCAACATTCTAGAATGTGCGTTCATATACTTCATAAATAATTTAAATAACACTTCTGAAACTGAAATGGACCATATCTACTTAAAGTACCTTTTTCCCTTAATCAGTACTTGTTAATTTTTTTAAATAATTCCTCCAAAGTATTTTGTTTACGCTGTACAGGTATATATATATAATATATATATTATATATATATGAAAATTTGTGTTTCCTTTCCTTCGTGGTTTTATTCATCATATATATATATATATATTCTGATTCTTGCCTTTCCCCTTCATTCCCTGATAGTGTGTATTGCTAAGTACACGAAATATCTTGGAATCGCAGCCATTTTTCCTTCTTCGTGTGCATTTATATATATATATATATATATATATATATATATAAACTTGTTGAACTTGAATTTTTCTTGTTTCTTTTTCTCAGTATTTTCAGCTGTATTACTCGACCACTTTTGTCTTTTCAACACACTTGCTTTTTAAGAGGATTCAGTAGGAATGAAGACAATTGTAACGCTATGTCAGCATACAATGACTGAGAGTGGTTCTCCCTCAACTGTGTAATCCAACTAAATTCTCGAAGATAAGAAATGGTTGTCATAGTGTCATACACTCTAAATAGAAATAGACGTTTGTTTAGACGTTTCAGTGTCCCAATTTTGTGAATTTTGAAATGTTTACTGCGTTAGACATTTCACACTAGTTAAATACTTCGTTAGACATATCAGTAATATAACTGAAATGTCTAAATTGTTCCAATTTTTTAAACAATTGAAAAGACTAATCTAAAATGTCTAATGAAATGTTTAATGAATTTTCTAACAATGAAATACATAATGGAAGAAAGTTTAAAGAGTTTAAGATTAAGTAAATGTTTAAATTTATATGAAAAGAATTGCTTCACAGCATTATTCTCAAAAACTTCTGACTTTCAATTTATATCCATTTCTTCTTGTAAATGATTTTGTGTCCCTATAAAATAACTTCCTGTAATTTACATAATGAAAGCTATTCATCAGTTTTAAATAATCAAATTAGTTCTCTCTTAGTCGACGCTTTTCTAGTGAATACTGTATATATCTTGTTCAGCTAATTTTTCCTCAAATATTTTACTTCTCGAGTCTGGATTCATTTGAGGTGGCTCTAGCCCGAACGTTTTCTAACTTATCAGTGTCTTTTCTCAAGTATACAGTATACAGTGGCGTATATGTCTGGTTGCCGGAAGGACCCCCCCCTCCAAACCAAGAAAGAGGAGAAAACAAAATCACCAATAGACCAAGCAATCATTTGCTGAGACTTGCACTCACTAGAGTGCCATTACTACAATTAAATAGTTCTTTAACACTCAAGCTCTGAAATTTACCTGACCTAAACCCTATCTGGCTGTAGTCCCAGACATTGGTGATCAAAGGCCTGGCCGTTCTCGTAATCTGTCACCTGGGTGGCTTCATTTGACCTGTGGGTAACCTCACTTCATTGTCTCTGCTAACCTACCCTGCCCTCTCAGTCTAGACTGAGAGTTCCTTTGATTTGCCGTCACCCCCGTGGTCCTAGGGGTGTCCTCCTCAGGTCCCGTGCCACGGGAAAGGGAGAGTGTGATGCCGCGGTTAAGATTAGTGGGAATTTCACCTGTTTGCTATCCCAGGTAAGGATAAGCCTGACCGGCGGCCCCTACCACATCTGTCACTTTTAATGCAGGAAGATTGTTACAAAATTTAGCTATGTGAATTTAATTACAAGACACAGTTACAAACCAGAGAGGCAACCCAATTTTATTATATACATGTCACACATATGTAAATTTCTTTTCTTATAGATTATAAAAAAAAAAAAATGTCATAAAACTGTAAAAAACTTTTCTCTTTATGATATGGTATATAATATGGTATGTTTCTTTTTTCTTTAAGAAGGGAAGATGTTATGACCTTCATGTCCCGTTACATTTGCGTTTAATTACGTCATATAACTTTTTATTAATGTGCACCTGCCATGTCATTATTTGTCGTTCGTGTGCCGAGTTATGAGTCGTTGTTGAGCCAAGGTGAAGGCATGGTCGACGCAGACATGCTGGCTCCAATTTGATGAGTCTGGCAACATGGCCGAGAAAACCAAGGGCGCTGCTGCCATCATCCTGAAGGACTACCCTCTAGCCACCTACACCCACTGTGTTGCTCACTGCTTGAATCTCGCAGTGGTGAAGTCGGCACAAGTTGCTAGTGAGTTTGATTAACTTATACTAATCAAGCTTAGCCTGATAATCTGTTATTTAGAAAGCCATTTTTGCCCGATATTCAAGTCACCCTAATGACTTGATATTCTATTAATTATATTTACATAGAGAATTATGTCTTGTACTTAAGCCCTTATTGCCTGATATATATTCAAGTAAACCTAATGGCTTGATATTCCAGTAATTCTTATAAGGGCTGTCAGATATGTGAGTGGCCTCTATTGCTTGATATTCTAATGTTTATGCTTTGTTGCCAGTTTTTCAGGGTCTTTCTAAAAGTTGTTGAAATATATCTAATTATATGTTTTTATTGTGTCATTACAGGTGTCCGAAACATGAAAAACATCTTGGAGAAGATCTCCGCCTTCTACGAAGCACATCCCAAGCGAGCCAAGTGCCTGGAGGCAGCAATAGACGAAGTACAACCTGACTCATCAAGCAAGAAACTGAAGGATCTGTGCCGCACTCGATGGGTCCAACACCTAGATGCTCTGACAACTTTCTTGGAGCTGTACCCTGCTGTTGTGCACTGCATGGAGAACATTGCAGAGGATGTGAGTTGGTCAGCTGACTTTTTGAGCGATGCCAAGAGCTTCCTGCTTTCCATCACCAGCATTGAGTTCGTCATGGCCTTGGTGATGGTCAACCGTGCCTTGAGCTATGAGGAGCCTGACATTCAGCTTGCAAGCAGAAGCCAAGAACATCGTGGAGGCTTCCTCCGAGATCAACACAGTGATGACTGCTCTAAAAGAAGTCCGTCAGCAGGTCGATATCTACTCAGATGAGTGGTACGTATGAACTATAGCCACGGTCTAAAAGAATCACTGGCAATTCTCTGTAAAGATGCACGTCTTTCTCTTTTTTATCGCTATTTCCATGGCTCATACTCACAGGAACTTGCTGTGTATCTCCTCTCAATCCTGGCCCCGCAATACCCGCATGAACAGTGTTTCTGTTGCTAACCCGATGTCTTCTCTGACACCTTTAATCTCTCGTCCTTCAAAACGCGTGTTTCATCACTTCTTAAGCAATAGCTAATATTTAATTCCCCTCGTATATTTCCTTTTTCTGGTTCAGCATTTTATTAGTCGCTACATAGTGCCTTTTTGCTGTGACCTGATCTATATATAAACTATCTACTTGCAGATTGAAAATTATTATGTAAATATTGATAAATCTATCACATTGTGAATGATAACACTGGGCAACACGTATTTTATTGAATGATATCTGACACTTGATTCTAGGTAATTTGGGTGCGCTGAATACGAATTTCAACTCGGTTTGGCTCTATCAGGTCCTGATTCTTGTCGACAGCCTATGTGCCATTTTCCAGATTTTTCAAATTAGGACTAAAAAATTAAGTCATGTGTTAAATTTTTTTTTCAAGTTTCATGAATACAAGCAGTTCAAACTACAGTAAAATTACATTATAACGATAGAAATTACTTAAAATAAAAAACAAACAGATATGAAGCTTTCACTGTGGCAAAAATTTTCTTTTGTAAGACTTTCTAGTGTATTTGCTTGTTGATGGCAGGTCTCTTTTCAAGCACCAGCAGTAATCAGCCATCATGTGGGAATCCCAGCGGCCTTGGTACCGTTCCTCCATAATTTTGATATCTTGGGGAATCTCTCCCTTGTTCGTCACTTACATCACCTAAATTACTTGGAAATTGGTCAAGATGGCTATTCAAAAAATGCATTTTTATGCTCATATTGCAACTTAACTCTTTGTAGTCCCTTAAAAGTTTTTTACGATTTCTTCGTAGTTATCTGCCCTATAATTGCCTAAAAAGTTTTCTATCAAGTCCACGAATGAGAACCAGCCATTTTTTTCGCGTTCATTCATGACATTAGGAAAATTGCTGTCTTTAATCATTGTTCTTATTTGTGGACCGTCGAAAATTCCCGCCTTGATTTTTTCATAACTTAAACTTGGAAATTTTGAAGTTATGTATTTGAAACACTCGCCGTTCGTATCTAAAGCTTTTACATATTGTTTAATGAGGCCTAGTTTTATATGCAGAGGAGGAAATATGATTTTATCTCTGCTCACTAAAGGTGGATTAATTACGTTTTTTCTCCGACAGTAAGTGATGTTCGTGCTGGCCAGATTTGTTTGAAATAATGTTCTTCCTTGGCTCTGCTGTCCCATAAGCAAAGGAAGCAGGGATATTTAGTATACCCTCCTTGTTGTCCTAGCAGAAAATTAACCATTTTAAGTCAACACATATGATCCACTCGTGCTCCCTATATTTGATAAGATTTAAAACCTTTTCTATATGTTCATACTTTTCTTTTAATTTTGTTGAGTGCCCAATCGGTATCGAGCCGTATAGATTGCCATTATGCAACAACACACACTTAAGACTTCTTTTCGAACTGTCTAAAAACAAGCGCCAATCATTTGCATCGTAAGACTCAACCCCCATCTTCTTTAACAAACCAACTATGTCGCAGCAATATACTAAACTATCCTCTGTTCTAAAATATTTAACAAGTTCTTCTTCTCTTTTTCTGTAAAATGAAATGTATGTGTTTGAAGTAGCAAGTTTTTCTCTTTAAGTCTTGAAGCTAAAATTTCCGCAGCCTTTTTGGCAAATTTAGATCCCTTACAAGATCATTCAACTCGGCCTGGTTAAACTTTTGCGGATCGTTTTGACTTTCAAATACGCTGGGGTCAAAATCGGTGTCTGACTCCTCAAAGTGCATAACAATATTTTCAGGAACATCTTCAACTAATTCTTGCGTTGGCAGACCCTTAAATTTTGGAATGGGGATCTCATTTGAATGTAGCACAGGTCGTATCGCGGTGTCGAAATTTGGGTACTCGATACAATGTTTATTTTTCTTAGTGAAGCCCGAAGTCTTGACAAAGCAAAGGTAGCAATCGGTCTCGTGGTTAGTAGGCTCTCGCCACACCTGATATGGAAAAAAAATTGTAAAGCGTTAACAAAAGCGACGAGAGACTTGTTTTTATGAATTTTATCAAAAGTTATCACCCAAACATTTAACATTTCTATGTGTTTCAACCTTATGCAATATTTGAGATTCTTATAAACATTTTCTGTAAATTTTTGTTTATGTACCTAAGTTACAATTACATTTAGGTAAGTTACAGTAGACTAGTGATTAAATTACGTAGTTTTATGAAATCAAAACTTACCATCGGAACTCCAAAAGGTATTTTTGAATCCGAACCCTTCATCCAATGTCGCAGTCTTTCAATGCATATAGTGCAGGCTTTATGTGGAGCCCACGATTTATCTTGGTCCCCCAGTTTTATGCCAAAATAAGCTAAGTAAGCTCTTTTTACGAAGTCAGTTATATTGCTCGTTGATGTGGAAGTGTAAAATTTCCACATATATAACAGAAGGAATCAGGGTTGTTTTTGCATTTGAACTTTCTAGTGCTTGATGACATATTGCTTGATTATTCTACCAATTTGTAAAGGTATTTAAAGCCCTTAATTCATATAAATTTAAGAAAATCTGAAATATAAACACAAAAATTAGTTTAAATAGGTACTTATTATGAAATAGGTACTTACAATCTATGAAATTAAACTAGAAACACGGATGAGTAGGTACAATATAAATTACGTCTAATTAAATCAACTATATTAAATCACGATGACAAAATTACTCACTAAATCATATGCCAATTCAAAATTATGTTAATGCCCAAACTTAATTAACTAACTCAACTGACTGACTGACTGATTGAATTGACTGATTAACTCTGGAAACGAGTCGCTTTTATATATTTTAGTTGTCCCTCTAGAATACTCTACAGAGAACAGGAACGCTCGAGAAAATTTTAGAATTCTATGATATTTTTAGCTTAATTTACTAATATTAAAATGGGCTAAAAATGACAAAATTAAAAATATTTTTAGGGTGTTACATATAAAAATATACATAATACAACAATACCATAACAATAGGTACAAATACCTAGATAAAAACCTAGTTGCATAATGTGTAACTGCAAAAAGACTTAGCGAGTATTGAGAAAAAAACCTTTTTATGAATACGACGAAAGAGGAGGGGTGTTGAGCAAAATCAGGACCTGATAGAGCAAAACCGAGTAAAAATTCGTGCTCAGCGCATCCAAATTACCTAGAAGTAACTGTCAAATCTAATTCAGTAGACAAAAATTTGAAATTTGTTCCCCAGTGTAATGCATTCATGTACTTCAATATTATCATTTACAAATCTATTATAATTCGTACTGAAACTCAGTATAATTACTGTTTGTGCTTTCAGGTATGGTGAGGCTGTGAAAGTATGCCAGAGGCATGCAAAGGTATCAAAGAAGCTGTGAAGGTATGCCTGCCACGCACCTGTGGCAGGCAGCGCCATCGAGCCAACACCTCTGCAGACACACCATCTGAGTTTTATCGTCGCACCATTACCATACCGCTACTGGATCACCTCATCACAGAGTTGGAGACCAGGTTCTCCTCGTTTTGCCAGAAGGCGCTGAAGGGAATGTCGCTTGTTCCGAGCATCCTGGTGACCCTTTGTGGAATAGAGCTGAAACACAGGATAGACAACTTGGTGGAGCTCTACAGAGATGACTTCCCTTCACCTGGCAACTTGGCCAGTGAGCTTCACTGCTGGCGCATCTGGTGGCAGAAGCAGCAGCCTGGCACCATGCCTTCCTCTCCATCATCAGCTCTGCAGCATGCCACCACCATGTTTCCCAACATCCGGACCCTGCTTACCATCCTCTGCACCCTTCCAGTCACCACTTGCTCTGCTTCAGTGCCTTGAAGTGCATTAAGACTAATTTAAAATCAACAATGGGGAATGCGCGGCTGTCTGGCCTCAGCCTCCTCCATATCCACAGAGACATTTCAGTGGAAGTCAATGACATCATTGATATCTTTGCCAGTCGCAATCCAAGGAAAATGCAACTTGTTAACATTCTTGCAGATGAGAATAACTGAAGTGAAGTGAATGTAACAATACAAAATAAAATGTTAATGAAGTCGCAATGTGGCAGTGATAAATTATACTTACTTTGGATATGTAATCAAATAAAACATGAAATATATGTTGAATGTGTCTTGTACTTTTTCCTTTTAAAGTGTTTGTTCTGACAATGAATGTTTACTCTCACTCTAAATCACCCCTTGATTATCTTGCAAAAGGTAAGTTTAAAGTAAAATGCACTATTTTTATTTACAAATTCAGAAATTTTCCGGGTGAGCATTCCCCCAGACCTCCTTTAGTAAATTATCATAGAAACCTATAACTACATATTCTTGTTATCTAAATATATGTTATGTTCAAAGTTCATTAAAATGCACCATTTATGGAGGAGTTACCACAGACCCTTAAAATAATGTGAACATTTGCTGATGTGTAAGTGCAAATTCATTCATTACCAGTTTAGGGTCGTGGTTACGCGTGTATATATCTTCGGACAATTTTGGAAACACCCTCTACCAGAATCCTGGCTACGCCCCTAAGTATAGGCTGTCTAACTAGAGATTGAATCTAGGGTAGACCTACTGTATAGCAAGAGGCCTAGGTCTAAGGCAAGGCTCAGGATTACAGGTTGGTTCCTATTGTTGAAAGAGTAGCCTAGCTAAATAAATAAAATTAATAAATGCGCGAAAGACAGTTAGAAGACATAAGGCTACATGGAATAAAAAATAAATGCAATTCAATTCAATTCTTCAATTCTACAGCTCCCAGGTAGGCTAGTCAGCCTGTCAGTGGAGCCAGCCTCCTTTGCCACTCCGCCCTGTCCAGCAGCACTCCCGTTTCTTCGAGCTCTTACATGCTGGGCAAGTCGTATCTTCGCAAGAAAAAAAAAAATAAAGAAAAAAAAATAAATGCACAAATATAAATTGTTTTCTGCTCTTTTTGAGATAGCCCATAAATACAAACACTCAGTAAACTGCGACACAATTTCAAAATATTTTAACCACAATGCGCATTCGTCTCGGCGAAAAGAAGAGAAGTAATTTATAATGCAAATTAAATATTTAAATTCTACGCCTTTATACGAGTATATATGAAATATTAAGTACCGTTTTCAGATATTTGAAATATGTAGTAAACATTTCAAAATAGCTATTACTCACTTCAGAAAGCTAAGTTAATTATCACTGGTCGACAAAATCGAACTTTTTTCTCTCATCAAAGATGTATACACACTTTTATAGACCATCTAGTTATCGAAATATGACTGGTGTTAGTTTCAGCACAATTTATCGTAAAAGTACAACTTTATTCCTAAAAAGAAATGTACACCAACCTAAAAACATTGCGAGTACGATTTTCTTTTGTAAACCTTGTCCGGATCGTCGCGGTACAACATCCAGCAGGAATCTGCCAGCATACTTTCGTTTCAGAAACCTTGGTAGCGATTTTCCATTGACTGGATGTCTTGATGGAAGTGTTCCCCCTGTTCGTCACTCACCGCGCCAAGGTTTTCGGGAAAGAAATCTAGATGCGAATGTAAAAAATGTATTTTGAAGGACATGCGATAGCCCATTTCTTGATAAGCATCGAGCAGTTTATGAACTCCATCTTTGTATGCGGAAGACTTGTGGTTACCCAAGAAGTTTCCACAAATCCATTTGAAAGCCTGCCATGCTTTTAGTTCTAAGGTATTGAGGCTTTCTTCAAAGCCTTCATCCTGCAGAACCTCCCTGATTTGGGGCCCCACAAAGATTCTCTCCTTCAATTTCGCGGCACTGATGTTTGCAAATTTCTCAACAAGGTATCGAAACCCTCTCGAATTCGCCTTACCCATCGCTTTCACAAAATTTTTCATTAAACCGAGCTTAATGTGGAGAGGTGGCAGGAAAATCTTCTTTGGATCAACTAAAGGAACACACTGGACACTGTCTGTTCCTGGCTCGTATGTGCTTCTTTGATGCCAGTCACGTCTGATGTAATGATCCGCGGTAGCACGGCTGTCCCATAGGCATAGGAAACAAAAGTATTTCGTGAACCCTCCTTGCATGCCCATTAACATACCAATGACTTTGAGATCACCACAGATATTTCATTGATGAGTGCTGTATTGGATTGCTTCGAGTAGTATATTCATGTTATCGTAGATGAACGGAGTGGGCGATCGAGATGGACGGCTTTAAGTTCCCGTTATACAGGAGAACCGCTTTCAAGCTTCGCTGTGAGGAATCAATAAAGAAGCGCCACTCAGATGGTGTGTATACCCGTAACAAGTTCTCGAAAAGTCCATTGATATCATGGCAATAGCAGAGCGGACCGTCTACTGTAAAGAATGTCGTCAAATCATGGTTTCGTTTTCGATAGTGATACACTCGGACGTTCTTCTCAAGTAAGTGTTTCTGCTTGAGTCTTGAGGAGAGAAGTTCTGAGTTCTCTTTGGAGAGGGCTAGGTCTCTAATGAGGTAATTCAACTCGTTTTGGTTAAGCCTCTCCGGCTCCGATTGCTCTTCGTCAGGTGTGTATTCAAGATCGGCCGAAGGTCCCGCATCTCCGCCAATCGCACCTTCGTCGAATTTCCTTTCGTCTTCTTAAGAATTGAGTCCATGCTGTGGAGGTACCGGAATCGGCATCGTGTCATCGTGAGGGATCGGTCTGATCGCGGAGTCTACGTTCGGATAAACGATATTATGCTTGTTCTTCACGGAGAATCCAGTTATGTTAACATTGCAAAATTAACAATCGCCATCGACTTATCCCTTGGGTTCAACCAGACACGTAATCCATTCGAACAAGCGGTACAGATAACATGTGGCACCCACGCTTTATCTTGGACGCTTAGTGGACAGCCGTAGTATAACCGGTAAGTTTTCCGAAGACCCATCGTGAGTGTACGCCGTTGTGATTTAGTCGCGAACGAGCCGCACACATAACAGAAATTGTCGGGGTGATTTTTACACTTTCGAGGCATGATGATCGATGAGTGGGTTGATGTAAATCACCTAAAAAAATAAAATGTGTAAGTGGGCGACACAAAACAAAACACAACACACAACAAGACATGTGACTGTTACGCCAAAGAATAAAAAGAGTGTACATGTGCAACGTTTGAAAATTTTGGCCAGCAACTGCACTCATCTAAACTATCACAAGACAACCTCCAGAAAGCCAAAGTTGAAACGACAAAATACCATACATGAGGGTACAGAAACGGTAAAGCAAAAACCTACACCGACGCTACAGCGACAAAATACTCCGCTACATGTATGAAGGACGCATATTATATATTGTGTATATATAGTATTATATATTATATTATATATAGTTATATGGAAGCAAGTATAGTTTACGTCCCCCTGTGGTGCCTAGTGTAGTTTACGTTCCCCTACATCAGGGGTTCCCAAATTGTGTTCCGCGGAACACCAATTTGGGAACCCCTGCCCTACATTATCCTAGTGTAGTTTGCGTTCCCCAACTTTGTGCACGTACACCTAATCAAATAAAACGTTAAAACTAACGAAAATATTACGACTTAACCTAACCAATCGTCAATTTATATATATATATATACACACACACACACTGCGTTCCAAATTATTAAGCAGATTACATTTTCTCCAATGTTTTCAAAAGTTTTTCTCCGATTTCACTGAAATTTGTAGCAAATAATCACTATACAGTATATAGCAGTATTGATGGTATTCATTTCGATAAAATATTTTGATTATTAAAATAATTATCTCATTTTATTGAAAAATATGTAAAATATTGTGTTCCGAATTATTAAGCAAATATTCTATTTACGGATCTAAATGGTGAAAATGGGTAAGAAGAAGGATTTAACACTAACTGAGAAAAGAAAAATAGTCAAATTACTCGCTGAAAATATAAAATCTATTGAAATTGCGAAGCAGTTTGGCAGAGCTTATCGAACTGTAAACAAGTTTGTAGCGGAGGGTACCAAACTGAGGCAGCGAAGTGATAAAGGAGCTATAAGAAAAGTGACAAGGCGGCAGATATCTGTAATCAAGCGCAAATTGCAAAGCATCCATTGTCCTCAAGTAAAGACGTTTTTGAGCAGGCTGGCATACATAATGTGCCAAGAACATCTCGATGTGGAATCCTCCACACAATTGGCAAGACGTGTAAACCTACGATTCAGTCACCATTAACACCCAGGTACAAGAAGCAGCGTGTTGAATGGGCGCGTCAGTACGTGAAAACAGATTTTAATATTGTATTGTTCACAGATGAATGAAAAGCAACCCTTGAGGGACTTGATGTTTGGTCAAGAAGATGGATTGCAGAGAGCCAATTTCTACCATCGAGATTAAGACGCCAAAAAGGTGGAGGTAGTGTCATGTTTTGGGCAGGATTGATAGGCAATGAAGTAGCTGTCCCATACAGAGTGCCTGATGGTGTAAAAATGAATGCCCAGTCTTACACAAACTTTCTAAAAGAAAACCTCATTCCATGGTAGAGATTGACCCTTAGCAATCCATCTTCTTGACCAACCATCAGATCCCTCAAGGGTTGCTCTTCATTCATCGGTTAACAATACAGTATTAAAATCTGTTTTCACGTACTGACGCGCCCATTCAACACGCTGCTTCTTGTACCTGGGTGTTAATGGTGACTGAATCGTAGGTTTACACGTCTTGCCAATTGTTTGGAGGATTCCACATCGAGATATTCTTGGTACATTATGTATGCCAGCCTGCTCAAAAACGTCTTTACTTGAGGACAATGGATGCTTTGCAATTTGCACTTGATTACAGATTTCTGCCGCCTTGTCACGTTTCTTATAGCTCCTTTATCACTTCGCTGCCTCAGTTTGGTACCCTCCGCTACAAACTTGCTTACAGTTCGATAAGCTCTGCCAAACTGCTTGGCAATTTCAATAGATTTTATATTTTCAGCGAGTAACTTGACTATTTTTCTTTTCTCAGTTAGTGTTAAATCCTTCTTCTTACCCATTTTCACCATTTAGATCCGTAAATAGAATATTTGTTTAATAATTCGGAACACATTATTTTACATATTTTTCAATAAAATGAGATAATTATTTTAATTATCAAAATAGTTTATCGAAATGAATACCATCAATGCTGCTATATATAGTGATTATTTGCTACAAATTTCATTGAAATCGGAGAAAAACTTTTGAAAACATTGGAGAAAATGTAATCTGCTTAATAATTTGGAACGCAGTATAATATATATATATATATATATATATATATAATATATATATATATATATATAATGACGATTGGTTAGGTTAAGTCGTAATATTTTCGTTAGTTTTAACGTTTTATTTGATGGATTCATTTAAAAAATGAGATCACCTGAAGATCAGGGCTCCCAGCCTTCTTTAGTTAGCCTTATAAGGCTAATCAACGAAAATATCACGACCGAACCTAACCAATCGTTAGATCAACTGTACGCCCTTGACAATTGGTTAGTTAATTCGTGATATTTTCGTTAGTTACCCTCATAAAGCTAACTAAAGAAGGCTGGGGCCCTGATCTTCAGGTGATCCAAAAAAATGTCTCCTAAAGATCCTAGTGTAGTTTACGTTCCCCAACTTTGACCTCGTGTAGTTTGTGTCCCCTTTTGCGTCAGGGGGACGTAAACTACACTTGCTCTGTTATATGCATATTATATATATTATTATATTATATAAAGGACGCATATTATATATTGTATATTATACAGGGGCGTACCCAGAAATTTGCCAAGTTGGGGGCGAATTTGGAACTAATCGTAGAAGTAAAGGGTGTCCATAAATGTTTACCCTGAAAACAGTATGCTCTCATGTTTTAATGACGAATCTTACATCCGTTTTATTTTTACAGGTGATATCGTACACGCATAGAGTTTCTGTGCTGGTGTGTTTCGTCTACCGCATTCGCCGCTAGGAGCGCTGTAGTAGCTGTTTCGTTAAGATGGTGTCTGTGACAGAGAAGGCACAATGTGTTGTGTGGCTTGCAGCAACAAAATCTCCTGTCAGTGTTCAGCGAAGGTTCAGAACAAAGTATGGAAAGAATCGACCTGATGTGTACCTGGATATGCTCACCAATTACGCCATCCCCCAACTGCAGGATAGGCAGCCAACTGTCATCTTCCAACAAGATGGGGCACCCCCTCATTGGGCGCATGTTGTTCGTGAAACTCTCGACGCAACATTTCAAAATCGATGGATTGGCAGGGACGGGCCAATCCCATGGCCCCCAAGATCACCAGACATTACCCCGCTGGATTTCTTTCTCTGGGGTCATGTTAAAGATTTGGTTTATGCAACAGTTGTTCCATATATCAGAACATTGCGAGAACGCATTACGGATGCAATTGTAACAGTTAACCCACAAATGTTTGAAAATGTGTGGCGTGAGTGTGAATACCGTTTAGACATTTTACGTGCCACTAGGGGTGCACATGTGGAAGCTTATTAAGTTCATTAACTATGTATCAAAACGTTTTATATTTAGCTACTTATGATTAAAACTGTGTTTCAATACGAGTGTTTATTTAAAAGTTATAGCATGCTTTAATCAGGGTAATCATTTATGGACACCCTAACTGAAATAGAGATAAATAATTTTTATGTACGTTCATGATGAGCTTATCGTTCAGTTAGAGATGATTAACTAGCTACTGCTAAGACACATTATGAATAAAAATATAAAAATTATATTATAAAAAATATAAAAATTATGATAAAAATCTGATTAGTAACATAATATTCAATGCAAACTGCAATTAGGATGCTCAGATTTGTATTAACATAAGAATAAAAAAGTGCTAATTTCGAGATTAAGCATTTCCTTTATAAAAGAAAATTATTCTCAGGGCCGGATTAAGAGTTTTCGGATCCTTAGCCATTTTAGATATTTAGTTGGAGAGGAGGCAAGAGGTAGCGCCGAAGGCGCCGAAATTTTTTCACTTTCATTCTCATCCTGTTGTAACCTAGTAATTTTATTGGGATTAACAGTACTTTGATCATCAAGCTCTGTAGAACCATTGGACATTTTTTCTTTTGAAAAATTTATAAAGATCCATTATCTTTAGTCCTGTGACACCTGCAAATTGTACTCTACAAAGTTACAAGTAGAAATAGGAATTATTACTTACCATAACACTAAAGTCTATTATAATGAACTAAAAAATCCAAACAAAATCCAGACAAAATTTTGTGTGTGCAATACAATGTGAAAAATTGTAAATTAAATGAAAACTTTGAAACTAAATTTTAAAATGTGTAAAAAACTGAATACCAAATTTTTAAAATAACATACTTAATGTTTCATTTCATTTATTAGTTACATGTTTGAGACGAAGCGGCCTTCACACATGACCACACATACACCACATTCATACACAAAGTTTTAATCAATACTTAAAATTATCAAAATTTAGAACGTTCACAAACTAAATATTTACAGTAAATGAATGTAAACAAAAATCGATAAACTGCGATTGTCAGGTGCCATGAAAAATGACGCAATACTCATGAAACACAAAATCGCTAGAAAGATAGCTAACATTTTTCGATTGGCGCATGAAATTAAATATGTAAAATATTTAATTGAATATGTGAATTAAATACGTAAAAATAATCAAAATAATAATTACTGTAATAATAAAATAATAAAAATAAAAATGAAATTAAATATGTAAAATATTTAATTGAATATGTAAATTAAATACGTAAAAAAATAATCAAAATAATAATTTAGGATCAATCCCAGAAGAGGCACCTGAAAATTTTTAGGTGCTTAATCTGGGATTGAGGCAAAACACAGGTGCTTAATCTGGGATTGAGAGAAAAAAATATAAACAGTTTTTAGAGATATAATTTCATTGTTTTTATAAATATTTGAAAAAAATCAACTCTAACCTAACCTAACCTAACCTAACCTAACCTAATCTTTTGCTATATCTTCTGCTTTTTGTTTAGTTTTGCTATTCTTACCAGTTTGATTTTTACCTGATTTTCACATTTAATATTTTATTAATAATATTATTCGATTTCTATTTCAGAAATTGTAATAAACTTTGTATAAACAATAAATTTTGTAATCATCAGGTTTTTTTATTTAATTCCTTGCAAGGTGCCTATTCTGGGATTGAGGTTGAACGCAGGTGCTTCATCTGGGATTGAGGTACATCAGGTGCCTATTCTGGGATTGACCCATAACACTGGGGAACAAATTTCAACTTTTTGTCTATTGAATTAGATTTGACAGTTAGTTCTAGGTAATTTGGGTGCGCTGAGCACGAATATTTACTCGGGTTTGCTCTATCAGGTCCTGATTTTGCTCAACACCCCTCCTCTTTCGTCGTATTCATAAAAAGGTTTTTTTCTCAATACTCGCTAAGTTTTTTTGCAGTTACACATTATGCAACTAGGTTTTTATCTAGGTATTTGTACCTATTGTTATGGTATTGTTGTATTATGTATATTTTTATATGTAACACCCTAAAAATATTTTTAATTTTGTCATTTTTAACCCATTTTAATATTGGTAAATTAAGCTAAAAATATCATAAATTCTAAAATTTTCTCGAGCGTTCCTGTTCTCTGTAGAGTATTCTAGAGGGACAACTAAAATATATAAAAGCGACTCGTTTCCAGAGTTAATCAGTCAATTCAATCAGTCAGTCAGTCAGTCAGTCAGTCAGTTGAGTTAGTTAATTAAGTTTGGGCATTAACATAATTTTGAATTGGCATATGATTTAGTGAGTAATTTCTTCATCGTGATTTAATATAGTTGATTTAATTAGACGTAATTTATATTGTACCTACTCATCCGTGTTTCTAGTTTAATTTCATAGATTGTAAGTACCTATTTCATAATAAGTACCTGTTTAAACTAATTTTTGTGTTTATATTTCAGATTTTCTTAAATTTATATGAATTAAGGGCTTTAAATACCTTTACAAATTGGCAGAACAACCAAGCAATATGTCATCAAGCACTAGAAAGTTCAAATGCAAAAACAACCCTGATTCCTTCTGTTATATATGTGGAAATTTTACACTTCCACATCAACGAGCAAATATAACTGACTTCGTAAAAGAGCTTACTTAGCTTATTTTGGCATAAAACTGGGGGACCAAGATAAATCGTGGGCTCCACATAAAGCCTGCACTATATGCATTGAAAGACTGCGACATTGGACGAAGGGTTCGGATTCAAAAATACCTTTTGGAGTTCCGATGGTAAGTTTATGATTTCATAAAACTACGTAATTTAATCACTAGTATACTGTAACTTACCTAAATGTAATTGTAACTTAGGTACATAAACAAAAATTTGCAGAAAATGTTTATAAGAATCTCAAATATTGCATAAGGTTGAAACACATAGAAATGTTAAATGTTTGGGTGATAACTTTTGATAAAATTCATAAAAACAAGTCTCTCGTCGCTTTTGTTAACGCTTTACAATTTTTTTTCCATATCAGGTGTGGCGAGAGCCTACTAACCACGAGACCGATTGCTACCTTTGCTTTGTCAAGACTTCGGGCTTCACTAAGAAAAATAAACATTGTATCGAGTACCCAAATTTCGACACCGCGATACGACCTGTGCTACATTCAAATGAGATCCCCATTCCAAAATTTAAGGGTCTGCCAACTCAAGAATTAGTTGAAGATGTTCCTGAAAATATTGTTATGCACTTTGAGGAGTCAGACACCGATTTTGACCCCAGCGTATTTGAAAGTCAAAACGATCCGCAAAAGTTTAACCAGGCCGAGTTGAATGATCTTGTAAGGGATCTAAATTTGCCAAAAAAGGCTGCGGAAATTTTAGCTTCAAGACTTAAAGAGAAAAACTTGCTTACTTCAAACACATACATTTCATTTTACAGAAAAAGAGAAGAAGAACTTGTTAAATATTTTAGAACAGAGGATAGTTTAGTATATTGCTGCGACATAGTTGGTTTGTTAAAGAAGATGGGGGTTGAGTCTTACGATGCAAATGATTGGCGCTTGTTTTTAGACAGTTCGAAAAGAAGTCTTAAGTGTGTGTTGTTGCATAATGGCAATCTATACGGCTCGATACCGATTGGGCACTCAACAAAATTAAAAGAAAAGTATGAACATATAGAAAAGGTTTTAAATCTTATCAAATATAGGGAGCACGAGTGGATCATATGTGTTGACTTAAAAATGGTTAATTTTCTGCTAGGACAACAAGGAGGGTATACTAAATATCCCTGCTTCCTTTGCTTATGGGACAGCAGAGCCAAGGAAGAACATTATTTCAAACAAATCTGGCCAGCACGAACATCATTTACTGTCGGAGAAAAAAACGTAATTAATCCACCTTTAGTGAGCAGAGATAAAATCATATTTCCTCCTCTGCATATAAAACTAGGCCTCATTAAACAATATGTAAAAGCTTTAGATACGAACGGCGAGGTGTTTCAAATACATAACTTCAAAATTTCCAAGTTTAAGTTATGAAAAAATCAAGGCGGGAATTTTCGACGGTCCACAAATAAGAACAATGATTAAAGACAGCAATTTTCCTAATGTCATGAATGAACGCGAAAAAATGGCTGGTTCTCATTCGTGGACTTGATAGAAAACTTTTTAGGCAATTATAGGGCAGATAACTACGAAGAAATCGTAAAAAAACTTTTAAGGGACTACAAAGAGTTAGGTTGCAATATAAGCATAAAAATGCATTTTTTGAATAGCCATCTTGACCAATTTCCAAGTAATTTAGGTGATGTAAGTGACGAACAAGGGGAGAGATTCCACCAAGATATCAAAATTATGGAGGAACGGTACCAAGGCCGCTGGGATTCCCACATGATGGCTGATTACTGCTGGTGCTTGAAAAGAGACCTGCCATCAACAAGCAAATACGCTAGAAAGTCTTACAAAAGAAAATTTTTGCCACAGTGAAAGCTTCATATCTGTTTGTTTTTTTATTTTAAGTAATTTCTATCGTTATAATGTAATTTTACTGTAGTTTGAACTGCTTGTATTCATGAAACTTGAAAAAAAAATTTAACACATGACTTAATTTTTTAGTCCTAATTTGAAAAATCTGGAAAATGGCACATAGGCTGTCGACAAGAATCAGGACCTGATAGAGCCAAACCGAGTTGAAATTCGTATTCAGCGCACCCAAATTACCTAGAATCAAGTGTCAGATATCATTCAATAAAATACGTGTTGCCCGGTGTAATTTATTATCTCAAGGGGGGGCGATCGCCCCTGTCGCCCTCCCTTCGGTACGCCTCTGTGTATATATAGTATTATACAGGGTGTCCCGTAAGTCTGGAACCATAGGGCAAAATAAGTAATTCATGTTTTTCCGTTTATGCAAGTGCCCATGATGTCTTTGAGTAAGGAAGAACGCATCCAGGTAATTCTGCTCGTAGGAAATCGGAGTAAGAGGGAGGTCGCTGAGGAATTTAACAGATTGCATCCGGACCGCTTGCCGATAACACACAGCTGTGTCGGCAAACTTGTAGCAAAGTTCAGAGAAACGGGATCCATAGGAGATAAACCACGCAGTGGACCTCCGAGGACATCCACCGACGATGATACAGCCGTTACCATCCTAGCTCATTTCACAAACAGTCCCCAAAAGTCTCTTCGGCGTTTTTATTGCCGTTTTTATCATTTTGTCCTATGGTTCCAGACTTACGGGACACCCTGTATATTATATTATATATAGCTTTTGCATATTATATACAGTACATTATATAGAGTATTATATATATATATATATATATATATATATATATATATTATATTTATATATATATATATATATATTATGATCGGTCTCATCTAATAACTAATTGTTATAGTTAAGTAACTGAATATTAGTGATAATAAAAACCCACTCTAATAGACAGAGTTTATTTCCACAACTGGCATCCTCTTCGGGTGGATACAGAAAAACGAATGTTTCGTTTTTCTATATCCACCCGAAGAGGATGCCAGTGCGCATCGAAACTGTTGTGGAAATAAACTCTGTCTATTAGAGTGGGTTTTTATTATCATATTGTGACTTTCACGTAGAAAAAAGTGTAGTTTTTTGCATGAATATTAGTGGTTTTGGAGCAAGTGTAGTTTACGTCCCCCTGTGGTGCCTAGTGTAGTTTACGTTCCCCTACATTATCCTAGTGTAGTTTATGTTCCCCTACATTATCCTAGTGTAGTTTGCATTCCCCAACTTTGTCCGCGTATACCTAATCAAATAAAACTAACGAAAATATTACGACTTAACTTAACCAATCATATATATATATATATATATATATATATATATATATATATATATTATATATTATATATATATATATTAGGGTGTCACTAGGTAATAGGGGGAAAATTAAACGATGGATATTTTCCTATGACACCCCCTAAAATTGTTCCATTTGGTGTAAAACATACGGAAGAGAAATTTGGTCCTGATTGGTCATCATTTAAAGGTCGCCCTCGTCACTGAAAACAAGACCCATTTGTTGACGTCAACAAGCTGTTCAGTGTTCACAGCTTGGGCCGAACCAGATAATAAAAAACAAGGCAATTTGGTGAAATAACGAAAGTAAGACACTTAAAAACGCAAAGAATACAAACAGTTTATTATATAATCAAAATAGAAGACATAATTTGGCGAATAATGGTACAAAATGGAGAAGCAACCAAAGCAAAACTTTGAGAAAAAAAATACATATACAGTAGCAGAATAATTGGTGCTCATACGCTGATCAGTGATTAGTTCTTTCGCGTCCTCACTAATGCTGATTTGTTCGGAGCTGGGTGTTGCTTTCTGTGGTCAGTGACAACTTGAACGAGGAACTAGAGCTGTTCTTCTTTCACTGTCAACTTTCCGTTCAGCTCCTTCACCAGAGCCACGGCCCGTTCTGCTCTGTCGTTCACCACTGCAAGTTTGGAGACCACATCCCGAGCTTGCACGTATTCAGAGTTTGACGTCCATGAACTGGGATGGTGGAGCAGAAAGCAATCTGGCAACTGAAGTTTTGAGAAGAATCCTCGGGTGTTCTTTGTGATCAGTTGCTCCAGTCCTTTGCTGTCACTGAGGAACATAGTATCAAGAACCAAAGGTCGTTTTGGCGGCATGTGAGGGGCTTCTTGATCTAACGCTGCAACCATGCTGCACTTCACTTCCATCGATATCCTCTCATCAAAGAACGCCAGACCCACTGCCTCCTCCGAATGGTACCACAGGTGCGCAGACAGCTTCTTGGTGGTACCATCAGAGATCTTCTTGTGCGGGTATCGAAGGAGCGTCCTCATCAATTCCCAATCATTCAGCGGAGCTTCGATGGACAGATGAGCTGTTGCCCACGCTTTCATGTAAACTAGAACAGAAAAGAGGCAGATATCTCGAATTCCGCGTTCCTCAGTGTTCGTCAGTTTAAACTGTCTTCGGAAGAGCCAGATCTTGATGGCATAGAGCCCCTTAGCCATCCATCTCGCCCGGTGCATAGCACCAGGGGCGCGGAAGTTTAGTCCCTTGTATGGAACTCCTCCAAGAAAGATGACGGAAAGATCGAGGAATTCCTGATAGTCAACACGAACTTGAAGTGCTTGTGATTTTGCAAACTCAATGAGCTCCGTTCTATGCTTAAAAATAACTGCTTTGGTGAACGCATCTGTGTCCGCAGTTTGGAACTGTTGCTGGTCAATGCGGGTCCAATAATCATGGAAGCGCTTGAAAAGCAGAATTTCTGGACCGGTAGATACTGAATCTAGCGATGCTGCGAATGCCGCCTGTAGCACCAACTCCAGTACATGGTGTCTGCACGCGCAGTGTAACAGGTCACGTCCAACTTTTTCTTCCAGAAGAACACAAGTTCCTCCACGGTGGCCTGTGTTTGTCGCGGTTGTGTCGAAACACATAGATTTGACATGATCGGTCACTCCCCATTCATTCAGGCAATCTATGATGGCATTTGTTTGTGCCAGCGCGGTTCCTGACAGAAGTTTTGGCACCCCGAGGAGCTGCTCTGTCCCGGAGCAAGATACAAGAATAGGTAAGCGGTCAACATATTCTCGTGACGTCAGATCTTGTATGAGTTTTCCGTCCCAGTGAACAGTCAACGGACTATTGCCTTGGAACTCGCTCTTCAGTTGCCGAGCCTTAAGGGTACGGAATTTTTCACGCTGACGATGAATGGATCCACGATTGATGTTGTAGTCGCTAGCATCATGCCCTAAGCTGGAAGCTGCCTCAAACAGCAGATATGTGGCCTTTCTTGACGAGAGTTGCGTGCGATCAAGCGCTGCCGCCAATTCCGATGTCATGATGTTCTTCGTTGCTCTTTGTTTAGACGCTAACGAACCACCACATGCTCCTTTTTCTTCGCTATCATCTGAGCTGGAGGATGAGGACTCCAAAACCGCTTCGTTGGATACTGCCTCCATTTCAGCTGCTGATCGCTTTCTTCGTTTCTCCTCTTCCTCCCGACGTCGAGTACAATCTTTGACTTGGCGCTGATGGGTCATGTCCAAACCTGCCATTGAACCTGGACGTCCTTTCTGGCGCTGCTGCTGAAGGAACTCCCAATCCTCTGGGTACTTGACCAATTTCTCACAATCAGCGTGGGTGATGTCAAAGAGACGATCGAGGCGTTCAATGAATTCTTTTTCTTTCGTCTTGTGTGAATCGCTCGTCCTTGAGGCGTGTTTTTTGTCCTTTCCACTCCTCGAAGACTTTATCCAGTTTGCTGACGCAGTGTGTCTCGAGTCTGGTTGGAATGTGAGCTTTCTCCCAGAAGGACATCACTGCTCGAAGTGACTTCCTCAACGCGTCACGTATTGTCATTTTCTTTTCATGGTGAAGGTAAAGGAAGTAACCGAATGCTTGCCTGTAGGAAGGAAGCTTGCATCCTTTCACCTCATCAACCGCTGCCCCTAATAGGTATATACACTTCCGGGTTTCCATCACCAGAAATCACGTAGCTGAAATGAGAAACGGTGAATCGTTAAGTATTGTTCACTTTATTTCTCAGATATTCAGACACACACAGATACACACACACATATATATAGAGATATATAGATATCTAATGAACGATTATGGAGACGCCGCGCAAGCATTAAACTTTGGAAGGCGGGGGCGACCTTTTATAGTTATTCAAATAAAAAGATTTTTCAGTCACCATGTTTTTTTTACCAATGGAATAGATTCGCGGGGTGTCAGCATGAAAATTTCAAACTTTGCATTTAAGTGACACCCTAATATATATATATATATATAAATATATATAAATTGACGATTGATTAGGTTAAGTCGTAATATTTTCGTTAGTTTTAACGTTTTATTTGATGGATTCATTTAAAAAATGTCTCCTAAAGATCCTAGTGTAGTTCCCCAACTTTGACCTAGTGTAGTTTATGTTCCCTTTTGAGTCAGGGGGACGTAAACTACATTTGCTCCCTGGTTTTTTAGCGATTTAGAAGTTTTCATAGCGTGCAGGCTTAATTTAATTTAAACTTGTAACGGTTATAAACGTTAACTACCTTCACTTGCGCGATGCCGTCGCAGAAAGCGTCGTGTGCTAGGTGTGGGGTTAAACGGTGGTATACTGACTTTAAAGATTACAACGGTGGTCCTATGGCAATTACCGAGAGATCGGTTTGTTTCTTTTGTGAGTTAAGCGAAGAGATAGTTGATTTAAAACGTAGTGTACGAGAGGTGACGGAAAGACTTGCAACACTTGATGAGGGCAGGGATAGGCTTACAGTTGACGAAGGCCGAACCTATACTAACGATGAAGACGTTAGTAAGTTGAAGGGTGAGGTTAGAAACCTAGTTTCTAGCCTAGGTAGCTTATCGGGAAGGTAAGACAAGGTTGAAGAAGGGGTTAAGGTTGATCCAAGATTAGTAGACGGGGAGGGATTTAGAGTAATTAAGGGTGGAGCTAGGCCACGTATGTTAAGTGATAGGAATCCCCCCCCCCCCTATCGAGGTTTTGAACTCTTTCGCCCAGTTGGATAGGAATGTGAACGAGGGGGAAACGATTTTAATTGGGGACTCCTTAGTGCGTCATATAGATAAGGAATTCGTTGAACGGAATCCAACCAAGAGGAGGAGGGTGGGTCTACCAGGGGCCAGTGTTGACAGAATTAGAGACGAAGTAGAGAGGATTGATGTACGTTGCCTCCAGTCACTCGATGTTGGTGACGATAGTAGGGGGCAACGACTCGTATAGGCCCGATACGAGAGTGCCTGACCTTTTGGAGAGATACAGGGGGTTAATTAGGGCCCTGAAGGCGAGGTCAGATAGGTCTTTAGTTCTAGGTATTACCCCTAGGCACGGTTTAAATTTTAGGATAGCGTCAAAAACCATATTTTTGAACACTAAACTAGAAGAGATTTGTGATCTTTTAAACTATTTCCCCCCCAACATACTCTTTTCATATATATATATATATATATATATATATCTCGAAACCTACGGTAAACTTATTGAATGCCCGGTCAGGTTAATTGAATGCCCGGTTGGGTCAACTGTACGCCCTTGACGATTGGTTAGGTTAAGTCGTGATATTTTCGTTAAAACACGGGATATTTTTGCTACCCGCACGAAAGGTAACAAAAATAACTGAATGCCCGGTTAGGTCAATTGAATGCCCGGTTAGGTCCACTGAATACCCGGGAATTCAAATTTTATCCTATGTAAATAATGGTTCTCTATAAACCGGAAATATGATAGAATATAACAGAATTTTCAAGATATGTATCTTATATACATATCTTAAAAATTCTATTATGTAAATAAGATAAGTAAAACCTATTAAATTATCTCCCCCCTAATATTGACCTTTTAAACTGTTCCCCCTCTCTGAAGCTGGGAGGGAAATAGTTTAAAAGATCCGAGATTTATGCTCAGGAAAATGTGCCCTTCGCAAAGCTGTGGTCAGAATTTAGTGATCCTAGCCTTTTTATAAAAGATGGGGTGTATTTCAATGAAATAGGAAATGCTAAGCTAGGTACGTTACTCGATGAGAACGTTCGAAAACTGTATAGGTCGAAGCCATATTTAAACGTTGTGGGTCCGGGAACGGCCCGACGTGAAAAATATCATAGTTTAAAACGCCGTGGTAAAAAATAATTTAAACGTCTTTTATTGTAACGCGCGGAGTATTAGAAATAAAATGAACGAATTTAAGTTCGATAATTTATTCCGGGAACGACGATATAGTCGCTATAACCGGAACATGGTTAAATACCGTAACTCTGGACTTGTTGGGGGAACTTGATATAGCGGGTTTTAAACTTTTTACTCATGATAGGTTACGTAGGATTGGTGGCGGCGTTTTGCTGTACATTCGTAATTCCCTTAGGGCTATCGAGGTTAAGATAGATCTTCCGGCAGCAATTAATGCTATATGTGTTGAAGTTAGGGCGCGTAGTATTAGCTTTAATTTCGTTGTTGTTTATAGACCTCCCTTTCAACTCCTCGATACCGATACTAGATTTTATACACTTCTTGGTAACTTTATTAATAATCGGGATAGTATTGTTGTCGGAGACTTTAACTTTCCTAACGTTAATTACGAGACTTACTGGTAATGATGAGGGTTTGAGACTGATTGAGTTCGTGGAAGATAATTTTTTACGACAGATGG
The DNA here is from genome assembly GCA_023014485.1 of Bathynomus jamesi. Lineage (NCBI taxonomy): Eukaryota > Metazoa > Arthropoda > Malacostraca > Isopoda > Cirolanidae > Bathynomus > Bathynomus jamesi. Next base: position 83,205 of record JAJOZX010005431.1, read on the forward strand.
TTACCGAACCAACGCGCGGTGACAATATTTTAGACGTGGTGATGACGAACGACGAAAATATAGTCGAAGGTTTGGAATTAGGTGAGCATTTGGGATGTAGTGATCACCAAATTATTAGGTTTAAGCTATTGATAGAAAACAGTAAGGATAGTAACGTAATAGAAGTCTCTGATTTTCGTTGGGCTAATTTTGATAGTTTTGCGGATAGGATGAAAGTAGTGGACTGGGATAATTTATTTATGGGTAATGAGGCAAATTTTCATTGGGAGGCTTTTAAAGAAAGTTTTTTGAATATCGAAAGGGAGTTTAGGATCTTTTCCGTTTGACTGCCGCCATTGAAACATATTGAAACATAAGAGGTGAGTGCCCCAGTCTTCTTTACTTAGCCTTATAAGGCTAACTAACGAAAATATCACGACCTAACCTAACCAATCGTTAGGTCAACTGTACGACCTTGACGATTGGTTAGGTTAGGTCGTGATATTTTTGTTAGTTAGCCTTATAAAGCTAACTAAAGAAGGCTGGAGTTTAATTATGTTTCAATGGCGGCAGTCAAACGGAAAAGATCCGGAGTTTATTCTGCGTAGGCCCAAGCGCGCTAGTAATCATGGTAGGCCCAAGTAGTGGACTAGGGAAATAGGTGAATTCATAAACGAGCGTAACAGAGCGTGAGACTTAATAGGCGCAATGGCACGGTAGCTAACTTTAATAGATATATCGAGCTTAGACGTCAGGTTAAAAGATCTGCTAGGAATGCTGAACGCATTTTTAAGATACTTGTACCTGCGGATAGTAAACATAATCCGAAAAAGTTTTATGACTACGTCAATAATTCACTGGGGAACACAACTTTTGGTGACTTAGATGTTAGACCTGTTTCTGGGTATATTGAGGTCGCTGATTCTAAAAATGACATTAGTTTTTCTCCATCAGCTCTGCTTATCAAGATATGATATATATCTATATATATTTCTATATAATGTATATAATATTATATAATTGCTGACTGGCAATCACTGTTGTTGTCAATTGAATACAAAAGTATGATGAATGTCAGCAAAAATAGTGTATTAACATCAAACAAGCATAAGGTACGAAAAATATTTATTAAATTCAAACAAGCTTGAGACACGAACGGCAAAAAAGTTCTTTCATTGAGACATCTCACATAAACCGCGTTTCTGAGATTTCTTGCGATGAGATGTGCCAGGACATTCGCGTTGGATGCTCCAGCAGTAATCTGCCATCATGTGAGTATCCTATCGTCCGCGGTACCGTTCTTCCATGGTCCTTAGTTCTTGGTGAAATCGTTCACCCTGTTCCTCGCTTAGATCACCGAGGTTATCTGGGAAACGATCCAAATGACTGTGGAGGTAATGCAGTTTGATGCTCATTTTACAGCCAAGTTTACAAAAAGAAGAGAGCATATTCTCCACTAGTTCACCGTAGTTATCGGCCTTATAGTTCCCAAGGAAATTCTTCACAACCATACTAAACGATGACCACGCACGTGCCTCAATGTTGTCCATTGAATCTTGGAAACGTGGGTCTTTCATGAGTTCCCGGATTTGCGGTCCATCGAAAATACCTGCCTTCAGCTTTTCCATGCTCAGCGCAGGAAATTTTCTACATATGTAGCCGAAACACGTCCCATCTCTGTTCAAAGCCTTTATAAATTGTTTCATCAAACCTAGTTTGCTGTGCAGTGGTGGCAATATGATCCTTTCTCTGTCAACCAAAACTTCTTTGATGATATTTTTTTTTCCAACCACCATGTTTTCTCTCAGAGGCCACTGTCTTCTCACCCAGTGTTCATCTTTAGCTCTACTGTCCCAGAGACATATAAAGCACGGGTACTTGGTGTACCCGCTCTGCTGGCCCAGGAGAAAATTCACCATCTTCAGATCCACACAGATCACCCATTGGTGGTCTCGGTATGATATCTTTTCTAGGACTAGGGCGACTGTCCCGTGCTCTCTCTCATACCGACTGAGTGACCAATTGGGATTGATCTGTATCTGTTGCCGTTGTGTAGAAGAACACATTTTAGGCTCCGTTTGGAGCTATCTATGAATAACCGCCATTCACTTGGTGTGTATTCCGATATGCTCATTTTCATCAGCAATCCGCGCACATTGTTGCAGAAAACTAAATCGTTCTCTTTTGAGAAGAAGGGCAGTAAATCCTTTTCTCTGTCGCGATATAACGTGATTTTGGTTCCCGGCAGCAGTAAATTTTTTTCTCCCAGCCTGGAAGCTAACAATTCAGACGATTTCTTCGAAAGACTTAAATCCCTTATGAGGTCGTTTAATTCGTGTTGACTAAAACCTTCTGCAACTGATGACGGTCCTTCGAAATCACTGTCATTTTGCCCACATATGCTTTCTTTGTCAGTAGCAGATTCATCATCTTCTTGAGGGAGCTCTGGAAGATGGCTGAATGATGGGACAGGTATCTCATCTGAATGTGAAACAGGCCGTCTAGCTGAGTCTATGTCAGGATACGTCCATTTACTCCGGTTACGTCCATTGATGCCCTTTATATTCACCAAACAAAAGTAACAGTCATCACTGTGGTTTCTCTGTTCTCTCCATACCATTGGTATACCAAATTTCAGGCACCTCCTCTTTCCGTTGGTCCATTGCCGCAGATGCTCCGTACACGTTTTACACACAACATGAGGAGCCCATGGCTTATCTTGGTCCCCTAGTTGTACTTTGAAATAGGCAAAATAAGCTTTTTTCACAAAATCAGTAATAGTTTTTCTCTGTTCAATGAACGTGTACTCTCCGCAGATAAAACAAAACACATCTGGATGATTTAAACACTTTCTTCGTGATGAAGCCATGTCAACACCTGTAACAGGAAAGAATTCACGTTAGTACATGTACAATACACATGCAAAACAGCAACATCAGCAAAATCATAGCTACAATTTAATTATACAGATGCATTTAGATTTACGAGCAACTCATAATACCGTTCCAGAAGGGAAATAAAGTAGGTAATGACGTATGCAATATCTCAAAAACTAGAGCTGCTAGAACAAAATGGATGATATTTTCTGAATCAGTGGCATGAAAATATCCAGAATAAGGTGTAAAATCTGAGGCACCAAGAAAAAAATTTTTTTTTGTACCCCAGTGTAATCGTAAGCCGATAAAAGACAACATAGGCCCTCTAGTGGACGCTAACGGCGCTTTGGCTTCCGACGCTCAGCCGACGGCGGGTATTTTTAACAACTTTTTCTGCGACAGTATTTACCGTAGAAGACGTAAATAATGTCCCCGACGTGGACGATATCGTTCCATTTAGTAGCGAGACTATTTTGAATGAAATAACTGTTTATGAGGGTGAGATTGCGCATTATATCCATAAAGTAAATGTTAGCAAGGCTCCAGGCCCTGACGCGCTTTATCCTAGACATTTGAAAGATTTGAAAGACGTTATCGTAGGCCCCTTAACAAAAATTTTTAATAAGTCACTGGAAGCGGGAATTATTCCTGAAGACTTCAAATTAGTTAACGTTACACCCATTTTTAAAAAAGGCGACCGCACAGTAGCTAGCAATTATAGGCCTATTAGCTTAACGTCAATTGCCGGTAAACTTTTGGAATCCGTAGTTAGGGATCATATCGTCGATCACTTAGAGAGTCGCGATTTGATTAACAGTTGTCAGCATGGGTTTCGACGCCATAAATCTTGTTTAACTAATTTGTTAGAGTTTTATAACGAAATAGTGCCCGAATACGCTAGGCATAGATCGGCTGACGTTCTTTATATAGACTTTAAAAAAGCGTTCGATACAGTTCCGCATAGACGATTAATTACGAAGGTTAAAGCGCACGGTATACGCGGTCAGGTAGCTAACTGGTTAGAGGAATGGCTTCGTGCCAGGAAACAGAGGGTCGTTGTTAATGGTAGGGAATCGGGATGGTTGGATGTAGGTAGCGGTGTCCCTCAGGGTTAAGTGTTAGGCCCATTGCTATTCGTAATCTACATTAACGACATAGATGTAGGCTTGACCAGTAACGTGTCAAAATTCGCGGACGATACTAAAATAGGCGGTAAAGTTCTTAACGTGGACAATAGAAAACGATGTAAATAGGATTACAGAGTGAACGGATAAGTGGCAGATGCAATTTAACGTAGACAAATGTAAAGTTTTGCGTATAGGTTCTCGTAACAACAATTACACGTATACGATGGATGATAGACAGTTAGCGATCGTTGACGAAGAAGTAGATTTAGGCGTACTCGTATCTAAGGATTTAAAAGTTAAGAACCAGTGCCTGGAGTCTTGCGCAAAAGCTAATACGTTGTTAGGCTTCATAGCGCGTAATTTCGAATTTAAATCGAAGACTGTTACTAAAGGCACTCAATATATTTTTCCCCACCCTTTTTTCTTAGCTAAATAATAGGCCATAGGGCTGGAATGTCTTTTGGGCCGTAAGTTTACACTTTTTGCGCTTCACATAACCGGATATTTCCAGTTTGAACCTCATCTCCTTGTATAAAACCGCTTTTAAACGCCCTTGTATAAAGCCGATGGTTAACGCAGTTTCATAAATGGCGTCTACAGATCTACAGATCTACAGAAGCTAAGGCTAACAAAGACCCTAATATCCACTCTAAGGTTAGCCCGAGAGAAAGGAAAGAGTAGGGGGTTAAGAGAAGAGAATAAGGGGTTAAGTAAGTAGCAACACCTATCACTCGTGGGTTAACATTCATTCAGAAAAAGAGAAAAACGACTCACCATCATCATCCGCGGGCCACTGCCGACAAGTTAAAAAAATAGTCGGAGAAAATAGGAAAGATTGCAGGACGGTCCTCTACTCCATAGGGAGGTAGAGCCCACTCTGCCGGAAAGGGGTGAAAGATGGAAAGAAGTAAAATAAGAACGCTTCCAAACCATGCAATACATTCTTAACTCAAGAACAACACATTCTTAACTCAAAGCAACACATTCTTCCAGCTGTTGCAGACCGATCCTCCACTCCATAGAGAGGTAGAGGATGCAGCCCACTAGGCTGGAAAGGCGTGAAAGATGAAAAGAAGTAAAATAAGAACGCATTACAAACCATGCAACACATTCTTAACTCAAACACTATCATACCATGCAAACTACAGACATGCAATAAAGAGAGTTACAGACATGCAAATAAGGAGAGAAGATGTGCGTCGTAAACAGAGAGCTGTTATCGAGTTCTTAACCGCAGAGAAGGAAACAGTTGGAAATATTCACAAACATCTACAAAACGTTTACGGAGATGCTGTTGTTGATCAAAGCACAGTTGGACGCTGGTCTAAACGTGTAAGATCATCGGAGAGAGGGAGAGGCAGCCTCGATGATGAGCCACGCAGCGGTCGCCCGGCATCGGCTGTGACATCTCACACTGTGCAACGTGCTAACAGCATCATTCGATCAAATCGGCGCGTCACATACAAGGAACTATTACTGGAGCTAGGAATTAGTGAAGGAAGTTTGAATACGATAATTCAGCAACTGGGATACTCAAAAGTGTGTTTACGGTTTGTTCCTCTCGAACTGACTGAAGATCACAAAGCCCAAAGAAAAGAAATTGCTTCTGCGTCATTGGTTCGATATGAGACAGAAGGGGATGACTTCCTTTCACGAATTGTGACTGGGGATGAGACTTGGGTACACCACTTTGAACCTGAAACAAAACGCCAATCCATGGTGTGGCATCACGTAGACTCCCCACGCAAGAAAAAGTTCAAAATGGCTCCCTCTGCAGGCAAGGTTATGGCCACCATCTTCTGGGACATGAAAGGAGTGATTCTGGTGGACATTATGAAGGAAAGACAAAGAATCAACTCAGAGGCATATATTGCTACCCTCCAGAGACTCCAGAGACGTTTAAAGCGAGTTCGACCGGAGAGAAAACTGGAAGACGTCCTTCTTTTGTACGACAACGCAACAACACACAACAGTTTGCAAACAAGAGATGCCATCACAAAAATGCGCTTGACTGTGTTACCCCACCCTCCATACAGCCCGGATCTGGCACCTTCAGACTTCCATTTGTTTGGGCCAATGAAGGATGCTATTCGTGGAAGAAAGTTTCAGTGACGATGAGGTTGTTAAGGAGGTTAAGAGGTGGTTCCAGCTGAACCCAGCGGACTTTTACCATCAAGGAATAAAGGCCCTTGTTTTGAGGTGGAGGAAAGCCGTAGAAAAGGATGGAGACTATATGGAAAAATAAAAACTTGTAAAAAAGGTATGTAACTACTTGTGTACAAAATTTCTGGAACTTACAAGGAAACTTGGAAAGAAAAAAAAAGGTGGGGCAAAATATATTGAGTGGCCCCTCAGGGAATGGGACAACTGGCCGCGGCCAACTAGCCGCAGCCGAACTCACCATGGCCAACTCGCCGTAGCCAACTGGCCGCGGTGGCCAGATTTTATAATTTATAATTTTATAATTTTAAATTTTTTATTCTAAATATAATTTTAGAGGCTGTGCACCTGGGTGTTGAATGCCCGGTTAGGTCAACCGTACGCCCTTGACGATTGGTTAGGTTAGGTCGTGATATTTTCGTTAGCTTTAACGAAAATATCACGACTCAACATAACCAATCGTCAAGGATGTACAATTAACCTAATCGGGCATTCAATTAACGTACCCAGGTATTCAATTAATCTAATCGGGCATTCAGTTGACCTAACCGGGCATATACTGTGTGTACACACACACACACACACACACATATATATATAGCGTTCAACATCCACCGGCAACGCCGGGTCGCTCCGTTAGTATATATATATATATATATATATATATATATATATATATATATATATATATATATATATATATATATATATGCGTGTGTATTTCCACAGGAAATGTGGAATGTTTATCAACGCTGCTTGAATGACGAAGACAGGACTAACAATCACGCAGAAGCTGCCACCGAAGACTGCAAAATGAACTTGGAATGCAACATCCTACGATTTGGAAATTTATTGATGGTTTGAAAAAAGTTCAACGAGGAAGAGATCTATATTACGAGCAGCTGATTGCAGGGCAAAATCCTCCAGTCAAGTTAAAAAATTCAGAGAAGCAGATGCAAGGATAAAATCAATTGTCAGTAAATTTGACAGTCGAAATTTTGTTGAATACCTTAGGGGAATTGCCCATAACTTTTCATAGATATTTGCATTTTTATCCTTATTTTATTTTTTTTACTCCAATAAAGTACTTTCATAAAGCAATTTTAACACACTTGTTTTATTACACACAATTTTCATAAAAAAAAATAATTTTTCTATATCACGGCGAGTTGTCTTATTCCCTATATCTGCGAGCAGTTGGCTACGGCGAGTTGGCCGTGGTGAGTTGGGCTGCGGCTAGTTGGCCGCGGCCAGTTGTCCTAGACCCCCGTATATTGCCCCTTTACAAGTCCCTAGTCAGGCCTCACTTAGAATATGCCGTTCAGTTTTGGTGCCGGTATTTGCGTGAAGATATTGATAGGTTGGAAAGGGTTCAGCGACGCGCCACGAAACTAATTCCGCCATTATGCAACAAGTCTTACGAATATAGGATTAAAGAGTTAGACTTGCATTCACTCAAAACTAGGAGATTAAGGGGAAGCTTAGTGAAGTTTTCAAAATCGCTAATAAAATCGATAACGTAAATTTTGACAAACTGTTCATTTTCGATAATAGCAATACTCATAATAACGGATTTAAATTACGTGGCAGACGTTTCATTGCTAACATCGCTAAAAACTTTTTTACGTTTAATGTAATTGATAAATGGAATAATCTTCCTGCGTCCGTCATGAACTCTACCAGCGTAATATGTTTAAAAACCGTTTAGAGGGGCATTTTAAAAATATGAACGTTTAAAATAATAAAACAATTAGCAACAGGAGCTCTGGGGTTAATGGTCGAGGATGAGTCTGTTGATGATGAATGCCATCTTGTGACATGCTAGCGTGTGATAATGCACGCAATAAAATTATATTTAAAAAAAAATTAGACTAACACGAATTTAGATGTAGCTCGTAGCGTGAACTAACCCACTTTTTGTTATACTCTTCATATTTTTTTTTCTTATCCTCTTTTTACTTGCATGTCTGTAGTTTGCATAGTATGACAGTGTTTCTTTGAGTTAAGACTGTGTTTGCATGGTTTGTAAGCGTTCTTATTTTACTTCTTTTCATCTTTCACCCCTTTCCTATTCTCTTCGACTATTTTTCCGACTTGTCGGCAGTGGCCGGCGAATGATGATGGTGAGTCTTTCTATCTCTTTTTCTGAATGAATGTTAACCCACGAATGATAGGTTTTGCTACTTACTTAACTCCTTATTCTCTTCTTTTAACCCCCTGCTCTCTTCTTTCTCTCGGGCTGACCTTAGAGTGGATTTTAGGGTCTTTGTCAGCCTTAGCTTCTGTAGATCTGTAGATCTCGAAAACTGGACGTGCTAGAGGAAAACCGCAAACAGACTTGGAATCAGCGTCCCAACAGCTATCTAGCCCACCCATAATTATGTCTGATCAAAAATACATGTTGGCCAGTGTTATGAGACGTTTCATATATATAATATATATAATATATTATATATATATATATATATATATATATAAATAACCAAACATCTAGTACCATTTAGAGTGTATGATTAAAGGATTTCTTGTTATGAGATGGGTTGAGCGTGCAACGAATACTTCAACGCTGCTTAACATTCTTAGGAAATACCTTGTCAGTATAGTACAGGGTGGGCGGAAAGTAGCTCCCTATTTTGGATTGGTAAAAAAATACGTATATTATCCATTTATTTCAGAAGAAATAATATGAAAAGGTAGGCATACATGGTAGGTTTTCTCTAAAATTCAATGTGGGCTCCAACTCTTTCCACCAGCTTCTGGAGCCGCCCATGAATGGCGTCCACTGACTTTAGCAGGAACTCCGGCGGGATGGAGGACATGACTTCCCGCCCGAATTCGGTCCTCCAGTTCTTCCAATGTCCTCGGTTTGGTGCGGTAGACTTCTTCCTTTACCCACCCCTAAAGAAAGAAGTCGCACGGTTACCGCTGAAAAAACGGCAGAAATCGGTTCAGTGTAACGGTGTGGTGTGGGTATGACCTCAGATCAGGTTGTGCCCGTTCCTTCTGCGCAACACCATGAATGCTGAGGTACCTTGCTATGTTGTGCGAAACGAGGTCTGGCCGGTTGTCAGACATGGGAGAACATCGACGATCTGATATTTTGCAAGATGGCGCCCCGCGCACTTCGCTCTTGTTGTCCGTGAGTGGCTGGATGCCCACTTCCCTGGGCGTTGGATGCGTCGTCGTGGTCCACATCAATGGCCAGCCAGGAGCCCCGACTTGACACCGTGCGACTTCTTTCTTTTGGGGGTGGGTAAAGGAAGAAGTCTACCGCACCAAACCGAGGACATTGGAAGAACTGGAGGACCGAATTCGGGAAGTCATGTCCTCCATCCCGCCGGAGTTCCTGCTAAAGTCAGTGGACGCCATTCCTGGGCGGCTCCAGAAGCTGGTGGAAAGAGTTGGAGCCCACATTGAATTTATAGAAAACCTACCATGTATGCCTACCTTTTCATATTATTCTTCTGATAAATGGATAATATACGTATTTTTTTACCAATCCAAAATAGGGAGCTACTTTCGCCCACCCTGTATATGGAGTCATATAACTTTTATTAATTCATGATGAAAGCTTCTTACTTTACTTCATTGCTGGTTTGATTTATGCCACTTACACTTTGATGAATCTCTAAAGTTAGAGTTCTAGTTAAATCATACTCCACTGAAAACTATATGCATTGATTTCATACCCGTTGGGTATGAGTAAAGAATGTAGATTTCAAATAGATTCACAATTGGATATTAAAAGTATAACGGAACATCCAAAAGCAATTTATCTATTAATCTCCCATCAAGTACTTCGAAAAAAAGCTCTGCTATGTCTCTAAGGAAATATTCAAAGGAAAAATCCTACGAATATCTTCATATGCAAGCTATAGTTTGCATCAGATCACCTACGAGTACACTTGCTCCAAACAGAATCTTAAAGCAGAAATATTGCTTGAGAAATGTCTCTCTTTTTTTTTTAACGTTTAAATACGTGCTGTAACTTTTATTTGTGAAATATTTTACAAAATTTACACGGGCAGAATTTTAACTGAATATATTTACATTTACAGCTCTGTTGACAAGGATCTTATATAGATTGTAGCAAAACTGTTGTAACGTACAGTATATATTCTATCAAATATTTATAAGTTTAGAACAATGTGAGTTTGATTACGTACAACTTGATAATTTATAATTATTGATTATTATTATTATTATTATTATTATTTTATTTAGTATTATTATGGCTTAATGCCACACTATCCCTTAAATATAACAAAACACTTATACAGTATAGTCAGCACAAGAAAGAAATCGTTGCCACCTTTAAACTTACACATAAATTTAATCTCTGTTCAGCGAGTGCACTCGACCAAACTTCTAGGAATTACCATCGATTCACACATCTCATTCAAAGAGCACGCTGAATATCTATGCAACAAATTAGCCAAGGTTTCATTCAAAATTCCGAAAGTGGGTGCGACACTCTCAAAACAGGTTCTTCGTTCCACATACTTCACCATGGTGTACCCACACTTACAATACTGCATCAGTGCTTACTGAAGCACACGTCAATATTCGCTGCAATCTTTGCTGGTAATGCAAAAAAGATTAATTAGAAAAATCTATAAATCGAATAAACATAATGCAAATCTTGCAAATCTGTGGGCCTCAGTACAAGGTCTCCTTCGGACACCCATGATCTGTTCTTGTGATTCTGCGCTTTTCGAACAAGGCCACTTCAGCAGGTGGCACTAACTGCCCATGAAACTTTGTGAACTCGAGTGACATTTGACATTACCTCGCCAGAATAAATATCATATTTTTCTAAGTGACTTTTAGCTGCAATAGCTACAGTTTACCTACAGTTACTTGTAAAAATTTATCAAGAAATGATTGTGTATTTGCTCCGACCAGTGTTATTGAATGTGCTCTACTCCGTACTCTGTAATTTTTATGAGAATATCCTGTAACTCTTTTCCATGTATTAAAAGAAACAGTAAAGAATAACGTCCACTTTATATCACCAAACTATTCCATTTCATGTTCTTTTTTTTTGTGAAACTTTCCATCCGAATGCACTTAATTTGTGGTTTGTAATTATATCTTCAATGGACTAAATTTAAGTAAATACTAAGAAATTCCTGGTGTTTTGTTCCACCCCGGACTATACACATAAGCAAGAAGGTTACGCCATTTGGAACTTGCACGCTCAACGCAACGTGCAACAGCCAATAGATTGGGACCATTAAGAATTCTCTGAGTCCTCACTGATCATCCCTGCAAAATTTCCGTGCGGAAGATGAAGCCCGCGCGACAGTACATATACTGTAGATGTATGTGCGTATGCTTCCTGTAGCAACTGATGGGTTCATGAACTCGCATAAAAACAATAATAAATTGTAATATTAATATTATTATTGTTGTGTTGCTGTTAATATTGTTTTATATTGTCTATTGTATTATACTCTCTATACATAGGCTCAGGAATGCATTAACTGTCGCACTATCATATACATATATATATATATATGTGTGTGTGTGTGTGTGTTATTATATGTCACTCTCTGTATACCTTTTCTATGCCTTATAAGTGTAACAAAGAAGAATAAAATTATTATTATTATTATTATTATTATTATTATTTTGATTTGGAGTGGCTGAAATTATTTAAACCAACAAAGTTCAGTTTTATATCGCGCCAATTAAATTACTTACAAATTTAACACAATGACTGCCAAAATATCTTCAGCCGAACGTCATATATACACATGTGTTTGTGTGTGTGTGTGTATATATATATATATATATATATATATATATATATATATATATATATATATATATATATATTAGTGATGGACCGGATATCCGCATCATTTTTAATATCCGCATCCGCACTTCTGACTGCGGATGTTATGCGGATATTACCTCTAATAAATTATGCAATTTACAATTAAATTAGCTTATAAAGTAGCTTATAAGGCCCAGTCATGTACATTTCATGTAAAGTATTAATAAATTAATGAACAAACAAATATATAAACCTCAAAATATAAATACCTCTTAACACAGAAAATTGAATGAAACTTGTTTCATTGAATTTTCTGTGGCTGAAACTCTTGAGAAAGTTATTATTTTTATCATAATGAAAACACTAATATTAATTTTAATTCTTATGCATTGCCTGCCATAATAGTAATATCACGAAATTTGAAAAATTATGTCATACTCTATATTCATAATTCTATATTATATTGATAGATTAACTAAATATCCGCATCCGCATCCGCGGATATTGAAATTAAAGATCCGAATCCGCATGAGCATCTGCAGATGTTGAAAAACTGACATCCGGTCCCCCACTAATATATATATTATATATATATATATATATATATATATATAAATAAAGATGATTCCTTTTCATATCACGTGTATTGAACATTGAACTGAACTTAAAGTGAAATTAGAAGTGTTCAGTAATTTGCATTGCTTTTTGTCCCACGAAATTCTGAACTTGAACGAGAATTAATTTCGAAATGTAAATCTGAATGAAAACTTTCTCGTGCCCCACTTCGTCCATGGCAAAATAAATTGCGGGTTTTGTCGAGTGATGTTTCGCAATTTAAAGTGCTTTTAACATTAATTGGATGAGAAATCCATTAAATAATAATAGTACAATTCATACTAATTTGAGAGAGAGAGAGAGAGTTACAAGGAGTTACAGGGAAAAGAAGTACCTCAAGAGAGAGAGAGAGAGAGTTACAAGGAGTTACAAGGAAAAGAAATATCTCAAGAGAGAGAGAGAGAGAGAGAGAGAGAGAGAGAGAGAGAGAAAATTATGAATTATGAATTTCCAACAAAATTTGCCCTGAAATAGGAAACTGCACCTCAGAAGCGGATTAAGACACCTCGGGGTCCCGGGGCAGTGAAGAATATGGGGGCCCTTTTCTATAGCTTTTTATTAACAATACATGTACATGTACAGTATATAGTACATTTACACGAATTATATGTACGGTGCTCAGGCTAATTGAGAAACAAACTTAAAAGAACCTTAACACAGTGTATTTTGCCAAAACCAAACAGTATTAAACAAACTTTACTTTACGGGGAGCAAGTGTAGTTTGCGTACCCCTGTGGTGCCTAGTGTAGTTTACGTTCCCCTACATTATCCTAGTGTAGTATGCGTTCCCCAACTTTGTCCGCGTATACCCAATTAAAAAATGTCAGTGCTCTTCCAATATGTGTTCTACCGCGAAAATTTACATTCCAATACGTGATCTACCTTAGATTATTCGGATTAGCAGCAGGTACGTTAGTTAGCCTTATAAGGCTAACTAACGAAAATATCACGACTTAACCTAACCAATCGTGAAGGGCGTATAGTTGACCTAACGATTGGTTAGGTTAAGTCATGATATTTTCGTTAGTTAGCCTTATAAGGCTAGTTTCACGGTAGAGCACGTATTGGAATATGGTAGATCACAGTTTCGCGGTAGAGCACATATTGGAAGAGCACCAAAATGTCTCCTAAAGATCCTAGTATAGTTTACGTTCTCCAAATTTGCGTCATAGGTATGTAAACTACACTTGCTCCTTTTAGGGCCTATAAAACATAAAATAAAACAGGGAATTTGTCAGTTTGTGTACTCTGTCATATTTAATCAAAAAAGTTTGCGAAATCTCGAATTATATCATCGAAACTCAGCTGATTGGGGGACCCCTCAAGCATGGGAGCTGAGGTTTCAGCCTTAATAGCCTCAGTGATAATCCGCCACTGCTGCATCTGACGAAACACTTGAATCATGAACCATTCGAAAATTTCTGGAATATTCCATATATAGAGGAGCGCAAAGCAATCTAATAAGCGATATCAGCGCAACTGCACTTTATGATCGCTTGACTTTCATGTTTATCTCATTTACGTAAAACAACTTTTCAAAAGAGAATAAATGGCAATTTGAAATTGAACCCAAAATGGGTAGATGAGAACAAATTTCCGTATTTTCTTTCTGGATTCACTCATGTGTCTTTAAGGGAGCCAAATGGAAGACACGAGAATGAAAATATGAAATTTAATCTCAATTTCGGTAACATAACTAAGAACCAAGAATTTTGGTAACCAACTAAGAATTTTTTCTTTTTAAATTAAAAGTTTAAGTTTATTAGCGAATTACTGCATATTTAAAAAGAAAAGAATTATACGTATTAATTTATTTAAACTGAAATTTTAAGATCTTTTTATTCATTTATTCATAAGACCTTTTTATAAAATAATAAAATTATTTTCTTTTATAATTCATAATTTATAATTTATAACTAATTTTATAATTAATGCTGATCTTTCTTTCTCTTCCATTCTGTATGTATGTATGTATGTATGTATGTATATGTATGGGGAAGCGGAATAAAGTCACTCTGCGTAACTGTCACCGTAAATAACCTCTTGCATAAGATATACTCCACACCCAGAATAACTGCCCTGCGTAAAGTCGGCTGATTCTGCATAAGTAGAATGGGCGCAAAAAGGGAGAGTGCAAGAATGTTGCAGAGATAATGATCAATGTTGCAAAGGGGAGGGGGCTATGCAAAAAGGGGATATGTTGCAAAGAAGGGAGTGGGTTATGCAATCTACAGATCTACAGAAGCTAAGGCTAACAAAGACCCTAAGATCCACTCTAAGGTTAGCCCGAGAGAAATGAAAGAGTAGAGGGTTAAGAGAAGAGAAGAGAAGAGAATAAGGGGATAAGTAAGGAGGAACACCTATCACTCGTGGGTTAACATTCATTCAGAAAAAGAGAAAAAAGACACCATCATCATTCGCCGGCCACTGCCGACAAGTCAGAAAAATAGTCGGAGAAAATAGGAGAGGGGTGAAAGATGAAAAGAAGTAAAATAAGAACGCTTACAAACCATGCAAACACAGTCTTAACTCACTGTCATACCATGCAAACTACAAACATGCAAGAAAAGAGTTACAGACATGCAAAGTAAAGAAAGGATAAGAAAAAAAAAGTAGGTAAAGTTAAACAAAAAGTGTGTTAGTTTACGCTACGAGCTACATCTACGTTCATGTTAGTCTAATTTTTTTTTTTTATTATTGCTGGCATCACACGCTGGCCTGTCACAAGCTGGAGGGGGGAATGTTGCAAGAGCAACAAGGGGTCATGAAATTTGGAGGCGGAGTTATCCCCCAAGAGAAAGAGAGGAGAAGAGAGAAAGGAAGAGAGGTGTTCACCTGGCTGGAGCCAAGTGTATATTAAGACTTCAGCCGATCGCCCGCTGTCTTATAAGGTGTAAATCAGCCAGTTGGCTTAATCCACCAGTTGACTTAGAAGGCGTAAATGGCTTGTACAGGTTGAGTTGCCAGATTGTGCTATTTATTTAATTAAAGCATATATTATTGACAGTTGGCGTAGAGTTCCGCCAGTTGGCTTAGAAGGTGTAAATGGCTTGTTCAGGTTGAGTTGCCAGATTTGCTCTTTATTTAATTAATTCTTAACAGTTGGCTTAGAAATCCGTCAGTCGGTTTAGAAGGCGTAACCAGCCATTTGGTATTATCGTTTACAAACAAAAGAATTAAATAAAACAACATTACATCATTCTCTTTATTTAGACGAAATATTAGAAATATATAGAAAATAAATATACATTGGAATGATAAAAAAAAATTAAAAATAATAATAGTATAAGAAATATGAACGAGGAGTATGTATATAATAAAAAATATAACCGTCAATATAACAGTATAGGAGAAATAATATATATATATACACACAATTATATTATGGAAACATATAGGAAATAAATATTCATTGGAATGATCAAAAACCAAATAAAAAATAAAAAATAAGAAATACAAAACGTATAACCATCAATAGAGCAGTACAGGAGAAATATATATATATATATATATATATATATACACACACACACAATTATGTTAAATATATGAAAATAAATACACTCACTTTGTTTTACGGCGCAAAACACTAAACTCACACGTAATCGAATCTACAAACACATCGTTATTGCTTTGCACTACGCAGTATACGCGGTTTAATATTATTTCACCGCTCAAAGTATAGTGAAACCTGTACTCTTTATAAAGGGCCTTCATATCGTTCAGTACTATTTTTGTGCCCACTTTACAACCGGTTGGCAAGTTACCTTTAAATACGGTTTTATACAATCAAAAGCACGCACAAAGAGGTCATCGTTAGGCACAACATCATTATTAAATACAAGTTTATAAACACGCCTTTCCAATCGAGGGTTTATTTCTACCGACCCTAGTTTTTCAATCGTGAACTCATCTTCACACTGCATAGCAACAGCTGAAATAATCTTCTAAGTCATTACGACAGCTGCTCATTATATAAAGAAATAGTTCTTCAGGGTGAACGGTGTAGGTGAGCTCAGCTCTGTACCAATCAAGTGCTTTGTACTAAAGTTCATGATATTTCAGATTCTAAACTTTTTAAATAAGCATCCAGCTCGAGACCATTCTCAACTTGTTCAGTCCTACACTCGGTAAACCTATCGAGCAAACCGGTGTATGCGTATTCAAGAACCGTATCAAAATAAAGCATATCCGTAACACGTGCGTCTAATATAGGCTTCAGCTTGCGGAATCCGACGATTTCAAACATTCTGTCGAGGATAAAATGGTTTCGCGTAGGGACAAGAGCGTTATTATCAGAAGCATTCTTCCACATCAGCCATATATCAATGCATGGCCGATCGTTATTTATACACAAAGTACAAACAACGGCATATGAGGGGGTGTCACTAATCTGCTCTCTTCTTGTACCTACAACTGCAGGAATTTTATAACGATCCTCACTCCAGTTCTCAACTATCATGAAGATTCTATTCATCTCCTCGACACTTAAATAAACAACATTCCGTTTGTTTGTTTGTCTACAAGCCGTTTCCAGTACATAGTTAACGGCACCGGATTTACGCCTGAACACGCGAAACGACTTCGTCACGGACACATCGTACGTACACGGCGTTGAGAATGCTGCTCAAAGGAAGTTCCATCGTATTCGAGGAGCGCACGTCCAGTCGGTTCAAGCTCTGATATGACTACGAGACACATGCAACGGATCGGCTCGACGGGAGGAGTGAGTCACAAGTGAGTCACACCATAAGCTAATGAAACGTGTATGGCGCTGTTCGAACATGAATAGTTGTATCCCATTATATTGGGTAGATGTTTTGAGAAATTTTCCGATACATGAAGTAATATCGGTTTTAATGTTTTATCACTCCCACTCCCCAGAATAGCACCAGACATTTTTGCAAAGGGGGATTTTCACGAAATAAACACATTTTATAACGGTTTTAATGGTTTATTACTCACCACACGTTCATTTCCACAAACTAAACATCTTCACAATCCGGCGCACTATTTGAGAGGAACATATGCCCATATTTTTCCTTTTTGTTTAACAAGCGATACTCGTCTCTAAAGTCTGTTAAAAACTCATACAGGGCATTAGCCACAACCTCACTACAAACTTCGTGATGATATATATTAATATGGTCGCAAGGTACGAGTTGTCGGTATGATGCAACATGACATAATATCGCTTGCCACACAACTCATCAACAAGACTCACTATCCATATCCGTTGCTTCTCTTCTGCACGTGTTGTTTCTTTTACTTCACGGTATATGTAAGCTTTTATAAACTTTAGCCCTACAACATAGTTCAATACATCACTTGTCCCACGAAATCCTACAATGCTCTCACCAGAATAGCCATGAGTATTTGTACCTCTTGCTCCTTCGCGTGATTCAATGTAGCCTTAAAAGCATGAAAGGAGGGTGGAATAGGCAGTTTTTCAGTATCCACCACGTTCTTGACACTTTGCAGAATACCATTTCATAAACGTCGAACAAGTAATATTAAAGGTAGCCATTACTATCTTCTGTCTACGCGGGAGAATACAAGTCTGAGGTCCAGGGCTTACTGCGATCAACTGAGCACGCAGGGAAGCCCAGGTAGTAGCAGGAGTCACGTGTTTAATCATAGAGGTGGGCGGAGCTTAGAAGTTTCTCCTGTACACTCGCTGGTCGGAGCTTAGAATTTTCTCCTGTGTGTACACACACACACACACACACACACACACACAAAGAAGAAAGTGAAACGCTAATTGCTACACGATTTATTTAATAAACGAAATATTCGGTATATATATATATACAAGTACGTGTAATAAATAAGTTAACATTAGACACATCAAAGATTATGTTGTACCTCATTGTCATTCACGGTTCTGTGGGAGAAGCGAAAAGAAAGACTGTAGAATATAATGGTCGTCACTTAAATATTTATTATATTTTGTAAATGACCCACTTTGGAGTGTGACATGTTAGAAATGGCTTCTATAGAAAAAATAAGGTTCACGAGCCCATCCACTTGTGTTATATCTGGTCGAACAGGATGTGGTAAAACTGTGTTTATGCTTAAAATCATTAAAGAAAAGGGAGAGATGTTCTCAAAATTTGTGCATAAAGTTATATGCTGCTATTCGACGTATCAATCAGTGTTCAACGAGTACCAAGGTGATATTTTGTTCCACAAAGGTGTATACGACGTTAATTCGTTAAAGGGTAATGAACATACAATCATTGTAATTGACGATCTCATGTTGGAGATGGATAAATCGTTTGCCGAGACATTTACAATATTCTCCCACCATCTTAACATAAGCGTGTTCTTCATCAATCAGAATCTATTTTTAAAAAATAGATACATGCACGATGTGTCGTTAAATACAAAATATATAGTCTTATTCGCGCAACGTAGAGATGGATCACAAATTTGAGTATTAGCCAATCAAATGTTCCCGATTCAGCGTAAGGAGTTTTTGGAAGTTTATAAAGAAGCTACAAGCCCGCGTTACGGATATTTGCTTTGCGACCTTCATCCGCGAAACACGTTTAGAGTGCTTCTAAGAACGAATATATTTCCAAACGAGCCTGAAACGGTGTATATTCTAGGATGACAAAGAGGCTAAAGAAATACCATGAATTAATAAAAATCTATCATCGACTGCACCGGGCAATGCAGCAGATGTTTGCTAAAAATATCGACTCCGACTTTTTAAAATGCATCTGTGAAATCTGTCTTAACGTTATAAATTGCAATGTATCAATGAAACCACCTCAGAAGGCTCGCCTACGCCGTTACAAGACCATAATACGTGCACTCGCTCGTAAAAGTCAAAATGTAGGGAAGAAAAAACGAATTATTGTACAAAGAGGAGGATCATTCCTCCCCATCTTTTTTTCGGTTTTGGACCCTTTACTGACTAGATTAATATAATGAAGAAAGTGGTAGTGATTCCACACGAGGTGTATGCTTCACTGCAAAGTTCAAAGAATCCAGACACGAATCAAGATCCCCGTAAAAACAAACTTAAAAGAATGGAAAGCGAATTGCTAGCCTTATTAAACAGTGAAAAAACGCCTGATGAGAAAAGAATCTTATACCAAGAAGCTCTGCAGGAATTTCTTCACGAGTACGAAAATTATAAGACCCCGACAGAGATTCCCGTCGGACGATAGAGCTGACCAAACAAAGATTAATGGGTCGGCCACACAATACATCGAGCATGTATTAAAAAGCACCCTCCCACATACATTGAGGAATAAAGGTTTAAGTCTTTATAATCTATTGAATGAGGATCCCGCCATACAGTGGACCGATACAGGTGAGATCATTGTGGAAGGAGCAAAGGTACAGGGATCGAATATCGTGGACATCGTCCATGATCTGGTGAGAAAGTGGGATAGGCCCTCACCATCAGGATGGAAGCATATTAAAGCAAGACTACAACAAATGAATGTCCCCAAAACAATGATAGGAAATCTGAACAAGTTAAAAGACTTGGAACATGCATCGCACGTGACACAATTGAAGACGCCATCACCCGCGGCGGTAACACCTTTGAAGAGGAGAAGGAAGAGGTTAAACAACGGTCAACCCTACCCACGTGCCTCTAAAATACGCAAATGGCTAACATATTAAGAAGACGTTATTATGATATTTCTAGCCTCCTACGGAGGCGTAGATAGACTGTACAGAAGTGTTTACGGAGTAGTGAAAAAAGATTTTGAGAGATTTTTGCGGGAGCAAGGCGCTTATACACTTCATGAGCAGGTGAGAAAAAAGTTTAAAACAGCCAAGACAACAGCTGCTTCGATTGACTCTATTTGGCAAGCAGATTTACCAGACATACAAAGATATTCAGTATATAACGATGGTTACCGCTACATTCTATTCATAATAGATGTATTCTCTAGATATCTATGGCTAATTCCTCTGAAAAATAAATCACCTGAAACAGTTGCTAAAGCCACCAAAACGCTGATGTTGAAAGAAAACAGGATTCCTGGCTATTTTTGTACGGATATGCGGAAGGAATTTATATGCCGTGCTTTTCAGAACATGTTGACAGAGTTTAATATTAGCTATTACACTACCAATTTTATACATAAGGCTTCTTTAGCTGAAAGAGTTCAACGTACCATAAAGGAACGCGTGCACCGCTATTTTACACATAAAAACACATACAGATTGATTTCTAGTCATTCTGGAATCATTGGCCTCATCCTACAACCGCTCACACCATCGCACGATTGGGACAACACCTAACGAGATTTTAGAAAGAGGTACGCTTCCGGAGATAAGAAGAGATGGAACACCACCACACTTTGCGCGTTTCAAAATCAATGACTATGTAAGGCTGTCGCGTTCGAGAAATAAATTCGCGAAGGGATTTGAGCAAGGATGGACACGTGAGATTTTTAAAGTTAGTGCTATGAGACCTAAAAGTGAGATATGATGTATAACGTTGAAGATTTGAATGGGGAAGAAATCGCAGGAGGCTTTTACCGCGAGGAGTTGCAGAAAGTGGCATATAATTTAGGAAAAAATGTGTTTAAAATTGAGAAAGTTTTAGGAAGCAAAGGTTCATGAAAGAGAAAAATGTACCTGGTGAAATGGCGAGGGTACCCAGAAAGCTTCAACCCCTATATAAAAGCTGATGTAATAATGAAGCTTAAATAGTATGCAACATGGCTCCTAACCATTTCTACGTCACACTCCCGTCCTCTTCGTCCCTCTCTTTACACCCTAACAACACACTAGCCAACTTTGTAACAGAACTCCACGGACCCATTGAATTGGGTCGTGATTCGTATGAGGTGGGTATATGTGAAATTCAGCTGACACCTTCTTTTTAAATATTGATTATAAAGATACCATTCTTACGATTCTTAGAGACATTAATGAGTGTGAAAAAGCCGGGGTAACTCGGGATGAAACTATACATATTGCCCGGACTGAAGTTGCACAGTATTACAGTACAATAGTAACACTAGGTCCGGGCCGTTATGGTTCGGCTGAGGATGTTGTGAGAGACTTAAAAGTAGGTTTAAAAAACTCAAATCTTACGAGTGATTTAGTATACGAAATCGTAAACAAAGGAAACCCTACACATACTCTAATCCTAAAATCAAAGGCTAACAGAAATATTAAAGACCGAAAGGTGTTCAAAATTATGACCGCGGGGCGATATCGATCAGCCTTCCAAAGAGACACATTTTACGAGGTACAACATGACTTGTCCAGCCTAATACACCAGATGAAATTGGGGAAATTGGATGCTGGCTATACACTCCCAGACATGTGCTATATTTACAAGAATATAGTGGAGCACCAGTTTGTTGGGGATACCCGGGCCCGCTTGCTGCGCATTGCTCACATTCCCTACCATAGAGGAAGGAGTTTGAGTATTACATATGACAGACCCCATTATGTAAATGTCGCAACTAATCTGATCACCAATATCTCAATATATATGAGAACGATTGAGGGTAAAAATTTCCCATTCGGTAATGGGAGCTTAACAGTGAAGCTGCATTTTCGATGCACTGAGTTGTAATGGACAGAAAGCCTTTCACCCTCTGTCGAGGGGTGACATACCAGCGTGGTAGTGGATTTGGTCCATTTTTTCAACCATACTACGTACGGCTGTTCCTTTGCTGAAGAGGGGTGCCAGATACCTCGGAAGGAAAGCGCTACAATCAGGTCTTAACACTGCAGAAGACATATTGGCTGGGTCTAAATCTAAAGAAGCTCTAAAAAAACATTTAAAACGTACACGGGACGAAATCGTCAAAGATGCATAGAGAAAAATGCGTGGTGGTGGGAAGAAGAGGACTGTCCGGTAAAAGGGATTACCACTACATGGCATTAAACGTAAAAGGATATCAAAAAAAGTGTTCTAAGCGAATGAAGCCTATGGTTGACCATTTTTTGATTGATATAAGCTATGGACATTGATCTCATGAATCATAGTTTGTTTACTACTTGTCGAGAGAGGAGGCACTATTTATAACTCGTCATAGCACGCTTCATCCATCCTTGTAGTTCACAATGTGTAAATCGGAGTTGTCCCTCTTTGACATGCCCCCAACTCAAGTTTCTATTGAACACAGTGACTTTATTACAATTAACCCTTTCAACACAATTAGTTCCCCGAGTGCCCCTATAAAATTGGTGATACCCAGCTCAGCCTTACTTTTTTTATCCAAGCTCTGTGCACATGTACGCTAAACTACGTATAGCCCATTCTGATGGAACGGACTGTGATGACAAATATGCTGTATACCCTGAAACAAACTTTCTGCACTCCATTTTCAACCAGTGTGACGTATATTGGTCAACATATCGGCAGGCACGGGGTACTATCACCTACGATCCTATCTGGAAAATGTGCTGAACTTTTCCAAAGAAGCGAAGGATACCTTTTTAAGTGCCGAGGGATATTATCAAAGTAAAGACGAAAGTAGTGTAAAGGACAAATTTAAAAATTCTAAAAAGAAGATATACGAGTGTTTTCGACGCCTGCATACAGATTTCACATTCCAGAAGTTGCTTGTGAATGGGGTGGATATGAAAATAAAGCTCACCCGGACGAATCCTGAGATCTGCTTAAATGTGGATGCTGATCAAAAGAGGGAGCAAAACCCGTTATGGTTCACATTATGTTGACATACCTCCGCAGAAGGCGAGTGAAATTAAGTTCACCAAAACAACTAGAAATTGAGAAAAATTTACTAAACGCCACAGTAAAATACCCTATTAACAGAGTACAATTGAAATTATACACGGTGCCAGCAGGGTTGGCATCAAAACAGATAGCAAACTTCGCCCTGGAAAATCTTCCTAAAAGGATATTAATTGGAATGCAGAACCATGCTTCAGTGAATGGAAAATATAAAAAAGAGTGCCTTTAAATTCGAGAATTTCGGACATAAAATATAACTCTATACGTTAATGGCATTGCGTTGAGAGGAACATTGGATACAGACTATTCATCAGATACTGTGTTGCCTCTTTGCGCGAGGGCATATAGTAATCTGGCCCATATTGCAGGTGATTGTGATGAGCTCGGTAATGGGGTAACGCAGAAAGAATTCACTGATCAATTTAACCTTTATCCGTTTGACATCACACCTGACTTATCTGCTAGCGTAAATACACATTTATGTCCACAACAGAACAGACACATCTCAGTCAGGTTGGAATTCAACAGGCCTATAGACGCACCTATTAGTGTACCAGTATACCTCGAGTCACAAGCCCTAATAGAAGTAGACAGATTTAGGGGCGTTATCACTGACTTTTAAAATGGGTGCGAATACATTTCAGAGAGTAATGAATAGTGAACGAATCACACGTTCCAAATTTATCGGTGTGTTTGCGAAGAATGAAACATTGAATTTGTGAACTACGCGAGATTGCGGTAGTCTTATTGTGAACACAGATGTCATTGGTAATGAAGGGATTCATTGGTTTGCAATCTATTTTATAAATAGGGACCGCCTGTACTATTTTGATTCACTCGGGACTCAACCCTGGAGTAACCCTGTTATTGTAAAATTTCTCGATCAGTTGCATATCCCCGAAGTTGTATGGAACCCATTCCGGCTACAAGGATATTTTAGTAATACGTGGATGTACTGCCTTTCATTTCTCATGCATATGTCACGTGGTAAAGAATTTATAAATTTTTAAAAATTATTCGACCCGTGTCACACTCAACGAAACGATGAAATGGTATGCAGACAGATAAAAAGCCGTTTTCCGATTGTGCGTACTCGTTGTATAGTATGATGTTTTGTTCGTGTGTATATATATATTGTAACCAATAATGTTAGTTTGTATATTCTGTAGTTTAAGATGGTTATTGTACTAAAAACATGATTTCTTTCATTTAATAAATTGATGAAAATACATTGTGTCTTCCCCCAAAAAGATCGAAACAAAAAACACTTACATTATTTCGTTAATGATGTGACATCGTTGGGCTGACTGCTCGGTAAATCTTCTACCTCCGTATTCAGGTCCATGACATGGGTTTCTTCAAAACGAAAAGATTGTATAACACGTGTCAAATCCTCATCGGACCTTAAAGGAGAAAGAATAATTCATTAGTTCATACTGAATCTTTTTTAATAAAAAAAACATACAGAGTATACATATAGTAAGAGTATTACAATGTGAAGATATCTTTGAACCGCTCAGAGAAGTTCCTTTAAGAGTAATTCCGAATAACATTTGAATTTATAAAAAAACATGCAAAAGATTGCTATAAAAAATCAATGAATCAACAGGATTTTAGCATAACTGCAAACTAATCTATAATTGCGTTACCTAAATGAAGTATTTTTAATGTGATGAGGTGAATTACTACAACCCTCCATATATATGATGAAATAATCCAGAACAGTGCTCTTTCTGACAGCACATTAAATAAGTTTGCGAATAATTGGCTACAAAAAATAAAATTACATACTTACATTTCTACGGCAGTCCCTTGCGTCGGATCGTAAGGAGCGTCATTGCAAATATCATCAACGGTTTGCGTTGGAAATAATCCATCCCGGTCAGCGCGTTAAAAAGATTAATTGTGGACAACGCTACAATGTCACCATCTTGATATAAATCCGGTAAACTGTAAAGTTCTTGATTCATGGCGGAGGGAATGTTTATTCACTGGTGAAAATAACTACTGTGACTCCCAGCTGAAAATATTTCCTTTTATCGCATGATCCCAAGCACCGCCCCAAAAGACTAAGAGGCGGTTCGTAAGTTTAATGATTGGTTGTCAATGTAACTGGGGGGCTATGATAAAATTGCGTACCAATCGTAACACCTATATTATGGGTCCATGCTTTGGACATTGGTCGACTAATGGTGTCTTTATATTCTCTCCGTAGATTTAATGCTCACATCGTGTATTACTTGCAGTCTCTACCACGACAATATTTGCATTTGCCCCATACTTTTCTCGGTTTTCCCATTTTAGAACCCACCCCTTTATGCAATATCCCTCGCAACATTGATCAACCATCTCTATCACAACAATATTTTACATTATTATTTTTTGCGTCATACTATTTGATCCTCAATTTTTCCCAGTTCGGATGCAAGTCGTTATAGGAATATCTTCATCAGAGCCGCTCAGCTCAGTACCACAGGAAACAAAATTAGCGCCGCTACTCTTCATAATCCTGATATTACCAGAAACAGCACAGTAACATCCGATGACACAAATATCATTAGAAATAAGAAATCTAGAATGTTTTTTGCATTATTATTTTTGCGGTCATACTATTCTCAGCTTTCCCAAGATTCCTGACTTGTGGATTTGGTTATATATATATATATATATGTGTGTGTGTGTGTGTGTGTGTGTGTGTGTGTGTGTGTTAATTGCCTTTTACAGTGTCTGCCACGATGGTTTCAAATATTTGCAAAATATATGTTTGCGGTCATACTATTCGACCCTCAACTTTGATTAATGTATTCGGTTGACTTCTACTTGCCAATTCTCGCGTAGATGTGATTAAATAGCTCATGAAAATGAATGTCTGTTGGTTGTAGATAAATGGGCGCCCTAGGTATCCTAGTGGATTAGACGCTGGGGTGCTGTTGAGAGTCCTGGCGATGACATTGTTCTGAAAATTAATGCTATGAATATTATATCCATATAGAATAAACAAAACTTTCTTTTTGTGTGTGTGTGTGTGTGTGTGTGTGTGTGTGTGTGTGTGTAATTTTGAAAAAAATTTATAATAATAATATATCTTTTAATTTTTTTTATTCATTCATTTCATTTCAATAACAGAGACAATAACTATGAAGATGATACCATGCAAATTACATGTAAAGAATGTAAAGAAAAATAAGACAAACAGCGAAATTAATAAAATATAAATACATTTATATACAGTGACAGAAAAACAAACACAAGGAGAGAGAAAGAGTCGGAAGCGAGTGCTTTGGTGAAAGTTTACCTACCACATTCCAATGTGTCCAGTTTGCGGTCAGCCTTTGAGGTCAGCTTGAGTGGTCACTTGCTCACAATTTTTTTCCAGACAATTTAAAAGAAAGTAAATAGACAGAACGACGTTTATATAATTATTTCTTTTGGTGTTTATTGTTTTTCTTTTATATATATATATACAGGGTGGGCGGAAAGTAGCTCCCTATTTTGGATTGGTAAAAAAATACGTATATTATCCATTTATTTCAGAAGAAATAATATGAAAAGGTAGGCATACATGGTAGGTTTTCTCTAAAATTCAATGTGGGCTCCAACTCTTTCCACAGCTTCTGGAGCCGCCCAGGAATGGCGTCCACTGACTTTAGCAGGAACTCCGGCGGGATGGAGGACATGACTTCCCGAATTCGGTCCTCCAGTTCTTCCAATGTCCTCGGTTTGGTGCGGTAGACTTCTTCCTTTACCCACCCCCAAAGAAAGAAGTCGCACGGTGTCAAGTCGGGGCTCCTGGCTGGCCATTGATGTGGACCACGACGACCCATCCAACGCCCAGGGAAGTGGGCATCCAGCCACTCACGGACAACAAGAGCGAAGTGCGGAGGGGCGCCATCTTGCATAAATATCAGATCGTCTGTTCTCCCATGTGCTGACAACCGGCCAGACCTCGTTTCGCAACATAGCAAGGTACCGCTCAGCATTCATGGTGTTGCGCAGAAGGAACGGGCACACAACCTGATCTGAGCTCATACCACACCACACCGTTACACTGACCGATTCTGCCGTTTTTTCAGCGGTAACCGTGCGACTTCTTTCTTTGGGAGTGGGTAAAGGAAGAAGTCTACCGCACCAAACCGAGGATATTGGAAGAACTGGAGGATCGAATTCGGAAGTCATGTCCTCCATCCCGCCGGAGTTCCTGCTAAAGTCAATGGACGCCATTCCTGGGCGGCTCCAGAAGCTGGTGGAAAGAGTTGGAGCCCACATTGAATTTTAGAGAAAACCTACCATGTATGCCTACCTTTTCATATTATTTCTTCTGAAATAAATGGATAATATACGTATTTTTTTACCAATCCAAAATAGGGAGCTACTTTCCGCCCACCCTGTATATATATATATATGTGTGTGTGTGTATATATATATATATATATATATGCGTGTGTGTGTGTATTGTTATTTTTCTGAAAGTAAAGAGACAGAACGACGTTTAAATAATTAATTCTTTTACTGAACAATTTTAAGGAGAAAGTCGTCATTATTTAATATAATTGTGTGTGTATATTTCGCTTGAACTATTATTTTGACGATTATGCGTTTCGTATTTCTTATATTATTTTTTATTTTATTTTTGATCATTCCATCGTATGTATAGGAGTGTATATTTATTTCCTACATATTTCCAATATTTCGTCTGAATAAACAGAATGATGTAATGGTGTTTTATTTATTTCGGTTTAAATGTATTTTTTTATTGTTAATATTGGGTTTCGTTTAATAATTAGCTCTCTTGTTGAATAACTTTAGGAGAAAGTCGTTCTTACTTTTATAAATAAAAATTAAGATAAATGGCGGTATCTGCCAACTATCATATAAATAAAAATTAAAATAAATTGTGATATCTACCAACTCTCCTCATACAAATAAAAACATTATTTGGCAACTCGTGTAAATAAAATAATGGTGGTATCTAGCAACTCATCCTAATAAGGTATACCTGAACAATTAAGATAAATGGTGGTTCTGGTAACCCCCTCCATATATAAATAAATGATATCTGGCAACTCACGATCCTCTATATAACACCTGCTTGGCCCCTGGACGCTCATAATGCTGCCGACTCCGGTCCGGTGGAATAAAGAACTCTCTCTCCTTCCTTCTTAGGTTAAACTTAGGTTAGGTTTCCCTTTTGGGCGTGAGGACATCCCACCTTCTCCCCCAAAGACCTCCTCCGTCTCTCCTTTCTCTTCCTCTCTTAGGTTAAGGCTACCCTTTGGGGGTAGGTCATCTTCCCTTCTCCCCCCGAAGCTCCCTCCCCTCTCCCTTTGGCAACATTGAATTGTTGCTTACCCTACCCCCTTTGCAACTCTGAGTTGTTGCATAAACCCTCCCCGTTCATTGCAAACCCCTCCCCCTTCATTTGCATACCCAACCCCTTGTTGCAAACCCTTTTTGCAACATCTTGCAAAGTTGGTCATTATCTCATTGCGACATTGCAACATTCCTGCACTCTCCCTTTTTGCGCCCATACTACTTGCATAATGTCGAATCAGGTTTTTCTTGCTACTATTAACACCCGGTTAGGTTAAATTAAGTTACAGGTTAGGTTAATCTGAGAATTTTGAAATGCTGTGGAATGCTAAAAGAATATATATATATAATATATATATATATATATATATAATATATATATATATATATATATATATACACACAGTATTCAGCATACTGAGAACTGAGAAGCCTACAGCAACTGAATAAGGTGAAGAAACTGCGAAGCCGGTACAATACACCTAACATCTTGGAAGCTGTTTTGGAGTATATGTGATCTTTCGTAGAAAGAACGAGAGAAGGAAACGCCAAGAATGTTAAGAGAAAAGGAAAGATTGTGTTGTGTGTTGTTGAAGGTAAGGGGATAGTCATGTGGAAGATTGTGACGAGTAATCAGATGGAGGGTAGACATTTTGCCATATATCAGTGGTTTCCAAACTTTTTGAGTCATTACCTCATTTTCACATGTATACTTTCATAATGACCCCCACCCTACTTGTACCCCCACATAAAGCCATTTCCAGTGTTGCCATATCGTGTTATTGATGCACTTTCTGTACTTTAGAAGTACTTACAGAGTACCAAATTACCCTACTGAAAAAGCCAAATTACCCCAATGGGTAATTTACCCATAGTTTGGGAACCACTGCTATACAGCTATACTCTATAGAGATCACAATGAAAAAAACAAAAATAATATGATTGGTGCAGAGAATATTTAGGAGGAGCATACAATTCACGTGGAACATCTACCAGAGTTTTAACACCTTGCCCTGCTTATCTAAATCTTTTCAGAATGAATTCAAAATAACAGGATCGAGCGAAAAAGGCCCTGGCTAAGGTTGAAATTGCTTGTAAATTGAATAATGGCAGACCCAAGAATGTTTCTATTAATAATGTTGCTTAAGTGAAACAAAATTGAAGAATTATTCCAATCAGTAGAATGGAACAACTCTGACAAATGGACAAAAAGGGCATTGGACAAATGTTCAACGAAATATTGATATTGTTTTACATGCGTGTTCAAGTCTTCTCCCGTCTATCCACTGTAAACTGTCACATTGTTTACAACCAATTTTATAGATCATGCCTGAATTATTGGTAGGACTATTATTTATGATGACAGTTTTAAAAATATTGTCAACTAGTTTTTATCAATTTGGTGGTTAATTCTATCTATACCAGCGTGTATTAATTAAGTATCTGAGAATACTCGGAAATAATTTACTAAGTGAAGAGTGATGCCATACAGCATACACAAAGAAAAACAACATAAAAGCAATTCAAACTGAATAACAGCTTCCGTGAATAGAGATAGATTATGCTTAATGGAATACGCCGTGTACCAGCTCAGTGATTGCAAAAATATCATAAAACAGATCAGACCACTGGCTTAAAATACATAAACATAGATAAAAAGGATAGGCAAACGATGAATATAATAAATAACAAGATCATAGGCTTTTAAAACTTTGTATGCGTCAAGTGTATGGAAAACAACAGAAAAGTACTGTAGAACAAACGGGAATGGAGAATGTTGAAGAAACAGTTGCAACAAGTTCACCGACAGAAAACCAAAAACTTTCAAGAAACGCCGACACAAATGAAAATGAGATTCAGGAGCGAGGGAAACACACTACAGGTAGGTGCAGAGGTAGCCTTAGACAAAGAACTAAACCCCGCAAAAGAGCAACCCCCGCTCTTTCTGGCATCAAGCCAAGAATCTCTCCAACAACGTTAATTCTTCTTTCCCTCCTCTTTTTTATTCCGACAGCTCAGCTAGCTGCGGTCCCTTTTCCCGAGAAAGCTGAACTCTTCGCACAAACTTTCGCCTCCAATTCAACCTTGGACTATTTCGGAGCTGTTCCGCTATCTCCTCCTCCCTCCGACTCAATTATTTGTAAAATTAGAATCTCCTCCAGAGATGTTTCTTCTGCATTCTCTGGGTTCAAGTCTAGAAAAGCGTACGGTTCTGATGGTATCCCTCATGTTCTCAAGAACTGTGCTTCTGTGCTGACATCGTGCCTATGTCGACTCATTTGTCTTTGTCTCTCATCTGGTGCTTTTCCTTCCTGCTGGAAGTTAGCTTTCATTCAGCGTGTCCCAAAGAAGGTTGACTACTCTCAAACCTCCAACTATCTTCCAATTGTTTTGATTTATTGGCTTTCTAATGTTTTTGAATCTATCCTTAATAGGAAGATTTTTAAACACCTCCCTTCTCAATTTTTTTAGGTCGTCAGTATGGGTTCCGCAAGGAACGTTCTAC
Source organism: Bathynomus jamesi (assembly GCA_023014485.1). Classification (NCBI taxonomy): domain Eukaryota; kingdom Metazoa; phylum Arthropoda; class Malacostraca; order Isopoda; family Cirolanidae; genus Bathynomus; species Bathynomus jamesi. The sequence goes on from JAJOZX010005431.1 coordinate 114,247, forward strand.
TGGCGACCTTCTTGCATATCTCTCTGACTATTGGTCATCCTCTTTCGAAATTTTGATGAAATCTTTGCTGTTGCGCTAAACATATCAAAAGCATTTGATAGAGTCTGGCACGAATCTTTAATTTCCAAACTTCTATCCTTTAATCTGTGTCTTCCTCTCTAATTTCCTTTGTGGCTAATCTATAGGTACGGTTGTAGATGACCACTGTTCTTCTCCTGAAGCTGTTAATAGTAGTGCTTCTCAGGGCTCTGTCTTGTAACCACTCTTTTCCTTTTATTTATTAATAATCTATTAAATCGTACTTCTTGTCCTATTGACTCCTAGGTCGATGATTTCACTCCTCCCTTCTCCACCCATCTCTCAAAGCGCCCCTATCAACAGTCACATCATGCTTCTGGTAGGACGGCTATGGTGCACCTGATCTCTAATCTTTCTATTATCTCTGATTGGGGCAGAGGAAACCTTGTGGCTTTCAATGCCTCAAAAACTCAGTTCCTCCATCTGTCTACTCGTCACAATCTTCCACACGACTATCCCTTTACTTTCAACAATATACAACTCAATCATTCTTGTTCGCAGAGGCGGATTAAGACACCTCGGGACCCCGGGCCAATGAAGAATATGGGGGCCCTTTTCTATAGTTTTTTATTAACAATACACGTACATGTACAATACATAGTACATTAACACGAATTATATGCACGGTGCTCAGGCTAACTGAGAAACAAACTTAAAAGAACCTTAACACAGTGTATTTTGCCGTTTGCCAAAACCAAACAGTATTAAACAAATTTTACTTTAGGGCCTATAAAACAAAATAAAACAGGGAATTTGTCAGTTTGTTTATTCTGTCATATTTAATCAAAGAAGTTTGTGAAATCTCGAATTATATCATCGACACTCAGTTGATTGGGGGCCCCTCAAGCATGGGAGCCTAGTAGTATGGCCGCAAAATGGTAGAGTGCAATTGCATGCAATGTCGATCAATGTTGCTACCCCCGCCTTGTTGCAAGGATGCCAACATACACACACACACACACACACGCTGTATAGCTTCCAGGAATGGTCTAAAGCTTATAAAGAAGTGTTCCCAGCCGTGTATATATATATATATATATATTATATATAGTGCTCCAGCAACAACGGCAGGAACGAGAGATGTTACACACACGCACACGCACGCGCACACACACACAAAAGCTTATAAAGATACGTTCCCAGCTATATATATATATTATATATATATATATATATATATATATATATATATATATATATATATATTAAAGACTGTATTAAGAAAATAATCATATATCCCTAAAACGCGCCATATTAGAAATGTTTAGTCATTTCTTATATATATATATTATATATATATATATATATATATATATGAGAAACTTATTTCACGAAAGTAACACGTGAAAAATATTTATGATGAATAAAACACGAAGGAAAGGAAACACAGAATGGTGCTCAAGCGCTTTCGTCTAATGACATCCTCAGGAACACTGAAGTACATAAAGAGTTACAGCCTATATATAGGTTACAAAAAAAAAATAATAATATATATATATAATATATATATATATACAGGGCGTCCCAAAAAAATGTATACACACTTTAAATACTTATAAAGGCGGTATTATTAAAATACATTTCATTTTCAAAATGTAATAGAATCTACAGACATTATTTAATGTTTTGTCAACGCCTGTTTTCAAACTGACGTCCGTTCTGGTCCAGGCACTGCTGATAACGCGAAGCAATGGAATCGCAAACATCACGAAACATTTCGTTTGGTATTTGTGTGCATTCTCGTTCAATGGCTGCTCTCAATTCAGCGACTGTTGCGGGTTTTATAGCGTAGACTTTGTCTTTTAAGTATCCCCATAAAAAAAGTCTAGTGGTGTGAGGTCTGGTGAACGCGGAGGGTATTCTACGAAACCCCTTCGTCCAATCCCATCCACATCGTGCCAAGTACCACTCGCAATACTCCACTCTTCGGTCCGGATCATCATCATCTTCATTAATAGCATGGACTAATCTTGGAATGTAACTTTCCATGACAGCGCTTCAAAATGCGTTGGACAGACGACTCTGAAATTCCTACCTCACGACTCGCTTGCCGCACAGATTTTCTTGGACTTTGGTGATACGTTTCCAGTACTCTTCTTGCTTTGTGGGGCTTGTCGATGTCCGTGGTCTTCCGGAACGCTTCTTGTGGACATTCTGAACAGTTCCATCGGCTTCAAACTTATCTCTAATTCGAGTGATGGTAAGTCGCGTTGGTGGATCTGTTTGAAACTCCCTCCTAAACTGTCTTTGCACTTCAACTGCGTTTTCACACTTCCAGTAGCATTTTAGAATGAATTTCCTTTGTTCAAAGCTTAGTCTGACTGCCATTAATTCTAATGGGTTTAACTTGGAAAGAAAGAAACATCAATTGAGCTATCAGCTGTTAAAGTGTGTATACATTTTTTGGGACGCCCTGTATATATATACAATAAACGGAAAAATAGAAATAAAATTAAAAACAAAAGTTAAAGGATTGTGGGAGGAGCATACAAATTTGTAAGGAAAACTATCGATTTTTAGCACAAGATCAAATTAATTGTTTCCAACCAATGTTATATATATATAAAAAAAATACCGATTTTTAGCACAAGATCAAATGAATTGTTTCCAACCAATGTTATAAACAAATACAAATTTATACTGGAAATCTGCCCGGGTTTTAGCACTCTACCCTTCTTGTTTAAGGTTCGATGTATATAAAAATAAATTGAAAAATAAAAGTTATTAGAGTAGCATACAAGTTTACCAAAGATTTAGCGTTCTACCCTTCTTATCTAAATCTGTTCTGAAGGAATTCAAAACAACAGGATCGAGTTGAAAAAGACCTTTGCTTATGTTGAAGTTATTTGTAAGTTGGATAATGTCAGACTCAAGAATATTTCTATTAACGATGTTGCTAGAGTGAAATAAAATTGAAGCATTATTCAAATCAATCCAGTGGGATAACTCTGACAAATGGACAAAAAGGGCACTGGACGACTGTCCTGTTCTAACGGAATATTGATGCTGTTTTATACGTTTGTGCAAATCCTTTCCCGTCTGACCTATGTAAAAGGAATCACATTGTTTACAACCAATTTTATAGATAATGCCGAATTATCTGGTTGGGCTATTTTTTACTATGATATTTTCACGATATTGTTATATGAAAATACTACATTGATATCCAAAAGTTTAAGTACATTAGCATGCCTAAAAAGCCAGGGAAAAATGGAAGTACTAAAATATTTTTTGACAAAGTACGAGTGTTATTATTGACCGATAGAAAGTTCGTTTTGCCTTATTGAGACAAGATTCCATAACGCAGATGGATAACTCTAGAAGTAAACCACAAGGGCTTGTTGTTTACTTTCGCACGCTTAATATATATATATATATATATATATATATATATATATATATGGTGCATTTTGCGAATTTTTGGAACAGTTTCTACGGCAGGAGGGACTTGTTCCTCGAAGATGGACTTCATCTTAATGACGTCGGAGCTGCGCGTTTAGGAAGACTATTTCATAATACTGTCTCTTCTTTTCAGGCTGCCGTAACTCGAACGGTCCCAGCGTAAGTTCCACAAATTTCCCCTGCGCTCGCGAAGGAGTCCCAATTACAAACAATTTGAAGGTTCTATACTTAAATGCTCGTAGCCTACGAAATAAAATAAATGAATTTTTTTCTTTAATTGCTTGTAAAGACTATGATTTAATTGCGATAAATGAATCGTGGCTTAGCACTGAAACACGTGACTTTGTAGGGGAGTATCAAGTTAAAGGTTATAGACTTTTTGTTAAAAACAGAATAGGTAGGCGAGGAGGCGGTGTTATGTTGTATATCAAAGATAATATTGCGAACGTTATAGAAGTAAAGAACCAAATTCCAGAACCGATAGATTCGACTATAGCAGAACTTAAATTAAACGATTTCAAACTTCTTGTTGCGGTTATATATAGGCCCCCTAATCAAACAACTGTTACGGACGAAGCGTTATATCGTGAACTAAAGGGAATAATCGGTAGTGAGCAGGCTTTAGTTATGGGTGACTTTAATTGCGCCAACATGAATTACGATACAATGCAGGGAGACGCGGAAGGTAATCGTTTAGTTAGTTTTCTCGAGGATAGCTTTCTTATTCAAAAGGTTGGGGAACCTACGAGGTTGGACAGTATTTTAGATTTAGTAATAACTACGGATGATAGGCTAATTACTGATCTTCAAGTAATAGAACCGTTAAGCAATAGCGATCACAATATGGTAGAGTTTGTCCTCTCAGTAAGTCACTCGAAACCAACTAATTCGACTAAAATTCCTAACTTCCAGCACGCAGACTTTTGTAAATTTCGAAATAAATTGTCACACGTCAATTGGGAAAACGTGATGGGGAACTCCAACGCAAAATTAATGTGGGAATCGTGCGAAAGTAAACAACAAGCCCTTGTGGTTTACTTCTAGAGTAGGAGACATTATAAAGAGTAGAGATAGGGCTTATAGGCAACATAAGTGCGATAAAGACAATTTGTTGTTACGAAACAACTACATATCTCTGAGGCGTGAAGCGAAAAGTGTAATAAAAAAGTCCAAGCGCGAATTTGAAATCTCCATAGCTCGTGACGGTAAAGAAAACCCCAAGCGATTCTTTCAATACGTCAACAATAGAAATCCAGTAAAAAGTGTCTTGGGGCCGTTGAAAAATGTAAACGGAGATCTAGTTTCTGAAAACAAGGAAATGGCTACCTTGCTAAACGAATTTTTTACGTCAGTTTTTACTGTAGAAGATGTAACGAATATCCCTACGGTCATAGACATAATACCTTTTGATAATGGTAATATTTTGGATAATATCGTGGTTAGTGAAGTGGAAGTAATGCGCTATATTGATAAAATGAAAACGCGTAAATCACTGGGGCCGGATTCCATATATCCCATACAACTAAAAGAATTAAAAGATAGCATTGTTTTGCCGCTAACAAAGATTTTTAATGCGTCTCTTTCTGAGGGGTGCGTACCAGATAATTTCAAGTTAGCAAATGTAACACCTATCTTTAAGAAAGGCGATAAAGGTGCGGCGGGAAATTATAGGCCAATCAGTTTAACGTCTGTTGTAGGTAAGCTACTGGAATCAATAATTAGGGATCGTATAGTCGAACACTTATAATTCCATAAGCTAGTTAGAAATACGCAGCACGGATTTAGGCGAAACAAATCTTGCTTAACTAATCTTTTAGAAATTTTCCAAAGCGTGGTTGACGTTTACGATAGACATCGGGCGGTTGATGTAGTGTATTTAGATTTTCAAAAAGCGTTTGACACCGTGCCGCACAAAAGACTCATTGAAAAAACTAAGGCTCATGGAATCAGGGGTGTAGTAATAAATTGGCTAGAAGAGTGGTTGCGAGGTAGGAAACAGAGGGTGGTCGTTGATGGAGCGGAGTCGTGTTGGGCTAATGTAGCGAGTGGCGTTCCTTAGGGTTCTGTGTTGGGCCCCTTGTTTTTTCTTATATATATTAACGATTTAGATGTCGGCCTAGTCAGTACAGTTTCAAAGTTTGCGGATGACACGAACCTGGGTGGTAGGGCGATTAATGACGAGGATAGAGGTAAAATTCAGGAAGATCTGAATAAAGTCGTTGATTGGTCAGTCACATGGCAAATGAGATTTAACGTTGATAAGTGCAAAATTTTGCATATAGGTTCGCGTAACGGTAATTTTCCGTATAGTATGTCAGGGAAAGATTTAACAAGCGTAGAGCAGGAAAAAGATTTAGGAGTTATAGTCACTGGTGATTTAAAAGTAGCGAAACAAAGTACAGCAGCGGTCAATAAGGCGAACAAAGTGTTAGGTTTTATAGCTCGAAATTTTGAGTACAAATCGCGCGATATTATAGTTCCTCTTTATAAATCATTAGTTAGACCCCATTTGGAGTACGCGGTCCAATTTTGGAATCCGAATATGCGCAAAGATATAGACAAAATCGAAAGAGTTCAAAGACGAGCATCTAAGATGATTCCGTCACTTAGGTCAAAGTCGTACGACACTCGAGACTAGGAGGTTAAGGGGTGATCTAATCCAGGTTTTCAAAATTATGAATGGGTTCGATAACGTAGATAGAGATAGCTTTTTCGAAGTATCTCAATATAATAGGACTAGAATTAATGGGTGTAAGTTGACAAGTAGAAGGTTCGAGAGAAGCAGTTGCGAAAAACTTTTTTACGCATAGAATAGTAAATAGCTGGAATAGTTTGCCGTAGAAGTAATTAGTAGGACGTCTATAAACATGTTTAAAAATCGATTAGACGCATATGTTGATAGATTGGGTAAGTTTAATGTGGGATATAGGGAGGCAGCGTTTTTGGTTAGGGGATACTCTCTGTCCTTACACACCCCATTTAAAGAGATTCCTCTGCCGAGCGGTGCCCCCCCATTGTAGTGTGAGGTATTGAAAAACTCATGATCTTCACTTGCCCCACAAACACCTTTAAATGGGAAACCCAAAATGGGTGCACACACATTTCTACATTACTGTACAGTCTTTACAGCCACACCTACACTTTTCCTCCTAAGTATATATATTGTAATGTATATGGTTGTAAATTTTGACTTGGTCCGCAATCGATATGGACCGTGACTTATTTTTCGTTGGCAAGGTACTAGTATTGATGGATACCGTAATGAAATTGACTGGATTCTTTGGATCTGATATATTTGCATGTCGGTTATATATAGATATAGAGTGTAACATATTTGTGGATAGTAGTCTATTATGACTTGATCGTCTGGATCCAGAGATTCTATCTTTAGTTTTAAATCGATAATTAATTAGTTTTAAATCGATAATTACTTAATTTTAAATTGATAATTATTTAGTTTTGCAAAATTGGTCGTTGCCAATGTACAGGAAGTTGTTACATAATTTCTTATGTTCTTGTGGTTCGGAACCCACGTAAAATTGTAGGTCCCCTCCGCCACCACGGAGGACATACACAATACATCCTAGGGTCTTTGTTGGTCTGAAACATTATAACATTATAACAATATATATATAATATATATACATAACAATGTGAAAACATTTGTCTGTAGCTCCACGTCGAAATTATTGAAATATGTTTAATATCTTTTTAAAAGTTGTGTACGGGATATCTGAACAAACCACATAATATTTCGATAGGAATGTCAGCTTGTGTTCTATGGAGCGAATAATTTAAAAAAAAAATTGTATACCCGTTAAGCTCAAAACGTACAAGTAAAATACATTTAAGGTACATTAACGAAAATGGGGCCTGTCATTTTAAGGAAAAATGAACGGTACGGCGAAAAATGATATGCACACACACACACACACACACACACACACACACAAACAAACTATGACTTCTTACACATATATATATATATATATATTTACTTACCTTAGGAAATTTACTTTAGGTGAGTTCGAACGACGGTTCAGGATCGACCTGACCTACTGTCGACCCCTGCAGCATCCCGCCTCATTTGCGGGATTTGGTGAAGGAGGGAATTTCGGTCTGATCTCCTCCTGCCCTCGTAGTCAGGAACTTTGCACAGGAATCTGTCCAGCTGGTTCTTGAAGTTATTCAGGTCGGTGTGCTGGAGATTCCTCACTTCTTTTGGAAGGACATTGAAAAGCTTTGGGCCCTGTATTCTGAGTGTATTTTCCATCCTCGTTTACATGGCCCCTTGTCCCACCGCAACTGGGAACGTACAAAATCTGCCTCTTCTCTCATTTCAGTTTGTTTCTATTTCATTTCTAAGGTTAGGGATAGAGCCCTCAAGTATTTTCCATATGTATATTATTGTGTACCGCTCGCGCCTTCTTTCGAGAGAGTGGAGTTCCAGGGATTGTAGTCGTGAGCAGTAGTCTTCACCTTCCGTTTCCTCTATCTTAAACGTAAATGTCCTTTGTGTCGCTTCAATGTTCGCAATGTCTCATTTTCTGTGTGGGCTTGTGAGTATTGAGCAATACTTAATTATTGGTAGGACTAGACTCTTCCATAATTTGAGCATGATGTTTGCTTTTCTGCTGCGGAAGCTCCTCCAGATGATTCCCATTATTTTTCTAGCCGTTGTGATTTTGATTTTATAGTGCTCTCTGAATTCTGCATCCGACGGCATTATTACTCCAAGATCCCTGACTTGTGGATTTGGTGTTATCTGTTTGGCTTGTAGAGTTTTGTACCCTTTTTCCTGGAATAATGTTTTAATGTCGTTTTGTAACTTTCTTATGTCATCTTCGTTCAATATTTCCCTACATATCTTTGTGTCATCTGCGAAGCATGATACAATACTGTCCTTAATATCTGCATCAATATCTGCAATCATTATTATGAACAGCAAGGGAGCTAATACTGTCCCTTGTGAGACAGAGCTCACGACTTCTGAGACTTCCGATGTAACGCCGTTTACCACCACTCTTTGAGTTCTTTGCGTCATGAAATTAAATATCCACCTTCCTAGCTTTCCAGTAATTCCTGTATTCTTAAGTTTGTTTGCTATGATGCCATGGTCACATTTATCGAAGACTTTAGGAAAGTCCATATATATTACATCAATGTTTTGTCCTCGACACAATGTTTCTAATATTTTCTCCGGTGGTCTAGTAGCTGTGACAGGCATGATCTTCCCGCCCTGAAGCCATGTTAATTTGGGTTGTACAAGTCTTTTTCTTGTAGGTAGTAGGTATTTTTGCCCCTAATTATACGTCCAAAACTTTATAAGGTATGAGGTGAGAGCCACTGGCCGATAATTTTTTTTTGGGCATTGCTCTGTTACCACCTTTAAATAGGAGGGCAATGTTCGCGTTCTTTAATTAAGGGGAGTGGAATTTGTCCTGTGTCGTGTGATTTTCTCCATAGTAAGTATAGCTGTTTTGCAATACTCTCTTTGCATTTCTTCAGAAATGTGGCACTCCATGTGTCTGGCCCTGGCGCTGAATTGTCTCGCACCTCCTTCCGTGGACTCGAAGTCCATTAATAGGTTTGTGCCGGAATTTGTTCTTGGTTGATCTGTATCTATGTCGAAAAATTCGTCTGAGTTTTACACTTCCATCTCGGACGTAGGGGTGCTAAACACAGATTTAAATTGTTCCCTAAGCAGTTCACTTATTTCTTTCGGGCCATTTGTGTATTTGGCCTCCCCGTGTATCAACGGTCCAATACTCTCCTCACACTGCATTTTCCTTTTCGCAAACGTATAGAAGTATTTTAGGTTATTTTTTATGTTTTCTGCACCTTGTTTTCCTCCTCGTTTGTTTTATGTATGAATGTTTGCTTTAGGTCCATTTCTATTTCGCCAAGTTTCCTCTCTAGTGTGAGTCTCTTTGCATCAGTTCTGCATCTGTGGAGATGTTTTACGGTTTGTCTTCGTTGCCTGAAGAGTGTCCTCATTTTCCTTTCGAGCTTGTTACGTTTTCTTTCCTGTCTCTCTGGAATATGCTTCAGTATTATAGGTTTGGTTTCAGTGTCTATTATACATAGTATTTCTTGCGGAGTCTTCTCGTGAAGTAGCAATTCCCACTTTACCTCCTTATATATATATATATATATATATTATTAAAGGTAAGGTAATAAACAATTACTTCGTTTAAAACATAAATTGTCCATTTTGAACCGAAGAGCCTATTTTCTGGAAGTAACATCAAAGCTCGTAGATTATATTTGCCATTCTTTCATTTCGTTAATGACGTGTAAATGCATTTTACTTGCATATATATATATATATATATATATATATATATGATGAATAAAACCACGAAGGAAAAAGAAACACAAAGGGGTGCTCAAGCGCTTTCGTCTAATGACATCCTCAGGAACACTGGAGTGAAAGGACAGATCAAGGCAATATATAGGTTACAAAAATAAACATACATACTACATATTCACATATATATACATATATATATATATACATATATATATATATATATAAACATATACATATATATAGTAAGCATAGAAAAAAAATTGTGGGAGGAGCCAACATTTATATGGTCACAGAAGAATAAAGAAATAAAAGTAAATATAAATATAAATTGAGAAAAAATTAATTACAAAATAGTGCCTTAGTGATATATATGTCACAGCCTAAATAATCATAAAGAAATAAACAGGCAAATAAAAACCCATAAATACATATACATACATATATATATATATATATACATATATATACACATATATATTATATATATATATATATATAAAGACACTTTTAGCACTTTGGCCGACCTTCCATATAAATTCAAATGGCTTTTTTATGGAACAGGTCAAAGCCATTTGAATTTATATGGAAGGTCGGCCAAAGTGCTAAAAGTGTCTTTATATATAATATATATATATATATATATATGTGTATATATATGTATATATATATATATATGTATGTATATGTATTTATGGGTTTTTTATTTGCCTGTTTATTTCTTTATGATTATTTAGGCTGTGACATATATATCACTAAGGCACTATTTTGTAATTAATTTTTCTCAATTTATATTTATATTTACTTTTATTTCTTTATTCTTCTGTGACCATATAAATGTTGGCTCCTCCCACAATTTTTTTTCTATGCTTACTATATATATGTATATGTTTATATATATATATATATGTATATATATATATATGTATATATATGTGAATATGTATGTATGTATGTTTATTTTTGTAACCTATATATTGCCTTGATCTGTCCTTTCACTCCAGTGTTCCTGAGGATGTCATTAGACGAAAGCGCTTGAGCACCCCTTTGTGTTTCTTTTTCCTTCGTGGTTTTATTCATCATAAATACTTTTCACGTGTCACTTTCGTGAAATAATTTTTCATATATATATATATATATATATATATGGGAATGAATTCAGAATGGTTCCCTAAGGTTTTTTTATGATACACACAGACCGTGCATGGAACCTATCTGCTTTGCAGATAGCTGGTGAGGGAAGCTATATTTTTGGGACCTCTTTGCGAGTGACCCGTTGCCACGTCGGCATGAAAAAGAAAAAACTATAGTATTTGTCATTTACCATTACTTATTCAGACTATAGTAGATTTAATTTTCCTAGAAGAGTTCCTTTTTCCATGCACGGTCTGTGTGTTTCATATATATATATATATATATATATATATATATATATATATATATATATATATATCGCCTCACAGGAAGGAACCATTTCTCGTTCAAATTTTTTATTCAATTAAAAAGCAAAAATGTATGTGTATTAGCTTTTCTCCCCTTCACCCTTCTGTCCCCCTTTGCCCTTCCCTCGCCCTTCTACCTTCTCGTCCAACACTGTATTCTTTCATTTCTCCTAAATCCTTTACAGAAAAATAATTTTATGCATAAATGTTATTCATTTTGGTGTATCCCCCATAGTTTCCATGAAATCTTAAAAAATATTATAAAATTTCTTAAAAGCAAAAAATTTACTAGAGAATTGGTATAAATTAGATAATTTTTATAAAAGTCCATATTAAACTCAATTTGAAGTGTAATACTATTCGAATAGTGTTCGGGTTCCAGTGTCGGCAGCCTGTACCTATCATGCCCAGCTGTTCATCCTTCCTCACAATACAGAATGTAGCGAGAGTATATGTGAATGGATAGACTTGTAACTCCTTGTAACTCCTTGTAACTCTCTCTACCTATATATATATATATATATATATATATACAACTTGTTAACCTTGTTTGGGTTCCGTGCGTCGTTCTTTCTTCACACGAAGGTCAAGCTGGTGGTCCCGCCTCTAGTCCTGGCTTGGTGGAGGAGCGAGTTGCTCTCTTGCGCTCTCCATCGTACATAGCCAGGTACACCGGTTCATCTGGTACCTTCCTGAGCCAGGCATCTAGTCTTCTCTTGAAGAGTTCAAATTTGACCCTGTAATGAATTTGAGGTTCTTGAAAGCTAGCTGAAAATTCTTGGCCCCTGACAACCAAGCTATTTTCCTTCAGAGTTGAGAGGTCCCTTGTCGGGCCTTTATTGGGAACACTACACATTCTGCCTTTCCTATTTTCCAGCGTTGTCGGGTGGTAATTGGGTTTTGTTTGAGGTTTGGTACCAGTTTTTCGATAATTTTCCATAATTTGATTATGGTATACCTCTCTCTCCTTCTTTCCAGGGAGTACAGATTTAGTTTGCGTAGTCTTTCCCAGTAGTTGAGTTCTTTGCAGCCATCAATCTTGGCTGTGAAATGTCACTGTCGCGTTTCTTCTAGTTTATAATTTCTTCTCTTTTTATATGGGGACGTCAAAACTGAGCCGTATTCAAGTTTTGGTATGATCAGTGTTCTCAGCAGGGGAATCATTACTGTCTTGTCCTCCTTCTGAACGTTCTTAGTACCTGTCCTGCGACTCATTTTGCTACTATCTGACTTTGTGTCTTGAATTTGGCATCATTGGACATAATTACCCCCAATCCGACCGCTTTCGTGCTTCTCTGAATTTCTTGTTTAGCTGGAGCATACTATGCAGTCTTTTAAGTTCTTCATTTCTACCATATCTCAAGAGCTGAAATTTCTCGATGTTAAATGTCATATTGTTTTCTTCTGATCATTTGTATATTTTGCTTGTGTTTCTCTGGAAGGCCTCTACTTCGTTTGCATCGTTGATTTTTCTGCTGATCTTTGTATTGTCCGCAAATGATGTTACTATACTGTTGCTGTTTACTCCACTCTCTATGTCTGTTAACATGATAATGAACAGGAGTGAGGCCAGCACTGTACCTTGTCGTACTGAGCTGCGTACTTCTGATTCTGATGTTGATACACCTTGAATTTTGACCACCTGTTGTCGATTTCTGAGGAAGTTGTAGATTCATTTTCCCATTTTGCCTGTTGTTCCCATATGTTTCATTCTATGTGCTATTATACCATGATCACATTGTCGAAAGCTTTAGCAAATCCGTGTATATGACATCATAGTTTTCATTGCCTTCAAATGCACCTAGGATATTGTTATAATGATCTATAAGTTGTGATAGGCATGATCTTCCTGATCCGAATCCGGTTGATTTTCGTTGAATGTTTCCAATGTCTCCAAGAAGTCATAGATTTTCTCTCTGACTGTTGTTTTCAAAAATTATATATATATACACACACACACACACACACACACACATATATATATATATATATATTATATATATGATGAATAAAACCACGAAGGAAAGGAAACACAGAGTGCTAATGACATCCTCAGGATGTCATTAGACGAAAGCGCTTGAGCACCACTCTGTGTTTCCTTTCCTTCATGGTTTTATTCATCATAAATATTTTTCACGTGTTATTTTCGTGAAATAATTTTCATAAATATAGATATGTTTATGGAAGTTGATATTTATGAGTGTGTGTATATATATGGATCTCTGTGTATATTTTTTATGAAAAACAAATGGACTTTAATTGTCATTAAAATAAATTCACAATAAATGTATGAACTGGCAAAAATAATTTCAAAATGGGGATGTTAGACAGTTGGTATAAATTAGATAATTTTTATAAAAATCCATAATAAACTCATTTTGAAGTGTAATGCTATTCGACCGGGGCTCGGGTCCCAGTGTCGGCGGCAGGTTGTACCTATGTAGCTAGCATGTCCAGCTGTTCATCCTTCTTCACAATAAAGAATGTAGCGAGATTATATGTGAATGAATACGCTTGTAACTCCTTTTAACTCCTTGTAACTCCCTCTTCATATTTATATATATATATACTGTATATATGTGGACAAAGATCATGTGGCAGAGAGGACCTACAACTTTATGTGGGTTCAGCTCTCTACGAGTCGTTATATCATCTAAACGTGGAAGATAGGGGTCTCCCATCCATCAATTCATTAGATTAAACGCCGCTTAACGGCTCAAATCTCGCTGTGAAGAGCCGATGATACATTGACCGCGACAATGCTTTTTTAAACACGAAGAATTTTTATTAGTATGCTATTATTATTCCGGATTTCAACTTGGTATTAAACGAATTTACATTCACAATATTTTTATATCAGCATTTAGATCATTAGTAGTTTCAACCCAATGAAAATGGGTAGTTTTTGAGATGAAAACAATCTAAACTGAGGTATAACACTCTTTGTTCTATTTCTGGTGTGATACGAGTGGATTTCCTGATGAGTTACAAAATATTTATTTACCCATAGTAAGTTAATGATTTTGTTCTCACATTCGTAAATAAAAATAAACTGTGCTACAAGCTGCTGATTCCGAAAATGTTATTAATTTTCTTGCATAGTCTCCATAAAATCTTTAAAAACTATAATACAATTATTGTATATTCTATTTTATACAGCGTAAAGTTTCACTCTGGCACTGAAGTCGTGAGTTTGACTCAGGGTAATGAAAAAACAGGCAACAAGTGGAAATCGTTTTCCCATTTCCTGGTGATTAGTGTGCCCAGAGGGACACTTGAGATCGAGTAGTAACAGGGTGAGTGGCCAACCCAACCCAGGAGCCAGCAACCGGGAACGAACCAGAGCCTCACCGCCCAGAGTCAGATATAGAAACCGCTAAGCTATCAGGGAGGCAGGAACTCAAGATAGTGCTGGTAATAATAATAATAATAATAATAATAATAATCATAATTCGGGAAATATACAGTATATACAGTACCACAAGGAAGAAAATGATTGTTTTTCTTTTTCTTTTCTCTTTGTGGGGCTAACATCTATTCGATATATATATATATACTCCTTCTAATTACCAAGGAGGAAATTCTCAAAGTATTTGAAGGAAATGTATTCAACAGACTAATCACATACAAGCTTTATTCGTCCCAAGCTCTAAAATTCGGCATTTTTAAACTGATACAAATATAATATGTTAGCCATTTACGTGTGTCACACTAAAGAATATAGTGAAAGTATATGTGAATGAATAGACTTGTAACTCCTTGTAACGCTCTCTGCCTATATTATATATATATATGTTTATGGAAGTATCTGCATTAGAACCACTAAAGTTGATATATATATATATATATAGGGGCCTCGGTGGTGTAATGGTTAGCGTCGCTGACTACGAAACTATCGGCCCCGGGTTCGAGACCCGACGGCAGCCGGCGCGCAGCAAATCCCAGCTGTTCATCCTTCCACACAATAAAGAAAGTGGTTGGTAGATAACTGGGTACATTAGGTGGCCTAGTGGTTAAGACGCTGGGCTGCTGATGCGGCGTGGTTCGGATTCCACGTTAAACTGTAGGTCTAAGGTGGAGTGAAAAGCTTGACCTTCGTCAGAATGAACAATTTGGGCGGAAGCTAACGAAAAGTTAACCAAAGGTTATATATATAAGTTAACCAAAGGTTATATATACAGGGTGGGCCGAAAGTCTGGATCCATAGGAAAATATTTATTTTAATACATAAATTACAACAAATGGTAAATACTTAAAATAAATATCAACTTTAACTCGTAAATGCGTATCCGTGATACTGTACAGTGGTTCGTACTCCAGTATAAACAACAAATTATAACAAATGCTCAAATTGGCGGCCTCTGACATTGAGACACTTAAGGATGGAATTTATGATTTTTAATAATTCTTCGAATTGACGTTCTTGAGATGCGTGTTTCATTTGATAATCTTCTTGTTGACTTTACTGGACTATTCGTTAAAGTTTCACATACCATTGCAGAGGTATTTTCATCAGTTGCAGTTTTTGGACGACCAGAACGCCGTCGATCATGTACACTTCCTGTTTCTTTGAAACGTTTAAACAACTTGCCAACAGTCGCATGTGTTACTGGATGCTTATCATGATGATTTCTATTGAATTCGGTAGCAAATTCTCTGTGTGTAGCGCCCTGTCTTGCGTACATGAGCACAAGTTCTACCCTGGTCTTCTGTTGTTAGATTCGAAGCCATTTCTGGGCTGAAATAAAAAAGTATTTGAGTATTTATACTGGAGTACGAACTACTGTACAGTATCACGGACACGCATTTACGAGTTGAAGTTGATATTCATTTTAAGTATTTACCATTTGTTGTAATTTATGTATTAAAATAAATATTTTCTTATGGATCCAGACTTTCGGCCCACCCTGTATATATGTTTATGGAAGTATCTGCATTAGAACCACTAAAGTTGATATTTATGAGTATATTATATATAAATATATATATATATTTTTAATGAAAAATAAATGGAATTACTTATTATTAAAATAGATTCAGATAAAATGTATGAACTGGCAAAAATAATTAAAAAATAGAGATGTTAGACAGTTGGTATAAATTAGATAATTTTTATAAATATCTATAATAAACTCATTTTGAAGTGTAAATGCTATTCGACCGGGGCTCGGACAACCGTCCTCCGCGTGTCGGAAAAAAGTTCGCCCAGAAATTAAACTTCTAAAAAGCATAATAATTCTCCATAATCACTTCATTTAATAATTTCCAAAAAACTATATATATAACTATATTCACATTTATATTAAAAAATAAAATTTTAAGAAATATACGGAAAATAAATATACATTAAAAAATAAATACTTTCATTTTAGCTAATCTGGAACGCGGTCATTCATTTCATTTCGTTAAAGTACGTTACATGTACTTTTCCAGCTACCTGCTACTTTACCCTGGGATGTAAAAATGACGGCTCAAATTTCGTTAATGCATGTATGCAATACCATAAACTTTCTCATACAAAAATTATTCTTATATATATATATATATATATATATATATATATATGTATATATATAGTGTTCTAACAAAATGTAATACTGTAACTATTTACGTCAGACGATTTTATTCAATCTTAGAATAAATGAGTATATAAAAGGGGAGGTTAATTAACATTATGACGAGATTAGTAGTAACTCAAACGAACATAAAAATCCACACAAACCTCATTGGAAAAATTACAAGGTGATTTTTTTTATTCGAGAACCCTTAATAATTTGAATTTTTTTTAATTATTAACAATGGAGTCTGTGATGGATATAGACTGAAGTGCGTTCAATGCAAAGAGCGCTAAAGGTAACCTAACCTAACGTACTTAGCCATTCGGCATTTTTAAACTGAAACAAATATAATACTTGGAAATCTGAAAACACCAAATTTATTTTCTATTTCATCAATGTTGTTTTAAATAATAATAATAAAAATATTAATAATAATATATACACTCTGATCTCTCTCTCTTAAAAATTTCGAATTTACGTTTAATAATTTTTTAAACACATGCTAAATAACGTCCATTTTACGTTGAAACTCAAACACATATAAGTTTTTAATTAAACTACAATTTTATTCGCCTAGACCTCTCTGAAAACTGTGAAAAAATCTGCGGAATGAACAAGCCAAGTCGACAGACGATCCCTGCAAATTAAAGTATCTGGTTTAGAAATACTAAAGTTGATGTGTATGAGTGTATATATATACATATATATATATATATATATATATATATATATATATATATATACTCGTGTGTATTTTTGATGAAAAAATGGATTTTTATGAAAAAGATTCAGAAAAATATATGAACTAATCAAATTAATTTAAAAATATGTCTACAACCGTATCTTTTCTCCTTAAAGGACCGATGAGAAGCTAAATCGTGTTATAGAATCTTTTCGTGATAGTTTTGAAGAAATGGAAGTCGTGGACAGTGACCTGAATACGGAGGAAGACGTTTTACCGCACACTCAGCCCAGCGATTGTTGTATCATTGACGAAGTGATGCGAGTTTTTCTTTTTCTTGTGATTCGGGTAAGAACAAGACCGCAGTGTATTTTCATCAATTTATTAAATGATAGAATCATAACGAATGTTTTATAAAATAGTACAATTTTTATACTCAACTTAAATTAGTTACAAAATTAGGATCCATTACATTTTAAATAAGCTACAGAGCACCAGACTAACATTATTGGAGACATCTTATGTTTTACACAATATTGTTGCAATTACTCAAGTTACAATTTATATACGCGTAAAACATCATACAATATATCGAATGCGCACAAACAGAAAACGTTTTTTTATCTGTCTGCACACCCAACTCATCATTCCACTCAGTGTGACACGGGTTGAATAATTTTAAAAAAATTATAAATTCCTTTCCACGTGCCATGTGTAAGAGAAATGAAAGTCAGTACATGCTTCAAGTATTACTAAAGTATCCCTGGAATCGGTAAGGATTCCAGACAATTTCAGGGATATGCATTTGTTCGAGAAATTTTACAATAATAGAGTAGTCCCATGGATGAGTCCCCATCGATTTAAAATAGTACATTCTTTCCCTATTTTTTAAATAGATGGCTATGTAATGAATCTCTTCACCACCAATAACATCCGTGTTCAGTATAATTGCGTCGCAGTCTCTTGTAGTTGGTAATTTCAATGTTTCATTGTTCGCAAACACACCGACAAATTTAGAGTGTGTGATTCGGTCACTATTCATTACTGTCTGGAGTGTATTCGCGTCCATTTTAAAAGTCAGTGACTACACTCCTGAGTCTGTCAATTTCTATTAGGATTTGTGATTCGAGGTATACTAATACAATAATAGGGGCGTCTAGCGGTTTGGAGAATTCAAATCTGACTGAAATATTTCCACTCTGCTGTGGACTTAAGTGTGTATTTACACTAGCAGATAAGTCAGATGTGATGTCAAACGGTAAATGTTAAATTGATCGATGAATTCTTTCTGCGTTACACCAATTCCTAGCTCATCACAGGCACCGGCGATATGGGCAAGATTACTATAAGCTCTCAAGCAAAGCGGGAACACAGCACCTGATGAATAATCCGTCTCCAGTGTTCCCCGCAACGCTATGCCATTGACGTATAAAGTTATACTTTTAAAGCCTAAATTCTCGAATTTAAAGGCATTCTTTTTATATTTCCATTCACAGAAGCGTGATCCTGCATACCAATTAATAACCTTCTAGCTTAAGTCCACAGCAGAGTGGAAACATTTCAGTCTGATGTTTTCTATCTGTTTCGATGCCAACCCTGCGGGCACCCTGCATAATTTGATCTGTACTCTGTTAATTGGGTATTTTACTGTGGCATGCAGTAAATTTTTTTCAATTTCTATTTGTTTTGACGAACTTAGTTTCACTCGACGTATGCGAAGGTATGTTTCCATAACATGAACCACGACGGGCTTTGCCCCTCTTCTTTTTCTGCTCCTAGATTTAAACATCTCAGGATTCGTGCGAGTGAGCTTTAATTTCATATCGACCCCATTCACAAGCAGTTTCTCCTGGAATGTGAAGTCTGTATGCAGGCGCCCAAAACATTCGTATATCTTCTTTTTAGAATTTGTAAATTTGTCCTATATACTGCTCTCGTCTTTAATCTGATAATAACCCTCTGCTGTTAAAAAGCTATCCTTCGCTTCTTTGGAAAAGTTGGACATTTTCCAGATAGGCTCGCAGGTGATAATAACCCGTTCCTGCAGAGATGTTAACTGATTTAATTACACATCACACTGGTTGAATATGGAGTGTAGAAAGTTTGTTTCTGGAAATGCATATTTATCACCGCAATCCGTTCTATCTGAATGTGCTATACGTAATAAAGCATACATGTGCACATAGCTTGGATAAAAAAGTAAAGGCCTGGGACGGGTATCACGAATTCTAGAGGAGCACTCGAGAACTATTTGTATTTAAGGTTTAATCGTAATAAAGCTGTGCTCAATAGGAACGCGTTGGGGGAATGTCAAAGAGGGACAACTCCGATTTTCAACATTGTGAACTACACGGATGGATGAAACGTGCCATGACGAGCCAGAAATAGTGCCACCTCTTCACCCATATATATTTTATATCTACAGCAGCCAAGCGTCTGTGTTGTATTACTACCCAAAAATCGCCTACATCCCCGTCATCTGACTCGAACCCAAAGGACAGCCGCGTCCTGACTTCACGTTCGTCGCGGTTCTGAAAGGCAAACTCCACAATACGTTCAACTACGCGTCGCAGACCGTGTTCAACACCATTGCTATATACATGGATCCAGGGTCATCCCTGATTATATACCGATTTCTAGTCATGGCTGGGGTGGGGGTAGCGGTGCGTACCAACTCGAATGTTATGCCATCCTCTACAGAACGCGAAGTCATGCTGTAGTGGAGGATGTACCCAGAATTGACCAGGAATAAGGGGGTACATCTTTATTTGAGGATGGAACTAGTGTTGGGGGTTGTGTCGTAAGACGTAGATGGTTGGGGCTCTATTACTTTGGGTCTAACAACCGGTGCACTCCTGGAATACTTTATAACTGACGTGGAAGGTTCATCATGCCTCCGCTTTGAATTGTCGTGTGGTGGTATTACATGTGTCGCTGGTGAGGGTTCGTCAGCAGGTATGGAGTCTGTAACCACAACTACACTGTCATAGAGATCGCCCGTAATATCAGTGATGGGCACATAATGCTGTACCTCATCGTTATTCATTGTTCTGTGTTAGAAGAGGAAAAACAAGAGTGTAGAATATAAGGAACACCACTTAAATTTTTATTATATTTTGTAAATGACCCACTTAGGGGTGTGACTTGTTAGAGATGGATTCTTTAGAAAAATTCAGGTTCATGAGCCCGTCCACGTCTATTATATCTGGACCTACAGGATGTGGTAAAACTGTGTTCATGCTTAAAATCATTAAAGATAAGGGAGAGATGTTCATAAAATTTGTGCATAAAGTGCATTCGACGTACCAGTCAGTATGATATTTCGTTCCACAAAGGTGTATATGACGTTAATTCGCAAAAGGGAAACGAGCAGTCATTGTAATTGACGATCTCATGTTAGAAATGGATAAAACGTTTGCTGAGACATTTACAGTATTCACCCACCATCTTAACATAAGCGTTTCTTCATCAATCTGAATCTATTTTTCAAAAACAGATACATGCGCAATGTGTCGTTAAATATACAATAGCTAGTTTTATTCGCGCAACGTAGAGATGTGTCACAAATTGGGGTATTAGCCAATCAAATGTTCCGGAATCGGCGTGAGGAGATTTTGGAAGTTTATAAAGAAGCTACAAGTCAACGTTACGGATATTTCCTTTGTGACCTTCATCCGCGAAACACTGTTTAGGGTGCGTCTAACAACGAATATATTCCGAAACGAGCCTGAAACGTGTATATTCAAGAATGACAAAGAGGCTAAAGAAATACCATGAATTAATAAAAATCTATCATCGACTGCCCCGGGCAATGCAAAGCTGATTGTTAAAAATATCGACTCCGACATTTTAAAATGCATCTGTGAAATCTGTCTTAACGTTAGAAAATGTAATGTACCAATGAAACCCCCTCAGAAGGCTCGCCTACGCCGTTACAAGAACATAATACGTACACTCGCTCATAAAAGTCAAACTGTAGGGAAGAAAAAACGAATTATTGTACAAAGAGGTGGGGGTCATTCCTACCCATCTTATTTTCAGTTTTGGGGCCTTTACTGACTAGATTAATATAATAAAGAAAGTGGTAGTGATTCACACGAGGTGTATGCTTCACTGCAAAGTTCAAAGAATCCAGACACGGTTCTAGAACCCCGTAAAAGCAAGCTTAAAAGAATGGAGAGCGAATTGTTAGCCCTATTAAACAGTGAAAAATCACCTGTTGAGAAAAGAATCTTACACCAAAAAGCTCTGCAGAAATTTCTTCAACAGTACGAAAATTATAAGAATCCGACAGAGTTCATTGTGCTTATTAGTCGCAGCACGGACACTGATAAGCATGGCGACATAGGACCTGGGCCCGACGATAGAGCTGGCCAACCAAAGAATAACGGTTCGGCCACACAGCATATCGAGCATGTATTGAAAAGCAGTCTCCCACATTCACTGAGGAATAGAGGTTTAAGTCTTTATAATCTATTGAATGATGACCCCCAACTACAGTGGACCGATACAGGTGAGATCATTGTGGATGGAACAAAGGTACAGGGCTCGAATATCGTTGACATCGTCCATGATCTGGTGAGAAAGTGGGATAGACCCTCACCATGCTGTAGTCAGCATATTAAAGCAAGACTCCAGCAAATAAATGTCCCCAAAACACTGATAGGAGATCTGAATAGGTTAAAAGACTTGGAATATGCCTCGCATGTGCCATAACTGAGAGCGCCATCACCCCCAGCTGTAGCGCCTCTGAAGAGGAGAAAGAAGAGGCCAACAACAGTCAACCCTTTCCACGTGCCTCTAAAATACGCAAATGGCTAAAATATTAGAAAGAAGTTATTTTGACATTTCTAGCCCAGCCTCCTACGGAGGCGTTGATAGACTGTACAGAAGTGTTTACAATGACAACCATAGCTTTTACCGTTAGGAGTTGCAGAAAGTGACATTTAATTTAGGAAATAACGTGTTTAAAATTTAAAAAAATTTAGGCAACAATGGTTCAGGAAAGAGAAAAATGTACCTGGTGAAATGGCTAGGGTACCCAGAAATCTTCAACACTTGTGTAAAAACTGATGCAATAATGAAGCTTAAATATTATGCAACATGGCACCTAACCATTTCTACGTCACACTACCGTCCTCTTCTTCTCTGTCTGTACATCCTAACAACACCTTCGCCAACTTTGTAACAGAACTCAATGGGCCCATTGAATTGGAATGTGATTCGTTTGAAGTGGGGATATGCGAAATTCAGCTGGACACCCTCTTTTTAAATACTGATTATAAAGAACCCGTTTTTACGGTTCTTAAAGACCTTGATGAATGTGAAAAAGCCGGGGTAATTCGGGATGAAACCATGAGTACCGCTCGGAGTGGGGATGCACGGTAGAGTGTATCATGCTCAGGTCGAATATTAAAAAACTTGGAATTTCAAGATTGGCAGTATGTATTCCTATGTAAAATTTAATTTTAAGAGGGGGTTCGTCTTCTACAACTTTGCGAAACATCGCATTTAAGTGTTCAAAATCGCACTTTTTTGTCGAAAAATTGGATTTTTGGCCAATTTCAGACTTGGTAGCCTCAAATGACCTCCATATGTTCCATATTGTTCACATACACCCTTAAGCATTTCTAAGGGCAGGCTCGGACCCATTTAAGATCAGCCAGAGTGGTTCATAGCCCCTAAAATAACCAAAATCACCCAAAATGGCCCAAAACACAGGAATTGTATGATTTTTAGTCCCCTATACACCACATTTCGCGGCTGTTCTTTTCATCAGGCAGAATCTTTTTGTTCTTCTTTCTTAGTCTTGCATTTTCATTTTTTTAGAAACGCCTCCACCAATTTTTATTTATTTTATTTTCGGCATCACCGAGTGTGATGGCAGCTGCCCCCACCTTTCCGCAAGCTGCTGTGACGTTCAACCTTTTTTTTGCAATTGCGATTCTTCTTTAATATTTGTGTAAGTCCCTCCTCCACCCCCAGCTTGTAATAATATGCTGGTCAACTAAATGTTTTGAGATTTTTCTTCTGAAAGCATCTTGATTTGTCCAGCAGGTCTTGTAGAGATCTAAAACTTGTTCATAATGTCTTGCTTTGACTTGAAAACTGGCAACAATTCTCTGTGATCGATCCTAGCACGAACAAAACCATCTCTTCTCTCTTGCCCATACACTGCATGAGATGCAGCTGAAACTTCCTGGACTGCTCTTTCACAGCTTTGAGTGTGAACTGAGAAGTTCTCAACTTCAAGTGGAGACCTGAGAAGCTCCTCAACTTCTCTTGACATCTTACAAGTGAAAGTGGCTCATACAGTTTCTCCTGAGCCCAATTAATCAGAATAATTGGAGAAGTGGCATCAAAATTCAGTTTAGGGTTTCTATGAATTCTCAGACTCATGTCTCAATACTCAGACTTACCTCTGATCTTCTTGATCATCTCAACCCCCGCATGCCCTCTCCTCCTCATCCTCACTGCACAGGAGAGAGGCAATGAGGTTCTCACTGTGAGCATGATATGCTCCACGAACAATCACGTGAGTGATTATGTTCGTGACTTCAGAGGTCTGGCTTCTCAGCAGTTCCAGAGCGGTCACAATATGGTGAGGTCCATACCTCATGTGGTGCTTCACCTTGATCTCAAAATACATCTTGAAGTAGAAGTCCGGCAGAACTTCAACAGCACCTCCAGCTTCTTCAACACCCCCTTCAGACCACCATGCTGCCTCATTCACAGCATCAACAGAGCCTCACCTGTAGTCAGCCAGCGTGACTGATTCAGTGGGCCACACTTCAGACCAGCAACTTGCTTGTTCAAATCTCCTGTCTTGAGAGCTTTCATCAGTAGGTAGCAGTTCTTCTGGTCAGTGCTAAGGTTCTGTACAATGTCTTCTGGCAGTTCAATTATATCTTCTGGCAGAGCCTTGAAGCTAAAGTTGATCTTCTCCAAAAGTTTTCCTATTGGGCCACTGAACCCAGACTTGTGCGTGTAGGGACCATCAAGCTTGATGATCATGTGCCTGAGGCTGTGTTCATTAATATGTAACTGGCATATAAGCCAATGAGACTTGTGACCTAGCAGTCTCTCCAAGTGAGTGATGGCTCCTCCATCAGGTCCTGTGTTTGTGTTGGTGGAGTCATTACCAAGGACCACAATAGTATCTTTAGCACCATGAGCACTAATCCACTCAAACAGAGCGTGAGCTATCTTCAGTGCAGGTTTCTCATTTCCTTCAGGTTCTTCTGGTGTACAATGGAAGAGATACTTCCCCTCAGGTTCCCAGGTAACACTATAGTGCTCTTCAGTTGTAATATCAGGATGGAAGGGGCCAGTTTTTCATTGTACCTCATGATCTTTGTCTTCTTATCTTGTTTTCCATCAAAGAAAATTCCCTTGATCTCCTCTACCTCTGTCCTTTTCTCCAGGGCCTCCACCGAGGCACCTATTACAGACGCCTTGCCCCTCCACATCTTCATCCTGTCAACAGCTAAATATGCCTTATCAGCAGATAGATGGCCAGCTTTGATGAGATCTTGCAAGAAACCAGTTGCAATGGCTGCTGCAGGAGTGTTTGCCACCTTGAACCTGACTGCAGCCGCAGCAGTGCTTAAGATATTCATGTAGTTCCTCCTGGCAGCGGTGGAGACTTCGCCAGTGCTGACACTGGAGCTTGTTCCTGGTGCAGTACTAGAAAAATATGTGTCAGCAGTAGGAGCTGCTCTGCCTGGAGACTCTTGCAAGGAAGTCACCTCATCTTCATCATCATCACCATTATCAGCTCTAAGCAGTAGCTGCTTTTCTTCTTCCTCTTATCTGTTTCTTTTCTCAGCTGCCTTCTGTTCTTCCTCCTTCCTCTTAACAGCCTTCACCTGCTTCACTGTTTCCTTGACATCAACAGATGCCATCTAGAAGCCAGAAGCTTCTGAGGTTTTGATCCTCTGGTAATGGAGCCACTCTAGCTTTGGAATCTTCTGAGGCAGAGGACAGTCACAGTTGACATGAACTCTAGCAGCACAGCCAGAGCAGCCAGATGCTTCAGTTCCACAGAAAGTGTTATCATGTCTGCAGGTTGTTATGTCAAACAATGTATCAAGTTCAGATATTTTCTTCCCTCTCTTTGCAGCCTTCACGCTGCCATTCACTAGGTCAATCATTTCATTCCACCTGACAAGAATCTTCCTGGCAATGGATCTCTCTTGAATGATCACCGGAGGAGTGAACTTGGCATTGCTTTTGCGCCACTGCGCCAATACCAGTGATGCCAAGTCTTTAGTCAAGTCTTGCAGAGGGTACTGAGCTCTCTTCATATCATCGAGAAGCAGCTTCTCTTCCTGGAATTCTGTGGGAAATAACTGCTTGCCTGGACCCACCAGATCACTCAGCTTTGAACCAGAACTTTTTCTGGTCTTTCGTCCTTGCTTAGCCATGGTGGCTGCACTATCTTCACCAAGCTTTGTATCTGAAACAGAAAATTATCACAGTAGCCTATAACAGCTGTTACAATGGTTTTGTTTGGTAAGAAACCGGTCTGTTACATTTGTACTACAGTGTATGTCCTGCACAGCTGTTCTGTACATAACCAGAAAACGAAAAAGTGGAAATTTGAACACTTAAACGTGATTTTTAGCAAAAGTTCGAGAAAACAAACCCCTCCTAAAATTTAATTTTACATAGGAATACATACTGCCAATCTTAAAATTCACGCTTCAATTAGCAGTATAGTAGTAACACTAGGCCGAGCCGTTATGGTGCGGCTGAGGATGTTGTGAGAGACTTAAACGTTAGTTTAAAAAACTCAAATCTTACGGCTGATTTAGTATACGTAATCGTGAACAAAGAAACCCCTGCACACACTCTGACCCTAAAATCACAAGCTAGCAGAAATATTAAAGACAAAGGGCTGTTCAAAATTATAACCGAGGGGCAATATGGATCAGCCCTCCAAAGAGATAAGTAGCATGGGCGAAAAAGGTAGGGTGCAATTGCAATGTTGCAGATACAATGTTGATCAATTTTGCAAGACCACCCCCTTGTTGCAAGGCCGCTCCCCTTCCCTCTTTGTTGCAGGACTCCTCCCCTTCCCACGTGTTCCAAGACATCCTCCCCTTTGTTGCTAGACCCCTTCCCTCCACTGTCAAAAGCTGGGGGAATCAACCAACCTAAGAGAGAGAGGAAGAGGAGAAAGACCGTCCTTCGCATGGCTCCGACAGACGCATAATAAAGTCTCTGCATCATTTAAACCTATAGGTGTTACGAAAGAGTATAAATAATCATCGTTCAAAATATCATCTTTCTCTTCGTGTATAAAAATCTTATAAAACACTTTCTTTTATAAAACTTTGGTTTTATCGACATTTAACAATTATTTTAAAGCATCTTTTAGTCATTGTACCTACATGCAAAATGGGTATATATATATATATATATATATATCTAAGGCAAATATATAAAACGGACTCTTATGCATATATATATATATATATATATATATATAGTGTTCTATACACTCCTTAATTTCGTACAATTTTTTTTCGTTCCTCTTAACATCGTTCCTTGCTTACTCTTTTATAGATTTTTCATTATTTTAGCCACGCTCTAACACAGCTTCCCATTGATCAGCGAAGTTAGGCGAAGTCAGGTCTGGGTGGACGGGAGACCGTATCCAGATGATGTAGGGATCCATGGTTGGGATTCCATAACCAATGTAACTTAACCTAACCTAACAAATGTCCAAAATGGGAAAGCTGAGGATGAAGCACCTCTTTATTTATTTTAAATTCACGAATGCTTCTAATCTATTATACTTCACTTCGAAATTAAATTTCTAAGGAGCATAAAAAATTCTAATTAACTGCATAATGTACAGTATGTAGTATATGTATTTCGCATGCTTTGTGGAGTCGTTCTAACACAGCTACCCGTTGGATCAGCGGTGTTAAGCGACGTTATTAGGTCTGGTTCGTAGTTGGGCGGGAGAACGTGTCCAGATGATGTAGCGATCCATGGTTCGAATTCCATAACCAATGTAACTTAACCTAACCTAACCCATGTCCAAAATGGGGACGCTGAGGATGAAGCTGTGAGTTGTATGAGTGCAAAGAGACCAACGTTTGTTTTTATTTATAAATACAATCAAATTACTTAAATTAGAAATATAGAGAGTTTTATAATAGTACAAATGCAATCAAATAAGCACAAATAAAGTATTCACACTCATCTTCTGAACAAAAAATCGTGCCAGGGCTCGAAGAATATTAGCTTTGTGGAAATATTTCAAATCTTATCTAATAATGGGAAATAAAAATCTTATATAATGCAAAATATTTGACGGCACCGTGAAGTAGCGTGGGAGTGGGTAAATCACTCATTCACCTTGAGATGCGAACAGTGAAAATAAATCTGCGGTGAGAATAAGCCAAATTTGATAAAAACAAACCTTCACGTGAAAATAAATTTGCGGAGAGAATAAGCCAAATTTGATAAAGACACACCTTCATTATTCGTGAAGGTGACCAATCAGGACTTCAATGCCGAAAGCGTTGGTCAGTTACATTGGTGTTACTACAGCTGATTGGCATACACATTTAACATATCCGCCCAGTTACATTGACAACCAATCAACAAACTTAAGAACCACCTATTAGTATTCTGGGGGTGGTGTTCACAATTCGGAATCATGCATATAAAAGGACGTATTTTCAGTTGGAACTCACAGCAGTTATTTTACCGGTGAATAAACACGCATCTTGAGTCAGTCACAACAATTTTACAGTTTACCGGCTTTATATGAAGATGGAGACACTGCTGCGGTGGCTAAAATTAGTCTATTAAACGCAATCGATCGGGACGGATTATTTTCAACGCAAGCCTTTGACGAGATTTGCAATGACGCTCCGTACGATCCGGCGCAAAGGATTGCAGTAGAGGTGTGAGTATAAAAATTTAGGTACCTGTATTTTATTTTTTTGTGGCCTATAAATATTTAGTCGTGAACTTATTATTTACTTTAGTATTCCTGAGGATGTTATTACGCGAATGCTCTTGAGCACCGTTTGTTTCCTTCGTGGTTATTTCATCATATATATGATATATATATATATATATATATATATATATATATATATATATATATATATTAGTGGTGGACCGGATGTCAGTTTTTCAACATCTTCGGATGCGGATGCGGATTTTTAATTTCGATATCCGCGGATGCGGATGCGGATATTTAGTTAATCTATTAATATAATATAGAATTATGAATATATGACATAATTTTTCGAATTTCGTGATATTACTATTATGGCAGGCAATGCATAAGAATTAAAATTATTAATGTTTACATTATGATAAAAATAATAACTTTCTCAAGAGTTTCAGCCACAGAATATTCAATGAAACAAGTTTCATTCAATTTTCTGTGTTACCAGGTATTTATATTTTGAGGTTTATATATTTGTTTGTTCATTAATAATTAATACTTTACATGAAATGTGCATGACTGGGCCTTATAAGCTATTTTATAAGCTAATTCAATTGTAAATTGCATAATTTATTAGAGGTAATATCCGCATAACATCCGCAGTCAGAAGTGCGGATGCGGATATCTGGTCCACCACTAATATATATATATATATATATATATATATGGAGGGGCTGTAGTAATTTTTTTCATCTTATTACATTTTGTTGTAAAATGTTTCATCGAAATAGCAGGTATCCTCAACTTTTAATCATAGATTAGTTTGCATTAGTAATTAATAATTAATATTATGGTAAAGTCCTGTTTTGATATTTCTATTCATCAAAAATCATTGATTTTTTAACGTATAACAATCAAGACGCTTTTGCAAGATTTAAATAATTTTATAAAATTCCATAATAAATTCATTTGAAATGTGAAGTTATTCGGCATTTTCTCTTAAAGGGGTCACAAACTTCCCTGAGCGATTCGAAGATATTTGATGCTTCACATTGTAGCTCTCTTCCTATATATATATATATATTATATATATTAGGGTGTCACTTAATTGTTTGTAAGAATTGAACCATCAAGAAGTTTCGGTCTGACCCTCTAGAAATGTGACATTGCATGTAAAAACGCTGATTGTTTAGTTTCATGAGAAAATATTAATATTTAGATGTCGCTCAAGGCCATTAAAATTTTGATGACGCGTCGTTACTTTTCCTAAATTGAAATGCGCTTCCTTTCTATGCCTCACCCCAGTATCATTTCAGTCACCTTAATGGTAGGATGTATTTGCATTAGTGTGTTTTATTTTATTCTTAATAGTCGGATATGTGTGTATTAGTGTTTTTTATTGCATAATAACTATAACACTTATTTTTATTTTCAGGTGTAAATTTATATAGCAAAATACATTATTATCTAATGCTGGAGACTCGAAAGAAATCTAAGGTTTACTTGATTGACAAGTGTGAGAATGATATTAGAGGTGGTAAATTGCCATCAAATCTTCAGGCTCTGTCCTTTTTCCTTCATTTACACATAAAAAAGAAGACGATAAGAGAGGCTTCGTCAATGACAATTGAAAAAATTGAGGAGTTTTGGAATCGTGCCCGAATTCCAACTCAACACAAAGAGGACACAATCAGAAAACTGGAAAAACTCTTCTCACGATGGAAAGCATTGAAGAAAAATGCATCCCGCAAGACAGAAGTACAGGCTAAGAAAGAGAGCATGTCCAAGGACTATTTTCACGACCTCTTTCATATCACTTATGCAAATGCCCTAGACATAATCAAAATGGAGGAAGATAAGTAGTTTCTCATTGCTCAGCGTGTGAAAGGCCGTCGTGGAACAATGTCTTCTGTTGATATTGTGCTACATCAGAAGGAGACAAAGAACGAGAAACGTGTGTTGAGCGAACAAAGTCGAAAGCGAAAGGCAGAACAAAGCAAGGATTCATTGTTAGATTCTGTTAAACTAGAGAGCAGCAGTTCATCGACGTTTGAGGAAGAGGAATCGGAACCTGAAGCTGTTCCTGGAACAAGTAGGTAGAAACCCCGTTTTAATATATCGAGTGCGCACAAACGGAAAACGTTTATTTATCTGTCTGCACACCAACTCATGATTCCGCTCAGTGTGACACGGGTTGAATAATTTTAAAAAGTTTATAAATTCCTTTCCACGTGCCATGGGTAAGAGAAATGAAAGGCAGTACATGCCGCAAGTATTACTAAAGTATCCCTGGAATCAGTAAGGATTCCAGACAATTTCAGGGATATGCACCTGTTCGAGAAATTTTACAATAATAGAGTAGTCCCATGGATGAGTCCCCATCGATTTAAAATAGTACTGTCTGGAGTGTATTCCCATCCATTTTAAAATCATTGAATACACTCCTGAGTCTGTCAAATTCTATTAGGGTTTGTAATTCGAGGTATACTAATACACTAATAGGGGCGTCTAGCGGTTTGGAGAATTCAAATCTGACTGAAATGTTTCCACTCTGCTGTGGACTTAAGTGTGTATTTACACTAGCAGATAAGTCAGATGTGATGTCAAACGGATAAATGTTAAATTGATTGATGAATTCTTTCTGCGTTACCCCAATCCCGAGCTCATCATAAGCACCTGCAATATGGGCAAGATTGCTATATGCTCTCGCGCAAAACTGGAACACAGCGTCTGATGAATAAGCCGTATCCTTTGCCCCGCCCAACTTAACGCATTCACGTATAGTTATATATTTAAGGCCGAAATTCTGAATTTAAAGGCATTCTTTTTATATTTTACATTCACCAAAGCGTGTTCCTCAATTCCAATTAATATCGCTTTAGGTAGAACTCCCAGGTCCACGTTTTCTATCTGTTTCGAGGCCAACCCTGCAGGCACTGTGTATAGTTTGATCTGCACTCTGTTAATTGGGTATTTTACTGTGGCATGTAGTAAATTTTTCTCAATTTCTATTTGTTCAGGCGAACTTAATTTCATTATATGAATCACAACGGGCTTTGCACCCTCTGCTTGATCAGCCCCCAGATTTAAACAAATCTCAGGATTCGTGCGAGTGAGCTTTATTTTCATATCGACCCCATTCACCAGCAACTTCTCCTGGAATGTGAAGTCTGTATGCAGGCGTCCAAAACACTCCTATATTTTGTTTTTAGAATTTGTAAATTTGTCCTTTATACTGTTTTCGTCTTTAGCCTGATAATAGCCATCGGCAGTTAAAAAGATATCCTTCGCTTCTTTGGAAAAGTTCAGCACATTTTCCAGATAGGCTCGTAGGTGATACTACCCCGTCCCTGCCGAGATGTTAACCTGATTTAAATATACATCACACTGGTTGAATATTGAGTGCAGAAAGTTTGTTTCAGTTTATACAGCATATTTATCATCGCAGTCCGTTCCATCAGAATGGGCTATATGTAGTTTAGCGTATATGTGCACGAGGCTTGGATCAAAAAAGTGAGGGCCTGAGCTGGGTATCACGAATTCTATTGGATCACTCGGGGAACTAATTGTGTTTAACGGATTAATTGTAATAAATTCACTGTGCTCAATAGAAACTTGCGTTGGGGGCATGTCAAAGTGGGACAGCTTCGATTTACAACATTGTGAAATACACGGATGGATAAAGCGTGCCATGACGAGTCAGAAATAGAAATAGTGCAACCTCTCTCGATAAGTAGTTAACAGCCTATGATTCATGAGAGCAATGTCCTTAGCTCATATTAGTCAAAATAACGGTCAGCCATAGGTTTCAGCGGCTTAGAACACTTCTTTTTTGATGTCCTTTTACGTTTAACGCCACGTGCTGGTAACCCATTCTTCTTCTTCCGGACAGCCCTCTTCTTCCACCACCACGCATTTTTCTCTTTGCATCTTTAATGATTTCGTCCCTTGTATGCTTTAAGTGTTTTTTTTTAGAACTTCTTTAGGTTTAGCCCCAGCCATTATGTCTTCTACCGTGTTAAACCCTGATTGTAACGCTTTCCTCCGGATATATCTGGCACCCCTCTTCAGGAAGGGGGCAGACGTACGTAGTATGGTTGAAAAAATGGATCGAAGCCCACTACCACGCTGGTATCTCACACCTCGATAGATTGTGAAAGGCTTTCTGTCATTATAACTCAGTGCGTCGAAAATGCAGCTTCACTGTTAAGCTCCCATCACCGTATGGGAAATTTTTCCTTCAATCGTTCTTATATATATATTGAGATATTGGTTATTAGATTAGCTGCGACATTCACATAATGGGGCCTGTCATATGTAATACTCAAGCTCTTCCCTCTATGGTTGGGGATGTGCGCGATGCGCAGCAGGCGTGCCTAGGTATCCCCAACAAACTGGTGCTCCAATATATTGCTGTAAATATAGCACATGTCAGGGGATGTATAACCATCACCTAATTTCACCAATTTCATCTGATACATTTGGCTGGACAAGTCATGCTGTTCCTCGTGAAAGGTATCTCTTTGGAAGGCTGATCGATATCGCCCCTCAATTATAATTTTGAACAGCCCTTTCTGTTAGCCTGTGATTGTAGGATCAGAATATATGCAGGGTTTTCTTTGTTTACGATTTCGAATACTAAATCAGCCGTAAGGTTTGAGTTTTTTAAACCTACGTTTAAGTCTCTCACAACATCCTCAGCCCCGGACCTAGTGTTACTACTGTACTGTAATACCGTGCATACCCAATCCGGGCGATATGTATGGTTTCATCCCGAGTTACGCCGGCTTTTTCACACTCAACAAGGTCTCTGAGAACCGTAAAAACGGGTTCTTTATAATCAATACATAAAAAGAGGGTTTCCAGCTGAATTTCGCACATCCCCACCTCATACGAATCACGACCCAATTCAATGGGCCCATGGAGTTCTGTTACAAAGTTGGCCAGGGTATTGTTAGGGTGTACAGACAGAGAAGAGGACGGTAGTGTGACGTAGAAATGGTTAGGCGCTATGGTGCATACTATTTAAGCTTCATTATTGCATCAGCTTTTATACAAGTGTGAAGCTTTCTGGGTACCTTAGCCATTTCACCAGGTACATTTTTCTCTTTCCTGAGCCTTTGCTTCCTAAACCTTTTTCAATTTTAAACACATTTTTTCCTAGATTAAATGTCACTTTCTGCATCTCCTCGCAGTAAAAGCCTCTTGCGATTTCTTCCCTATTCAAATCTTCAACGTAATTCAGCATTATCTCGTCTTTCGGTCTCATAGCCCTAACTTTAAAAATCTCACGTGTCCAACGTTGCTCAAACCCCGTCGAGAATTTATTTCCTGAACGCGCCAGCCTTACATAATCATTAATTTTGAAACGCGCAGAGTGTGGTTGTGTTCTACGAATATCTCTTCTCACATCGAGCTCTGTGCGCGTACCTTTTTCTAAAATCTTGATAGGTGTTGTCTCAATCTTGCGATGGTGTGAGCGGGTTGTATGATGAGGCCAATAATTCCAGAATGTCTATATATCTATAGGTGTTTTTATGTGTAAAATAGTAGTGCATGCTTTCCTTTATGGTACGTTCAACTCTTTCAGCTAAAGAGGCCTTATGTATAGAATTGGCAGTGTAGTAGCTGATATTAAACTCTGTCAGCATGTTCTGGAAAGCTTGGCCTTAAATTCTTTCCCTATATCCGTGGAAAAATAGCCAGGAACCCTGTTTTCTTTCAACATCACCGTTTTGGTGGCTTTAGCAACTGTTTCAGGCGATTTATTTTTCAGAGGAATTAGCCAAAGATGTCTAATTAATACATCTATTATGAATAGGATGGAGCGGTAACCGTCGTTATACAGTGAACATCTTTGCATGTCTGTTAAATCTGCTTGCCAAATAGTCAATCGATGCAGCTGTAGTCTTGGCTGTTTTAAACCCTTTTTCTCACAGGCTTATGAAGTGTATAAGCGTCCTGCTCCCGCAAAAACCTTTCAACATCTTTTTTCCCTACTCCATCATTGTAAACACTTCTGTACAGTCTATTAACGCCTCCGTAGGATGCTGGGCTAGAAATGTCAAAATAACTTCTTAATATGTTAGCCATTTGCATATTTTAGAGGCACGTGGAAAGGGTTGACCGTTGTTGTTGTTTGGTCTCTTCTTTCTCCTCTTCAGAGGCGCTGCCGCTGGGGGTGATGGCGTTCTCAATTATGGCACATGCGAGGCATGTTTCAAGTCTTTTAACCTGTTCAGATTTCCTATCAATGTTTTGGGGACATTTATTTGTTGTAGTCTTGCTTTAGTGTGCTGCCATCCTAATGGTGAGGGTCTATCCCACTTTCTCACCAGATCATGGACGATGTCTACGATATTCGAGCCCTGTACCTTTGTTCCATCCACAATGACCTCACCTGTATCGGTTCACTGTATGTTGGGGGTCATCATTCAATGGATTATAAAGACTTAAACCTTTATTCCTCAATGCATATGGGAGACTGCTTTTTAATACATGCTCGATATGTTGTGGGGCCGAACCGTTATTCTTTGGTTGGCCAGCTCTATCGTCGGGCCCAGGTCCTATGTCGCCATGCTCATCGTTGTCTGTGCTCTGCCTAATAACCACGGGGATCTCTGTCGGATTCTTATAATTTTCGTACTCGTGAAGAAATTTCTGCAGAGCTTCTTGGTATAAGATTCTTTTCTCAACAGGTGACTTTTCACTCTTTAATACGGCTAACAATTCGCTCTCCATTCTTTTAATCTTGCTTTTACGGGGTTCTAGAACCGTGTATGGATTCTTTGAACGTTGCAGTGAAGCATAGACCTCGTGTGGAATCACTACCACTCTCTTTATTATATTAATCTAGTCAGTAAAGGCCTCAAAACTGAAAATAAGATGGGTAGGAATGACTCCCCCCTCTTTGTACAATAATTCGTTTTTACTTCACTGCAGTTTGATTTTTATGAGCGAGTGTACGTATTGTTCTTGTAACGGCGTAGGCGAGCCTTCTGAGGGGTTTCATTGATACATTGCATTTATACGTTAAGACAGATTTCACAGATGCATTTTAAAAAGTCGGAGTCGATATTTTTAGAAACATCTGTTGCATTGCCCGGGGCAGTCGATGATATTTTTATTAATTCATGTATTTCTTAGCCTCTTTGTCATTTGAATATACACGTTTCAGCTCGTTGGAATATATTCATTCTTAGAAGCACCCTAAACAGTGTTTCGCGGATGAAGGTCACAAAGCAAATATCCGTAACATTAACTTGTATCTTCTTTATAAACTTCCAAAAACTCCATACGCTGATTCGGAACATTTGATTGGCTAATACCCCAATTTGTGACACATCTCTATATTGCGCGAAAAGACTAGCTATTGTATTTAACGCACATCGCGCATATATCTATTTTTGAAAAATAGATTCTGATTGATGAAGAACACGCTTATGTTAAGATGGTGGGAGAACACTGTAATGTCTCGGCAAACGTTTATCCATTTCTAACATGAGATCGTCAATTACAATGACTGTATGTTCATTTCCCTTTTGAGAATTAACGTCATATACACCTTTGTGGAACAGAATATCATCTTCGTACTCGTTGAATACTTAATGGTACGTCGAATGCACTTTATGCACAAATTTTGAGAACATCTCTCCCTTATCTTTAATGATTTTAAGCATGAACACAGTTTTACCACATCCTGCAGGTCCAGATATAATACATGTGGACGGGATCGTGAACCGGAATTTTTCTAAAGAATCCATCTCTAACACGTCACACTCCCATGTGGAACATTTACAAAATATAATAAAAATTTAAGTGGTGTTCCTTATATTTTACAGTCTTGTTTTTCCTTCTTTAAGAAAGGCGATAAAGGTGCGGCGAGAAATTATAGGCCAATCAGTTTAACGTCTGTTGTAGGTAAGCTACTGGAATCAATAATTAGGGATCGTATAGTCGAACACTTAGAATTACATAACTTAGTTAGAAATACGCAGCACGGTTTTAGGCGAAACAAATCTTGCTTAACTAATCTTTTAGAATTTTTTCAAAGCGTGATTGACGTTTACGATAGTCATCGGGCGGTTGATGTAGTGTATTTAGATTTTCAAAAAGCGTTTGACACCGTACCGCAAAAAAGACTCATTGAGAAAACTAAGGCTCATGGAATCAGGGGTGTAGTAATAAATTGGATATAAGAGTGGTTGCGAGGGAGGAAACAGTGGGAGGTCGTTGATGGAGCGGAATCGTGTTGGGCTAATGTAGTGAGTGGCGTTCCTCAGGGTTCTGTATTGGGCCTCTTGCTTTTTCTTATATATATTAACGATTTAGATGTCGGCCTAGTCAGTACAGTTTCAAAGTTTGCGGATGACACGAAGCTGGGTGGTAGGGCGATTAATGACGAAGATAGAGGTAAAATCCAGAATGATCTGAATAAAATCGTTGATTGGTCAGTCACATGGGAAATGAGATTTAACGTCGATAAGTGCAAAATTTTACATATAGGTTCGCGTAACGGTAATTTTGCGTATAGTATGTCAGGGAAAGAGTTGATAAGCGTAGAGCGTAGAGCAGGAAAAAGATTTAGGAGTTAGTCACTGGTGATTTAAAAGTAGCGAAACAAAGTACAGCAGCGATCAATAAAACGAACAAAGTGTTAGGTTTTATAGCTGGGAATTTTGAGTACAAATCGCGCGATATTATAGTTCCTCTTTATAAATCATTAGTTAGACCCCATTTGGAGTACGCGATCCAATTTTGGAATCTGCATATGGCAAACATATAGACAAAATCGAAAGAGTTCAAAGACAAGCAACTAAGATGATTCCGTCGCTTAGGTCAAAGTCGTACGAGGATAGGCTTAAGGAGTTAAAATTGACTACACTCGAGAAAAGGAGGCTAAGGGTTGATCTAATCCAGGTTTTCAAAATTATGAATTGGTTCGATAACGTAGACAGAGATAGCTTTTTCGAAATATCTCAATATAATAGGACTAGAAACAACGGGTGTAAGTTAACAAGTAGAAGGTTCGAGACAGCAGTTGCCAAAAACTTTTTTACGCATAGAATAGTAAATAGCTGGAATAGTTTGCCGGTAGAAGTAATTAGTAGCACGTCTATAAACATGTTTAAAAATCGATTAGACGCATATGTTGATAGATTGGGTATAGTTTAAGGTAGTAAAATTAAGGGATGGATAAGATAGATTTTGATTCTCTTTTCATTAAAGATCACAATAACCAGACTAGAGGTCATAGTATGAAATTATTTAAGCGAAGATGTAGAACAAATTTAAGAAAACATAGTTTTACAAGTGTTGTGGGATATAGGAGGCAGCATCTTGAGTTAGGGGATACTCTCTGTCCTTACACACCCCATTTAAAGAGATTCCTCTGCCGAGCGATGCCCCCATAGTACTGTGAGGTATTGAAAAACTCATGATCTTCACTTGCCCCACAAACACCTTTAAATGGGAGACCCATAATGGGTGCACACACATTTCTACAATACTGTACAGTCTTTACAGCCACACATACATTTTCCCTCCTAAGTATATATATTGTAATGTATATGGTTGTAAATTGTGACTTGTTCCGCAATTGATATGGACCGTGACTTATTTTTGGTTGGCAAGGTACTGGTATTGATGGATACCGTAATGAAATTGACTGGATTCTTTGGATCTGATATATTTGCATGTCGGTTAAAAATAGATATAGAGTGTAAAATATTTGTGGATAGTAGTCTATTATGACTTGATCGTCTGGATCCAGAGATTCTATTTTTAGTTTTAAATTGATAATTAATTAGTTTTAAATTGATAATTATTTAGTTTTGTAAAAATTGGTTGTTGCCAATGTACAGGCGGTTTTTGCGTCGTGGAGCAGCCTCGATGGGCCGAAGTGGGCCCTAGTGTGCCCACTATAAAAATTTCATATGTTCTTATGTTCTTTTTGGTTCGGAACCCACGTAAAATTGTAGGTCCCCTCCGTCACCACGGAGGACATGCACAATACACAATTACGAACACAGTTAGGTAGACCAGCCATGAGTGGATCCTAGGGTCTTTGTTGGTCTGAAACATTATAACATTATAATATTGCAGACGATCCCGGTGACAGTGTAGTTGTGGTTACAGAATTGATCCCCGCTGACGAACCCCTACCAGCGACACATAGTACACCACCACGCGACAATTCAAAGCGGAGGCATGATGAAGAACCGGTTGTTAGACCAACAGTAATAGAGCCCCAACCATCTACGTCTTACGACACAACCCTCACACTAGTTCCATCCTCAATTAAAGATGTACCACCCCACTTATTCCTGTTCAATTCCGGGCGCATCCTCCTCAACAGCAGCAGCAGCTTCTCGTTCTATAGAGGATGGTATAACATTCGAACTGGTGCGCACAGCCACTCCCACCCTAACCCTGACTAGAAATCGGTACGTAGTCAGGGTTGACCCTGGATCCCTGTATAGCAATGGTGTTGAACACGGTCTGCGACTTGTTAACAGTATGTTTATTTTATTTATTACATGTATTTGTGTATATATATATATATATATATATATATATATATATATATATATATATATATATATGATACACACAGACAGTGCATGGAACAAGGAACTCTTCTGGGAAAATTAAATCCACTATAGTCCGAATAAGTAATGGTAAATGACAAATACCATAGTTTTTCTTTTTCATGATGCTAGCCCGACGTGGGCAACGGGTCACTCGCAAAGAGGTCCCACAAATATAGCTTCCCTCACCAGCTATCTGCAAAGCAGACAGGATCCAGCTTTGGGACATGGATCTAGGGTTTAAAGCAGCCTAGCCCTGCTACATTTAGAACCTCAATATAAGCAAAAGACTCGCTGCCTTCACGTCAGATTGAATACATAAAAGAAAAAGGGGTAACTATTATATTTTTAGCCAAAAACAAAAACTTAAACCTCAACTGGTAGAATTGAGCGTCCACTTTTCAAGGCACATAACATGTCCGTTTCTAAATGTAGCAGGGCTAGGTTGCTTTAAACCCTAGATCCATGTCCCAAAGCTGGATCCTGTCTGCTTTGCAGATAGCTGGTGAGGGAAGCTATATTTGTGGGACCTCTTTGCGAGTGACCCGTTGCCCACGTCGGGCTAGCATCATGAAAAAGAAAAACTATGGTATTTTTCATTTACCATTACTTATTCGGACTATAGTGGATTTAATTTTCCCAGAAGAGTTCCTTGTTCCATGCACTGTCTGTGTGTATCATAAAAAACTCAGGGGACCATTCTGAGTTCATTCCCATATATATATATATATATACACACCTTGAATAATTCGATGATATGTTTATTAAATAAGTCGTGTTTCACTTTGCGTATCCTTTTTTCCTCTGTGTGTGTGTGTGTGTGTGTGTGTGTGTGTGTGTACAGGAAAAGTCCTAAGCTCCGCCCCCTGTATGATCGATAAAAGGTCACGTTACTCATGATACTACCTGGCATATCTCTACCCCTGCGTGCTCAGTTGACAGCTGCAAGCCCTCGATCTCAGAAGTGTATTTGAAGAAATCTCATGTAGACGAAAAATAGTGATGGCTACCTTTAATATTGCGTGCTCGACGTTTATGAAGTGGTATTCGTTAAAGTCTGAAGATATGATGAACACTCAAAGAATCCCTATTCCTCCCTCCTTTGAGGCTTTTAAGGCTACAGTGAACCGTGCGAAGCTTGAGGAACAAGAGGTTCAAATATTCTACGTCTATTCTGGCGACAGCAATGCAGGATTTCGTGGCAAACGATGTAATGGACTATGTTGTAGGACTGAACTGTATAAAAGCTTACATATACCGTGAAGTGGAGGAAACAACACGTGCATAAGAGAAGCAACGGGTATGGTTAGTGAGTCTTGTTGATGAGTGGTGTGACAAGCGGTATTATGTCATGCTGCATCATACCGAGTACTCTTACCCTGCGGATGAGAATATAAATCTTGTCATAATGGACAATCTAAATTAATAGAATTTAGAGACGAGTATCGCTTGCTAAGCATAAAACGATAAATATGGGCACATGTTTCTTTCGAATAGTGGGCCGGAGTGTGAATAAAATGTCTTTAGTTCGAGAAAATCACCCTGAACGAAAATGTCTGATGCGCATTCTGTGGAGTGGGAGTGATAAAACATTAAAGCCGATATTACTTCATGTGTCGCAGATGGTATGACTCATCCGTGTGACTCGTTTCCCACACCTGTCTCCGTGCAAAACCGCGCACCGGCTGCTCATAGTCATCTCAAAACTTGAACCGATAGGACGTGCACTCCTCACAATAGAATACAATGGAGCTTCCTTTGAGCAGCATTCTCAGTGCCGTATACGATGTGTCCGTGACGAAGTCATTGCATGTGTTCAGACGTGAAACTGGTGTCATTAACTATGTACTTGAAACGACTTGTAGGCAAACAAATTCTGGTAAACGGAATGTTGTTTATTTAAGTGTTGAAGAGATGGATAGAGTCTTCGTGATAGTTGAGAAGTGGAGCGAGGATCGTTATGAAATACCTGCAGGTGTAGGTACAAGAAGAGAACAGATTAGTGATACCCCTTCATATGCCATTGTTAGTACGTTGTGCATAAATAACGATCAGCCAAGCATTGATATACGACTGATGTGGAAGAATGCGTCTGATAATAACGTTCTTGTCCCCACACGAAACCGCTTCATCTTCGACAGAATGTTTGAAATCGTCGGTTTCCGCAAGCTAAGGCCTATATTAGACGCACGTGTTACGGATATGCTTTATTTTGATACGGTTTTTGAATACGCATACACCGCTCTGCTCGACGGGTTTACTGAGTGTAGTAATGAACATGGCGAGAATGGTCTAGAACTGGATGCCTATTTAAAAGGTTTAGACTTTTCGAAGTATCATGAACTTTGGTACAATGGACTTGAGCGGTACAGGGCTGAGCTCACCTACATCGTTCACCCTGAAGAACTATTTCTTTATATAATGAGCAGCTGTCGTAACGACTTAGAAGATCATTTCAACTGCGGCTATGCATTGTGAAGAAGAGTTCACGATTGGAAAACTCGGATCGGTAAGAATAAACCCTCGATTGGAAAGGAGTGTTTATAAACTTGAATTTAATAATGATGTGGCTAACGACGCCCTCTTTGTGCGTGCTTTTGATTGTATTCTGTCAGTGTTTAAAGAGAGTGATAACTTGCCAACCGAATGTAAAGTGAGCACAAGAATAGTCTTGAACGAATTGAAGGCCCTTTACATCGAGTATATGCATCTCTATAACATGAGCGGTGAAATAATGTTAAATCATATTTGTTGCATAGTGCAAAGTAACAATGATATAACTGTAGACTCGATCACGTGCGAGTTTAGTATTTTAGTTAAGCGCAATAGAACATAATGTGTATATAGATTTCTCTTATACTATTATTATTTTGATGTTTATATATTATTTTGCAGGATATTTATTTTCTATATATTTGTTTAAATTTTATTATTTAATATAAATGTGTATATAGATTTCTCCTGTACTAATATTATTATTTAAGAATGTATATATTTATATATATTGTTTAAAGTGTATATAGAATTCTTCTGAACTATTTTGATTGTATTTTTATTTTCTATATATTTCATGAAATTAATTCCAATAATTCGTCTAAATAAACAGAATGATGTAGTTGAGTTTTATTATCCAATAAATGCTTTCCTGGGTGTATATACACGATATTAATGAATAACTGGGGTTATGGGAATATATATATAAACGATGCACGTTTGCTACAATAAATATATATATGTATATGTATATATGTATATATATATATATATGTATATATGTATATATATATATATATATATGTATATATATATGTATATATATATATATATATATTTGTATATATACGTATGTATATGTATGTATATATAGTATATATATGTATATACACGATATTAATGAATAACTGGGGTTATGTGAATATATATATATATAAACGATGCACGTTTGCTACAATAAATATATATATATATGTATGTATACTCTATACCAAATGGCTGGTTACTCCTTCTAAACCAACTGGCTGCTTAAGACAACTGACGGATTTCTAAGCCGTCTGATCCTGTCAAAAACATCTCCATTAATTAAATAAATAGCGCAACCTGTCAACTCAAAAGTTAATAATATATATATACACATACACCTAAACAAGCCATTTACGCCCTCTAAGCCAGATTAAGCCTTCTAAGCCTTCTAAGCCAACTGGCTGATTAAGATCTTCTGAGTCAAGTGCAAAGACCAAGAACTTTATTATGCGTCTGGCGGTCCCAGGCGAAGGGTGGTCTCTCTCTCTCCCTCTCTCTTAGGTTAGGTGGATTTCCCCAGCTTGTGGCAGCTGGGGGGATCTCCCTTGCTTCCTTTTTTACACCCTGAGGGGGGGATGGGGGATACCTTGCAACAAGGGGGAAGGGAGTTGCAACATTGCTCAGTATTGCATGCAATTGCACTCTACCATTTTGCGGCCAAACTACTAGCCTGAGGCTTCAGCCTCAATAGCCTCAGTGATAGTCCGCCACTGCTTGTCCACTGCAACCCACACTTGACCGGTTGGAATCAAAAGCTTTTCGTCTCATCAGTTCCCCGCCTCTTACTGTCTTCAATCCCTCTCTCTTCGCCGCAATGTTGCCTCACTCTCTCTTTACTATCGCTATTATAGCGAACATTGCTCTTCTAAACTCTCTATCTGCATGCCTCCTCCTTTAAGGAGACCACGCAGTTCCAGACTTTCTACACATTCTCATTCCTTTTCTGTCCAACTTTCTAACGCAAGGGTTAATCGGTATTTTCAATCGTTCATCTACTCAACCGGTCAACTCTGGAGCAATCTCCCTCAATCTATCTTTCCCCCTGTCTATGACCTCCAATCGTTCAAACATAGAGTATTTATGCATCTCGAAAACCCTGGACCTTGATTTGACTCTCTTTTTCCTCTATGTGGGTGGGGGGCGTTTTTATGGGCATTCGCCCTTGGCCCCCTCCTTCTTGCATAAAAAAAACATGAATACAATTGAAAACACACCAAAGATTAATAAGAAAACACTGACTAGGGAAGAAGTGCTGGGTGAACAAAGGAAAGAAATTGAATCCCACAGGAATTGTAAGAAATCTAGACGACGGACCATATTTGAATATATTACAAAACAGGTTCATGTAAATATGGCTCCAGTTGCATATACTGTATAAGCACCTTGAAAAATGTTTCGATATGATGAGGAACGAAAGTTGAAAATACGTAACAAACTGCTATTTCCACCACTCCATGCGCAGACAATCAATTGGAGAGAAAAAATGTCTAAATGCCTGTACTTTCACATAAAGAATACTGAAAGCAGAGAAAAGGAAAGAACAGCTCAAAACTCTAAATAGAAGAAGTAATAACAGTGGCGATGAAGTACAATTTTCAGAAGAAATGAGAACGCTGAAAAGCATAACTGTCTCTTCTAACGAAAAGGGACCGAACTTCACAGATATATGTACCCCAACATTATATACATCACCTTCTATTCAACACCACCGGCCATTAATACAATATTCACATGTTATCAAGAGCCGCAAACTTAGTATTTC
The DNA here is from genome assembly GCA_023014485.1 of Bathynomus jamesi. Classification (NCBI taxonomy): domain Eukaryota; kingdom Metazoa; phylum Arthropoda; class Malacostraca; order Isopoda; family Cirolanidae; genus Bathynomus; species Bathynomus jamesi. The sequence continues at coordinate 158,288 of JAJOZX010005431.1, forward strand.
CAAATACAACGGCTCACCCAATAACACTAACAGGAGCCGACAACATTACCAGAAAACGACCATTATCCAGGAAAACGGCAGGAAGATAAGTAACCCTCTAATTTATCATATACAAATCTACAAGACCTGCAGATGGACCATGCACACTGCAAATCAGAATATTTACAAAATGTAGCTCTAGAAAACCGGAAACTACGTTCCAAAATTATTAACCAGATTACATTTTCTCCAATGTTTTCAAAAGTTTTTCACCGATTTGAATGAAATATATAGCATATAATCACTATGTATAGGAACATTGATGGCATTCATTGACTCTTAGCAATCCATCCTCTTGACCAATCATCAGGTCCATCAAGGGTTGCTTGATTCATCGGTGACCAATACAGTCTTAAAATCGCTTTTCAAGTACTGACGTGACGCGCCCATTCAACACGCAGCTTCTTGTGCCTGGGTGTTAATGGTGGCTGAATTGTAGGTTTACATGTCTTGCCAAGGATTCTATGCTACATCGAGATGTTCTTGGTACATTATGTATGCCAGCCTGCTCAAAAACCTCTTTACTTGAGGACAATGGATGCTTCGCAACTTCGCGCTTGATTACAGATATCTGCCGCCTTGTCACTTTTCTTATAGCTCCTTTATCACTTCGCTGCCTCAGTTTGGTACCCTCCGCTACAAACTTCTTTACAGTTCTATGATCTCTTCCTAGCTGCTTCCCAATTTCAATAGATATGATATTTTCAGCGAGTAGCTTGTCTATTTTTCTTTTCTCAGTTAGGGTCAAATCCTTCTTCTTACCCATTTTCACCATTTAGATCTGTAAATAGAATACTTGCTTAATAATTCGGAACACCATATTTTACATATTTTTCAATAAAACGAGGTAATTATTTTAATTATCAAAATATTTTATCAAAATAAATACCATCAATGATGCCATACATAGTGATTATTTGCAATAAATTTCATTGAAATCGGTAGAAAACTTTTGAAAACATTGGAGAAAATGTAATCTGCTTAATAACACAAGCCGATGATGGTTTTGTTGTCCGAAATATTTTATCACTTATGTAGTAATTTTTGCACACTGATTCCGAAAATAATATTCATTTTTCGCCATCACGTACAGATTTTTCACAAAATGTCATAGTTCATATTACATATGTAAGTAATTTTCATTAAAACTGACTCAATTAAATTTTGATTAAAACTACTGCTATAAATGCTTCCAGATCAGGAGTGACGTCATAGCATCTTCTAGAACATTCGAGAAAGGCACCGCTAGTATACGTATAAGTGATTGACAAACTACGAGATGAGTCAGTCTGTCTAGTGCATGCGAGGTTATAGTTCTTTATTATTCAAAGGTGCGCGGTGACTATATATCTCTTTTGAAATGTGTTTATTTGTCGTTATGTCAACCAGAGGGTGTGTAAATAGCCCAAACATTTTCTGTTATATTTGTGGAAAATTTACTGTGAAAAAACAAAGGCGAGATATTACAGACTTCGTCAAGAAAGCATACTATGCGTACTTCGGAATGAAACTTGGGGATCAAGACAAATCATGGACGCTACATAAAGTTTCCAGTGTTTGTGTTGAACAACTGAGACTGTGGAGTAAAGGTAAAATGAATTCTTTACCTTTTGGGATTCAAATGGTCTGGCGTGAGCCTAGAAATCACAGCAATGACTGCTATTTTTGTTCATGTAACGTGCAAGGCTACAATACTAAAATTAAAAAGGAAATTTCTTATCCAAACTTTCAGTCTGCTATAAGACCTGTTGCTCATGGACCTGGTATACCTGTACCTACTAAACCAAATACTCTTGATATAACTTCATCTGATTCGGTGTCTGATGACGATGGAAACGATGATATTGATTGTTTTCAAACCGAAACATCTGGTGAACCCCAATTGTTTACACAAAGTGAACTTAATGATTTGGTAAGAGATTTGTGTCTCTCGAAGGATTTTTCAGAGATTTTGGGATCCAGACTTCGTGCAAAGACCTTGCTTTCTCCCGGGACGTCATTTTACTGGTACAGAAATCGAGAAAAAGAATCCATCCAATATCTTTTTATTTTTCTGTCCCGTTGCACATATGTAGTATATATTTTCGTCATCTCACCTTCTCCCTTCATTCCCTGACGAGGTGTACTTTTGAATACACGAAAGATCTTGGAATCATTTTCTTTTTCCTTGTGGGTTTGCATCATTCATTCATTTCACGTGTTTAAAAGTACATAAAGAGTTACAGCCTGTATAGAGGTTACAGAAAAATTTATATATATATATATATATATATATAAAATAAACGGAGAGGTAAAAATAAAAATTAAACATTAAAGGATTGTGGGAGGAGCATACAAATTTGTAAGGAAAAAATACGATTTTTAGCACAAGATCAAATGAATTGTTTCCAACCAATGTTATAGATAATTAAAAAAAAAATACAAATTTATAGTGGAAATCTGCCCGGGTTTAGCACTCTGCCCTTCTTGTTTAAGTTCGATGTATATAAAAATAAATTGAAAAATAAAAGTTATTGGAGTAGCATACAAGTTTACCAAAGATTTAGCGTTCTACCCTTCTTATCTAAATCTGTTCTGAAGGAATTCAAAACAACAGGATCGAGTTGAAAAAGACCTTTGCTTATGTTGAAGTTATTTGTAAGTTGGATAATGGCAGACTCAAGAATATTTCTATTAACAATGTTGCTAGAGTGAAATAAGACTGAAGCATTATTCCAATCAATAGAGTGGGATAACTCTGACAAATGGACAAAAAGGGCACTGGACGACTGTCCTTTTCTAACGGAATACTGATGCTGTTTTATACGTGTGTGCAAATCCTTTCCCGTCTGACCTTTGCAAAAGGAATCACATTGTTTACAACCAATTTTATAGATAATGCCTGAATTATTGGTAGGGCTATTTTTTACTATGATATTTTTCACAATATTGTTATATGAAAATACTACATTAATATCCAAAAGTTTAAGTACATTAGCAATGCCTAAAAAGCCCGGGAAAAATGGAAGTACTAAAATATATTTTGACAAAGTACGAGTGTTATTATTCACACGATAGAAAGTTCGTTTTGCCTTGTTGAGACAAGATTCCATAAACGCAGATGGATAACACAGATCACTTCCAATACCGTTGATTTTTTCCAATTCGGCATCGATGTATTCCGGACTGGCGATCCTAAAGGCGCGGGGAAACATTGAAGAAAAAATGGCCTTCTTAGTGCGGGTGTCATGTCCCGAGTAAAAGTGTACGTAGGACAAATTGTTTTTTTTTTCCGATAGATACTAAACTTAAAACCTGGGCTTTCCCTATGTACACGCACATCCAAAAACGGGATTGAGTTGTCTTGTTCCACTTCTAAAGTAAACTTAATGGAGGGGACTTGATCATTTAACTGAAGGAGGAAGTTAACCAGGTCACGATTCATGGGCCAGATACACAAAATATCGTCGACGTACCGCAACCAAGAGATGCCAACCCTCAGGATTCTCGGAATGTAAGTAATTTCGAAAAACTCCATATAAATATTGGAGAGGAGGGGCGACAAGGGGTTGCCCATGGCCATCCCAAACACTTTTTGATAATACTCGTTATTGAAAGTGATTTTACAGTCTTTGATGCAAAGCTTAATAAGTTCCAAAACAATGTGTGAAGGTAGTGGCAGGTCATACTTATGTAATTCTCGGGAGAGAAAGTCAAGCATATCGTCAATTGGCACTTTTGTAAACAATGAACAAACGTCAAAACTGATCAATCTATCGTTAGTTTCAGTACGTGCATTATTCAATTTTTCAGTAAGATCCATGGAATTTTTTACATGTGAATCAGAGATAGTTCCGAGAATGGGGGACAAGACTTTGACAAGCCATTTGGAGAGTTTATAAGTAATAGAACCCACCGAGCTAATAATAGGGCGCATAGGGTTGCCAGGTTTGTGGGTTTTAATAAAACCGTAAAGGTAGGACAGAGAAGGTGAAGTGGCCATGAAAAGCGGAATTAAGTCCTTATGATCTTTGAGAATGCGTTTCAAGCCACTATTAAATGATTTGATGACGTCATCCTGCGGGTTCTTCCTAAGTTTGCTGTATGTGGCGGGGTCCTGGAGAAGCTCGTTCATCTTTCTGATGTAGTCCACTTTGTCCATAATAACTATGGTGTTAGCCTTGTCTGCTTTAGTAATATGGAGCTCCCCATCTTTTTTTAATTGTGAGAGGCTATTGCGAAAACGTTTAGGAAAGTTATCTTCGTAACTACTATTCGCCGCACTATAAACAAGGCCTTTAACTATGTTAAACAAATACTGAGGGAGATTACACTGTTTTTCAAAACAAGCGAGACTAACAAATTTGTAAAGCCGAAGGTTTTTTAACAATAAAAAAGGACATACCATATTCAAGGGCACTTTTTGCATCGTCACTAATGTTTTTCGAAGAAAGGTTCAAAACGCAATTTGAGCTTGCTTTTTTACTCCACTGACTATTTCGAATGAGACTTAATTTTTCGATCCAAAATGTTACGAAGTGAAGAAGTTCTCGGACGCAACTCGTTGTAAATTTCATCAAACAAAGGTTGGATCCACGGTTGGGGAATAACGGTCACAAAATTACGTTTGGCAATGCTTAAATTTTTGAAAATAAAATAGTGGATCGATTCGTGCATATTTAGAGGTGGCGCATATATGTGTGGCTCACCCTAATATATATATATATATACACGATGCAACTCAGAATGGTTACGTGAGAAACTTTTACGTTACACAGACTGCGCATGGAACAAGGAACTCTTCTGGGAAAATTAAATCATGACCCGGTCATGAACCGTTGCTCACGTTGGACTTCCATCACGAAAAAAAAAACTTTAGTATTTGTCATTTATTATTATTTATTCAGACTATTAGTGGATTTAATTGTCCTAGAAGAGTTCTTTGTTCCATGCATGGTCTGTGTGTAGCCTACGAGTATTAGGGATGTACTGAATACTAAAATTCACCGAATACCGAATATTTCGTGTAAAACTATTCGGCCGAATACCGAATTCCGAATATTAGTTTTATATTTGGGTTATTAGGCGTCACTCTAAAAAACTGAACCTTTTATCAGTTTGACAGCACATGGAATTAATAGTAAATGTGAGCAAAAGCAGCATGTTTTAGCCACCAAAAATCTGCCAGATTCCATACTCATCAAAAATTTGTAACTCCATTGATTTTTATATTGCAAGAATGGTCAGTAAAGAGCGATCTTGTGCAGTTGTTAGCGTTCTCATAATTGCTCCTGTTGCTTATGCGAATCATACTTTAGCACTTGCAGTTGATGAAGCCCTTCTTACCCAGAAGTCTGTTTCAGAGGTATGTGCAATTGCGCGCCCAATCTGTTGCATTTTAATTATTCATCTCCAGCCTTTGACAGACTTAAAGAATTCCAGAAGCAATATAATTTACTCGAAAACAAACTCATAAGAGACGTTATCATCCAATGGAACTGTACAGTGTACATTCTATATGCTTCAACGACTTCTTCAACGAAAAACTGCGGTTGTTGCATACGCCTCGGACTATGACATACTGTAGCAACCTTCAATAATCTTCAGTGGACTCTAATTCAGTGTGTTGTAAAGCTTCTTAGTCGATGTGAAAAATTAACGGATGACTTTTCCTCTGATTCTTCTTGTCTTCATATGGTGTCTCCCGATGTAACAGGTCTCGTGGTATTTTTGCCTAACATAACTGATGATGTAGGTGTTCATACTATGAAAAACGATTTAACAGAAAATTTACAGAATCGTTTCAGGCAGTGGAAGGCAGACATTACTCGCATGATTTCTCACGGTTTAGATTCTCGTTTCAAATTTGCTTGAGTTTGTAAAAAATAAGATAATCATTATGTCTGCATCACATAACGCTAGTCTTGCACGTAATATAACATATGGCGACAAGAAACTGATTTTGTTTCACGAGAAGATCAAGAACCTTTGAAAAAGAAGCCGAAGGTTAATTTATGGAGTTATTTCGATGAGGTTGTGCCTCCACCTATCAAAAATAGTCAAAAAAGTTATCAAAAAGAATTAGACATCTATTCAAAGGAGCCACGAGTCAGTCGCTACCCAGGGTGCACATTTATCTACCAACCAATTTTTTTATTGTGTAGAAGGATGAACAGCTGGATTTTGCTGTGCGCGCGCCTGACGTCACCGGGTCTCGATCCCGGGGCCGATGGATTCGTAGTCAGCGATGCTAACCACTACATCACCGAGGCGCACATGTATATACTGTCTATTAGGGTGAACCACACATATATGGTAAAAGTTGCGCTCAATATTCGTAGTACACTCACAAGAACAGATAGCGACACCTGGCATATACTTGTGTGTGTCTACAAACGGTTGTAACATTTTATGAGTGAATCTCTGGTTTAGCGCTGATTGGCTGACTCATTGCCAAATGTATTTAGAACATAATTATTCCCATTCATCACTCTGGTTAACATATTACTAAGGAAACATAAATGAATAATTAAGTATAATTTCAAGAAGGGGATGTATATTAACAATGAAGTCAATAAAAAATGGTCTTGTATAAACTAAAATAAACCCTTCGGACGTGATGACAGTGTTCATGGTATTGGCAAGCCGGTCATCCTGAACGAACAGAGCCGTTGATAGGCATTATTGCGCCCTGAGCACATTCCAAATTTATTTATTTATTTATTTATTTACATTTAATATTGAACATAGATTCAGATATTATTTTGTGTTATAACAAAGACAGAGCAAAAACTTTATATATACAGGGTGTCCCATAAGTCCGGCATCATAAGAGAAATTCATATTTTTCAATTTCTACAAACCATAATTCATATTTTTCTCTTTCTACAGGTCATAATGTCTGTGAGCAAGGAAGGACGAATCCAGATAATTCTACTCATAGGAAATCGGAGTCAAAGAGAGGCCGCTGCTGAATTTAACAGACTGCATTCAGACCGCGAGCCAATAACACAGAGTTGTGTTAGCAGACTTGTTGCAAAGTTTAAGGAAACAGGATCCATAGAAGATAAACCACGCAGTGGGCCTTCAAGGAGGTCCACTGACAATGATACAGCGACTGCTATCCTGGCTCATTTTAACAGAAGTCCCAATAAGTCTCTTCGGCGATTGTCCGCCGAGACAGGAGTGTCGAAAAGTAGCACCCATCGCAGTCTTCAGGCTCACAAATGGCATCCATATAAACTTCAGACCCTACAGAAATTAAGCGAAGATGATCCCGACCGGCGGATGGAATTTTATGAATGGGCTACGGAACAATATGCTGGGGATGCCAATTTCCCGTCCACCATTCTGTTCAGTGACGAGGCTGTTTTTTATGGAAATGGTGATGTAAATCGACAGAATACCCGCTACTGCTCTCAAAACAACCATCACTGGTATACCTCTTCAAAGGAACAAGGTGCATCTCGGGTGATGGTATGGTGTGGCATTTGGAAGGATCGCATCATAGGCCCCCCTCTTTTTCGATGAACATGTTACTGGAGGCACCTACCTACGTATGCTCAAGGAAGAAGCATTTCCCAGTGTCTTGAACGAAGAAGGAAAGTTCCCAACATGGTTCCAGCAAGACGGCGCTCCTGCACATTACAGCACCCAAGTAAGGGAATACCTGTACCAACAATTCCCTGGTCATTGGATAGGACGTTGAGAGCCTGTGGAATGGCCAGCTAGAAGCCCAGATCTCACACCACTAGATTTTTATTTCTGGGGCCACTTGAATGCGCTGGTATACGCAAAGAAAATTAGGAGTGTTGAACATTTGCGGCAGCGCATTATTGGGGCATGTAATACCATTACTCCTGACATCATTCACCGTGTGCTTGCTGACTGGGTATCACGTCTGAATTTGTGTATTGAAAACAATGGTGTACATATTGAGCACGTTCTGCAAATAAAAGCTTTTGTTTTGCCTTTTTTTATTATTTTTCCTATGATGCCGGACTTATGGGACACCCTGTATATATTAATACATATATAGGCGGTTTATGAATGAAAAAACAATGTTTTCATGCATATTAAATTTTAATAATATTATAACATTACCAAATTGATGGGTATTTGTAGGTTTCATACGTCACTGCTTAGAATATCTTCCATTTGGCAAATGGACGACAGCTGAATGGACACTACTGGTATGGCATTGTTATCCGGAGCAAATGTTATTTCTAGATCAGCAACACTTATATAGTAATAAACAGTCAGTAAGAGAAATATTATTTAGAAACGAAGACTGTTTTGTATTGAGGCAGCATCATAAATGTATATAATTGTTTTGTATTAATAAGCGCCATGTTAAACTTAAGTGTTGAACCACTGCAACTCTGACTGTTGGCAGTCTTTCACCTCAAAGGAGAGAATTACAGAAAGTAAAAATATTACAGTGATTCCTATCAATAAACATAGAGCCATTTGAACGATGATATTTGACAATTTTGCAAAGGTGTTACACAATCATAATTACCATTGTATTTGAGAAATATTTTATACATGAACACAACAAATTTATCATCTTGTCCAGCCGCCGTTGTTGTGCATGACTTCCTGTAGTCGATGTGGTGCAGAAACAACATGATTATATACCAGCTGTTGATTCCTTCTCAGCACCTCCCACTCACTAAATGTGTTTGTAAAAGCTGGTCCGTTGTTCGTTCCTCCGCTGGTTCCCACACATTTACAATATTGGCCCTATTCTCGATGGAATTCATATCACAACCCTTACTTGGCCAATCCAGAAGGTTGATATTTCTATGCTCAGAGAACCAGCGTGTGACGATATGTGCTGTGTGAATTGGGGACCTGTCTTGCATAAAAATGATTCGCTCAGGAAATGGCAGAGCATATGCACGCACAGAAGGAAACATAACCTCTTCGAAAATTTCTATATGCTTCAACAATAAAACATATACTCTGGAAACCAAATACAGTTTTGTATGTAGTTCATTCACCTTCAAATTTCAGTTGGCGGAACCTACCTAAAAATGACAGGTTGAAGTTCCCCACCAAAACAGAGACCTTTCCAGCAGTGTAAGGAGTAGTGCCCTACGTTTAGCGGTTTCCGAGAAAATTGCTGGACAGACAGAAGCCCAGAAAGGACAGAAACTGCGTATTATTATTATTATTATTATTATTTATTATTATAGATTAAAAAGTCAGTACCTTTCGTTTATGCGGAGTTGCAGGTGTGTGTGTGTGTATGTTCAATTTATCCCTCCAATTTAATTCAATTTTTAGAGAGCAGGAATCCCGAACCAATATTTAAAACAAATTAAATAATAAATTAAGGATTCGTACGAGTATTATTAATTTTGTATGTAGCTATACTTTTCAGGTATCATGTATATAACTAGAAGTGTGTGTGTGTGTGTGTGTATGCAGTTGTTTATTCCTAAACTTCAATATCTGTTTACCCAATCCAAGAACTCATCTCCTGCTAAATCAATTATTCAGTAATCTCAATTGGCCTTAATTAATTAACCAAACGATTATTCATGAGTTGTACAACGATACAATAGACACTTGTAAGTACTGCAGAATATGTAGATCTTACATATATATATAAATGAGAGAGAGAGAGAAGAGAGAGAGAGAGAGAGAGAGAGAGAGAGAGAGAGAGAGAGAGAGAGAGAGAGAGAGAGAGAGAGTACGCTATTCAATTCAATTAAAAAAAATTTAATTCAGAAAAGAATACAGTACAAGTGACATTGTTTTGCAATGTTTAGATATTTGATAAGACAATATATTCCAGTATTTTAATTTCAATATGCCGTTGGAATCATGGAGCCTTTTCAGGCAAAATTAATGGTATTTAGTTTATTTATTACATAAAAAAAGTGAACGTGGCAAGTAATAGTAATAATGATAACAAATAATAATAATAATAATAATAATAATAATAATAATAATAGTGTTAGCAATAATAATAATAAATGCAATATAAAGATTACAAAATGTTAAATAATTTTAAATTAAGTGGTTTATTGTATATTTAGTAGAAAATAAATGGTGCATAATAAAAAAATATAAAAAATAAATTCAAATTAAAGTGCTTAATGAAATTAGTATATTTTAAATACAGTAGCTGATTATAAAATGGGAACTTCATTGCTTGGTAAAATAGTAGTAGTGAGCTTATACATCAGTAGGAGGTAATGAAGTGCTTTTTAGTGATTTGTGAAATACATTTAGTGTTGAAGTGTGCCTGATATGCATGGAATTACAATGCATACGTCCGCTCCATTGAAAGAGTGTGAATTTCGTGCAGTTTCTATTGTATAGTTAGGATTGTGTATAAAATTCGTGGGCAATCTGGTGTTATAACGATGGTGTATTTCATGGGGTATGATTGCTCTTTGAATGGATGATGTATGTTGATTTTTATTGATAACTTTGAACATATTGACAGCAACATTGCATTTGTGTAAGTTGTTTAGCTTTAAAATATTTAGCTCTTTAATTACACTAGGCAACAAAGATTTTGTTACAGAAGACCAAATAGGTGCTCCTAGCTAATTTCGGTATGCTGATTTCAAATCTATAATTAGATTTTTTCTATCACGTCTAGATTTTGTGTAAAATGCAAATCACTTTTAGTAAAATTTTCTACCACGTCCAGATTTTGGTTTTAATCGGCTTAATGCCAGTAATATGAAACTTGCTTTTCAAGGTTAAAGCAATTTTTTTTGCCAACTATATACAAATTTTGTACTACGGTGTGTATTTCTTTTTATTTTGCACATCGTAATAATTACTTTCTACGTTTTTTCAGATATTGTATGGTAATTCAAAATGGCATCAAATAGACGTGCTTGTGTAAATCACCCAGACAACTTCTGCTTTGTCTGTGGACAATATACACCTAAGCCACAACGTAGAAACATAACAACAAAGATTAAACTTGCCTACAAGTGTTATTTTGACTGTAAGTTAGGAGACCAACAGAGGGACTGGGCACCACATATTTGCTGTGCACAGTGCAATGCAATGTTAATAGCTTGGATGAATGGTAAAAGAAAAGCTATGCCGTTCTCAGTCCCCATGGTTTGGCGTGAGCCGAAAAATCACTTCAATGATTGTTATTTTTGTTTGACAAAGATTGCTGGTTTCACAAAGAAAAACAAATCAAAGATCACGTACCCAAACTGCGAATCAGCAATGAAACCAGTACCACATGATGAAACAAATCCACCACCAGTTCCACCAGCAACGATAACAGACAGCAGTTCATCTGAAGATTCTGCTAGTGATATAGAAACAGGGAAAGATGGCATATATGTTCCAGATGCAAATATTTCCCCACATTTGTTAAGTCAAGCGGAGTTAAATGACTTAGTGCGCGATTTGGAATTACCAAAAGAAAAGGCAGAGTTGCTTGGTTCCAGACTTCAAGAATGGAATCTTCTCCAACCAAACACCAAAGTTTCCCATTTCCGCCATCGCCATTTGCAGTTTTCATCATTTTACTTACAGGAAGAAAACATTTGTTTCTGCCACGATATCAGTGGTCTGATGCAAGGGATTGGCTGTCGCTATGATCCAAAAGAATGGAGACTGTTCATTGACTCTAGTAAAGCTAGCCTTAAAGCTGTATTACTGCACAACGGCAATGAAAAACCTTCAATACCTGTAGCACATGCCACTGGCCTTAATGAGACTTATGAATCGATGAAACTGCTGCTAAGACTCATCAAATATAAGGACCACACATGGAATATTTGTGGCGACCTTAAAGTTGTATCATTACTTCTTGGGTTACAGTTGGGCTACACAAAGCATATGTGCTTTTTGTGTCTATGGAACAGCAGAGATGACAAGAACCACTACAAAAAACATGATTGGCCATCTAGAACTGAACATGTTGTTGGTAAATACAATGTGAAACACCCAGCACTTATTGACCCTCAGAAAGTACATCTTCCACCACTTCACATTAAACTTGGCCTTATGAAAAATTTCGTGAAGGGTATGGATCATCAAGGTAGTGGTTTCCAATATTTAAAGGATAAATTCAAAGGAATATTGACAGATGCTAAGCTAGAAGCTGGAGTTTTCACTGGACCACAGATCCGCAGTGTCATCCACGACTCATCGTTTCCATCTAACCTAAATGAGAATGAACTAGGAGCATGGACATCTTTCGTTGAAGTTGTCAAAAATTTTCTTGGAAACCACAAAGCTGAAAACCACCGTAAACTCATAGAAAACATGCTTAAATCTTATGAAATAATGGGATGCAGAATGTCTTTGAAAATTCATTTTTTACATTCTCATCTTGACTTCTTCCCGGCCAACCTTGGGGCTGTAAGTGACGAGCATGGTGAGCGCTTCCACCAACAGATCTCAGTTATGGAAAACAGATACCAAGGTAATTTCAACCCAAATATGATGGGAGATTATTGTTGGTTCCTGCAGAAGGAGAGTTCGTCATCCTACAAGCGACAAAGGAAGAGGACACACCAAAGTTTCACTTAAGAACAGGAATTTGCCTTTCAGTAGTAACAACAAAATATTAACGCGCTTTGGGTGGAAACTCCGCCAGCGGAATTCCGCTGTCTGTCTTAAGTCAGAATAAAGGAGGAAAGACATCCCTGTTCACTAATTATTATTTAAGTATGCTTAACATAAAACGTGGCACAGAAAAGTAGCTTAGACGGCTTTCGTAATAGAAGCGGGTGAAAAAAAAATGAAAAATAGGGGTTTTCGGTTACACAAAATCTGGATGTGATAGAGAAATTTTGATATCAGATCTGAAATCAGCATCAGCGCTTTAGTAGGAATCAGTAGTTCACGTGTCTGTAACAAAAAAAAGTTGAAATTTGTTGCCTAGTGTTATTGGGGAAATGTGACTTTGTCTGTTGTCATTATTCGAGATAATTCGCAGACATTTTTTTATGAATTACTTCTAAAGAATGTTTTATATATTTCTTTGAGCTACTCCATGTTGTAATGCAATATAATAAACGTGGATGGATGAAGGAATAAAAAAGGATAAAGAGTGCGTTTGGAGGAAGGGCCCTTTTTTAGTTATATAATATGAAGAGAAATCTTCATATTATAGAGTTGATATGATGTACATCGCTTTTGAGGAAAAGGGAAAAGGCAAAACTTTTAATCTTTCACTGTGGGATGGGGGATAATAAGGGTGATAAGCGTGATAAGATAATGAGTGGTTGGTGCATTCCCAAAAATCCAATCCAGTATACACCATTGGGAGTCGAACCCCCCACTTCTTGTCGTAAATGCATTTTGTAGGCGGAGCCTAACCCACTCGGTTTTTCTTCGTTTTATCTCTCTTCCCGCAGCTGTGTAAACATAGTCCATACCCCGATAAAGGTGAATACACAAAAAAGAAATATAATGTAATAAATTCTCTCGTTCGTTAAAATGTTTTAGTCATCAATATAGATATATATTTTAAAGTTTTATTTATTTTTCCTTATCTGTTTTTTCTTATCTTCGGGCTACAGCGTTCACATTCCATCCGTGTTGGTCAACAACCTTATGAAGACGTATACATAGACATAATTTAAAAATGATTGAGGATTAAATAGAAACACATCTGCAAGTAATATTTATTAACATAGCAAAAGAATTGTTTAGTAAGCTTACAAATAATGTTACCAATAGTTAATATATACACTTCTTTTTAGAAGTAATAATAATATATTACATATAGAGGGTGTCCGAGAATTATCTGTACAATTTTTGGCTGTTATTAAAAGTCTACCATGAAGTGTAGAAATTCCAGTGTTTTCCCATTTTACAGAGAATCTCATTAAGTTTTTTCTGATACCAAGTTTTGACAAGTTTTTTAGAAATTCCAGTGTGTCCGAAAATTATCTGTACAATTTCATCTTTTAATAAAATGCTTGATAACACACGTAAAATTCTTAAACAAGATTATTTAGAATCTGTATTTTCAAAAGCTCCTTTTATTAAAGTAACGTTGTTACAAACATTCGATATGTGCACCATCAGTGATTCGCAAAACATCCAATCGATAATCCAAATGTTGCCATGTACGCTGCAGCATATCCACATCAATTCGCTCAATAGCAGCTGTGATTCTTGCTTTTAAATCATCAATGTCTGTCACCCGCGTACATTTCTAAAAAACTTGTCAAAACGTGATATCAGAAAAAACGTAATGAGATTCTCTGTAAAATGGGACAAAACTGGAATTTCTACACTTCATGGTTGACTTTTAATAACAGCCAAAAATTGTACAGATAATTTTCGGACACCCTGTACATAAAATATTTATTAATATGTCAAGAATTTTTTTTATTAGTAAACGTACAAATAATGGTGGAAATACTTAATATGTACATTTCATTTAGAAATAATACATTACATATACCTACAATGTTTATTAACATGTCAAGAGATTACTTTTTATTATTATAGTAAACGCACAAATAATGGTGGAAATAGTTACATCCTCACTGTTTTGTATAATACAAGCAATTCTTTTCAGAAATAATGACCTGTTTAAGGTTTAACAGAGCCATCTCGTCAGTATTCATATAATGACATTACGTTTGGCAGAGTCTCTACGTTTATAATTTCTCTCGAGCACATAATTAATCGTGCCACTGCTACGTTTAAACACTCTCACTGATTCGGAAAAAGTCACGTAGTATTAAGTGTTTGGGGTACGGTTTAGCAGAAGCTCCATCTTTCTTTGTTACTAAAAGTGCAGATGTTTGTTGGCGGTGCTGCTGCGAGGAGGTTTGTGGATAGCACGTCACGACGCTCCAAGCTCAGATGCTGTTGTGAGGCAGACTACTCGCTTCAGCTCGTGACGCAGACCTGGTGATGAGCCACGTGTCTTAGGATCGAGGCGCCGCCTGTTACTGGGTCAGTGATTCAGGCACGCTGGACGAAACATGAAAGGATATGCACCAACATGAAAACATGGTTTTCGACAGAAATAAAGTAAAAAAAATGGTAATGGAAAAAAATCTCTAGGCCCTACATACATACATACACACACACACATATATATATATATATATATATATATATATCTTTCTTAACAAGTGAAGGACACACTGCAGAAGGGCTTGACCATAGGATGGGTTAGGTTAGGTGCATTTTGAAAATTTATTTTTATATCAACTTAAACACACAAGGTATGGAAATGATACATACAAAATATTATTTTGAAGTTTAGATTAGGTTAGTTTAAGTTACTCTTGGGGGTAGCGTAAAAATGATGTTAGGTTAGGTTAGTTTAGGTTTCCTCTTTATTCAGAGCAATATTGTTTTTAGGGGAAGACACCCGCCCCCCCCTTTTGAGAGATTAATTTTTTTTTACCTGAAAAGATGAAAATCGTTGACGTGACTAAGAATAGATCCTTGTGGGACTCCACTATTTAACCTCGCCTTGTCAGATAAATTATCTTTTAATGTGATGTACTGATGACGATTTGACAGATATGATTTAAACCAGTTGAGGATATTTCCTCTTATTCCGTATATATGAAGTTTATTCAATAAGATTTCATGTGAAGGCATATCAAATGCTTTTGACAAGTCAAGAAAGATCAAGACTTTGTCAGGTTAACAAAAAAAGTTTACTAACACACATCCATTTATACACATTTTCTAATGGCATGTTTATGGTATCTGCCGTTGTATGCCTACCTCTAAACCAAAATTGTGTTTTAGTTAAAATATCGTATTTGATTAAGAATTTACTAAGTCTATTGTACACGATTTTTTTAAATACTTTCCTTAAAGTTGGCACTACAGAAATGAGGCGATAATTGGATGGAGTGTTTGAGTTTCTCGACTTAAATACAGGGTATACTCCGGCTTCCTTCAGGGAATATACCTAGTGTTACTGATTCATTCATTACTGAGTGGTATTGGAATTTCATCGGATATTAATTTGTATACTTTTACCGGGATCGTATTGATGTCAGAATCTTTATTTTTTAGATTTTTTACTGCAAGAAAGCTATCTTATGATAGGACTGGAGCAAAGAGTATTAACTGCGTGATCAGTAAAAATTGATTTCTGGAATATAATTTATTAAATTCGTTTACAGGAAAACCATTTTTATACTTTAGTGAAACTCTTTTTCAGACGTCGATTATGAAATGTTATTAATTTTTTGAATGTTTTTACTTAATAAAAATTCACGTGCATGATACCATTTTCCAATTTATGGATTAACTTTAAAAAAAAGTGATGAAATTATGAAAATATTTTTATACTCGAATATTCTAAAAGACAAAATATATTTTGTAAATTAAACGCATGCACGTTCATGAACACAAAGACACACAGAGATACTAAATACAGTGTGCATATATATATATATATATATATATACACACGGCGTGCATATATATATATACACACATATATATATATACACACACGGCGTGCATATATATATATATATATATATATATATATATATATATATATATATATATATATATATATATATATATATATATATATATATATATAGAATTATATATATATATATATACACAATATATGGGGTGAACCGAAATTCTGGTTCCATATGCAATATTTGCTAACTGAGTGCTAATTAAACGTTCATCAAGAAATATACTTACCGTCATAAAAAAAAATTTCGTTTCATCAAAACCAATACATTCATCATCAAAATATTTATTTGTCATCAAAAAATTAAGTGTCATCAAAAGTCATCATCACTTAATCATCATTAAGTCATAAAAAATCGTGAAAAATCATTAAATATATTATTTTGTCATAAAATTAATGAGTTTGTTCCTAAAAAAACTACTTCTCATCAAAACTGATACGTGTGTCATCAGAAAATTTTGTTCGGTCATCTAAATAATTAAAATTAATCACCTTTCTCAATTATTTGAAATAAACACTGCCGGACACTAACTCGGCCAATGTTTTTGGAAACTTTTCGGTTTGATGAACTGCAAAATATTTTAATAAAAACACATGATTCTGTTGTAGTTTTATGCGCTGATTTAAAAAATATATGTATTTCTTAGGAGAAATGATGAGAAAGTATTTAAAATGATAAAAAACGAATTATAGCCCTGAATAGAGGCTAGCTGGTGAAACGTAAACAAGCACCGAAAGTGGGCTGGGCTTTGAAGATGAGGAAAATGTACGGTTAAAACACGTAAATAAATATAACCAAACCAAGCAAACTTAAATTAACCTAACCTAATCTAACCCAACATAACCTTACTTTGGATAAATTGTGGTTAGTGAAGGGGAAGTAATGCGCTATATTGATAAAATGAAAATCCGTAAATCACCGGGGCCGGATTCCATATATCCCACAAACTAAAAGAACTAAAAGATAGCATTGTTGTGCCGCTAACAAAGATTTTTAATGCGTCTATTTCTAAGGGGTGAAGGGGTGCGTACCAGATAATTTCAAGTTAGCAAACGTAACACCTATCTTTAAGAAAGGCGATAAAGGTGTGGCGGGAAATTATACGCCAATCATTTTAACGTCTGTCGTATGTAAGCTACTGGAATCAATAATTAGGGATCATATAGTCGAACACTTAGAATTACATAACTTAGTTAGAAATACGCAGCACGGTTTTAGGCGAAACAAATCTTGCTTAACTAATCTTTTAGAATTTTTTCAAAGCGTGGTTGACGTTTACGATAGTCATCGGGCGGTTGATGTAGTGTATTTAGATTTTCAAAAAGCGTTTGACACCGTACCGCACAAAAGACTCATTGAAAAAACTAAGGCTCATGGAATCAGGGGTGTAGTAATAAATTGGATATAAGAGTGGTTGCGACGAGGTAGAAAACAGAGGGTGGTGGTTGATGGAGCGGAGTGGTGTTGGGTTAATGTAGCGAGTTGCGTTCCTCAGGGTTCTCTTGGGCCCCTTGCTTTTTCTTATATATATTAACGATTTAGATGTCGGCCTAGTCAGTACGGTTTCAAAGTTTGCGGATGACACGAAGCTGGGTGGTAGGGCGATTAATGACGAAGATAGAGGTAAAATCCAGGAAGATCTGAATAGAATCGTTGATTGGTCAGTCACATGGCAAATGAGATTTAACGTCGATAAGTGCAAAATTTTACATATAGGTTCGCGTAACGGTAATTTTGCGTATAGTATGTCAGGGAAGGAGTTAACAAGCGTAGAGCAGGAAAAAGATTTAGGAGTCAATAAAGCGAACAAAGTGTTAGGTTTTATAGCTCGGAATTTTGAGTACAAATCGCGCGATATTATAGTTCTTCTTTATAAATCATTAGTTAGACCCCATTTGGAGTACGCGATCTAATTTTGGAATCCGCATATGCGAAAAGATATAGACAAACTCGAAAGAGTTCAAAGACAAGCAACTAAGATGATAGGCTTAAGGAGATAAAATTAACTACACTCGAGACTAGAAGGTTAAGGGGTGATCTAATCCAGGTTTTCAAAATTATGAATGGGTTCGATAACGTAGATAGAGATAGGTTTTTCGAAATATCTCAATATAATAGGACTAGAAATAACGGGTGTAAGTTGACAAGTAGAAGGTTCGAGACAGAAGTTGCCAAACACTTTTTTACGCATAGAATAATAAATAGCTGGAATAGTTTGCCGGAAGAAGTAATTAGTAGCACGTCTATAAACATGTTTAAAAATCGATTAGACGCATATGCTGACAGATTGGGTATAGTTTAAGGTAGTAAAATTAAGGCCTTGTGGTTCGGAACCCACGTAAAATTGTAGGTCCCCTCCACCACCACGGAGAACATGCACAAAACACAATTACGAACACAGTTAGGTAGACCAGCCATGAGTGGATCCTAGGGTCTTTGTTGGTCTGAATTATTATATCATTATACTCGGCCGATATCATTCATTTCGGCACCTTTGATTGCGCAAAAAAATGTTTTTGCTGTTCATTTGTATTATATTTGATGATTCCAATATGATGGAACAATTAATAGTTTTGATGACAAAAGAATAGGTTTTGATGACAAAAGTATTGATTTGGCTGAAAAATTTACTTTTTTTTTACCACGCCCAAAATTTTTTTTGATTATGAAAAATTTATGATAAAGTATTGGTTTTGATGAATAAATGTATTTTTTTAGCTGGTGAAATAAATTGTGCCGTTATTAATTTAGTAAACTACATAATCTACTACGGACATTGCGTACCATTCTAGTTGAGACGTTGGCACATTTCTTTCGAATGTTCACCTCTAACTCCTCAATGGTTTGCGGCCGTGAATCGTAAACCACAGACTTCAGGCAGCTGACCTCACAAAAAAAATAAATAAAAAATAAGTCCAGTAGTGAGAGAAGAGTGGGCCAACATCGCTATTCGAATGTGACGCGATGTTCGAAGTAGTTTTTGTGTGAGGAATGACATATGTAATCGGCTTCACGGCGTATATGCAGTTTGAGCACTTACAGAACTAATACATTTTATTTGGATCACCGTATACATATACTGTACACACACACACACACACACACACACACACACATATATATATATATATATAACACACACACACATATATATATATGTATATATATATCGGGTGGCCCAAAAAAAATGGCACCAATTTGAGAAGTGATATCTCAATAACCATTGCAGCTAGGGACTTAAAAAAACAACCAAATGAAAGATAATTCTTTTCTCTTTAAATACTTATTCTATGGCTTGATGGTTATAAGCCCATATAATGCCCAAAATTGGCTTCCACAAAAAATATATAAAAAAAAAAGTTGCGCATTTATTTTATTCCTTGATCCTAATTTTAAATGAAATTTTTCTATTCCAGACCCCTCAAGATGGGATTGAGAGAATCTGATAAGAACATTATACAAACACTACGTGAAGAAAAAGGATATTCATTAAACAGAATCCTTTACGAATTTCCAAATAGAAATTGGAAAAAAAGAACTGTGGCGCATTTTTTACAAAAACTTAAAGAAACCGGCAGCAGTCAACGGCGTCTGGGAAGTGGTCGACCAGAAACTATTAGAACGCCAGAAAACATTGAAAAAGTAAATGAAATGGTTTTAAGTCAAGAGGAACAACCGGGAACAAGTAAAAGTGAACGTGAAGTTGCGAAAGAAACCGGGATTTCACGTTCATCAGTACAGCGAATTATTCGCTGTACTGATGAACGTGAAATCCCGGTTTCTTTCGCAACTTCACGTTCACTTTTACTTGTTCCCGGTTGTTCCTCTTGACTTAAAACCATTTCATTTACTTTTTCAATGTTTTCTGGCGTTCTAATACTTCTTGGTCGACCACTTCCCGGACGCCGTTGACTGCTGCCGGTTTCTTTAAGTTTTTGTAAAAAATGTGCCACAGTTCTTTTTTTCCAATTTCTATTTGGAAATTCGTAAAGGATTCTGTTTAATGAATATCCTTTTTCTTCACGTAGTGCTTGTATAATGTTCTTATCAGATTCTCTCAATCCCATCTTGAGGGGTCTGGAATAGAAAAATTTCATTTAAAATTAGGATCAAGGAATAAATATAAATGCGCAACTTTTTTTTGTATATTTTTTTTGGAAGCCAATTTTGGGCATTATATGGGCTTATAACCATCAAGCCATAGAATAAGTATTTAAAGAGAAAAGAATTATCTTTCATTTGGTTGTTTTTTAAGTCCCTAGCTGCAATGGTTATTGAGATATCACTTCTCAAATTGGTGCCATTTTTATTGGGCCACCCGGTATATGTATATATGATGAATAAAACCACGAAGGAAAGGAAACACAAAATGGTGCTCATCCTGAGGATGTCATTAGACGAAAGCGCTTGAGCACCATTTTGTGTTTCCTTTCCGTCGTGGTTTTATTCATCATAAATATTTTTAACGTGTTACTTTCGTGAAATAATTTTCATATATATATATATATATATATATTATATATATATATATATATATATATATATATATTAATATATATTAATATATATATATATATATATAAATATATATATATAATTTCTATCCTTAGTATGTGAATTGTCATTGTATTATATAATCTGCCAATAAACCTTTTCATTTTCATATATATATATATATATATATAAGGCGCTCCGGACTACAACCTGCCAAGCGCCAATGGGACCGGAATTGAGTTGTTTATACCACTATATTACCCCAACTTTCCTTTATCCCGTGGGTGAGTAAGGGAGCAGATTGTGGACCTGTGGACCTGTACGTGTGGTCGAAATCAATCAAATATCGTTATTGGTTGAAAGTTATGGCATTTTGCAAGTTTATAAGCTTTAACTGCATTTTTCTCCATTTTTTTAAATTTTGGCGCTAGGCAGCTTGTGGTCAGGAGCGCCTCATATATATATATATATATATATATATATATATATATATATATATATATATATATATATATATATATACAGGGTGTCCCATAAGTCAGGTCTCATACCGAAATTCATTGTAAATTTAATTAGATTGGAAGTCAAATGTTCAAATTGAGGTCTTGTTTTGGGACCTTTTCTTTGTTGCAGGTAGAATAACACGCAATGGCTAATATTGAAGTGAGTTACGCTCCTCAGGAAAAGGCGGAAATTGTTCTTCTGGCCTTTGCCAAAGACAGACAGATGAAGAATTTCACTCTCGTCATCCCAATAAACCACAACCTGGTCAGCGTTCTGTTGGTCGAATGCTTTCAAGATTCAAGGAGACCGAGAGTATTCAGGACAAACCAAGAGCAGGTTGCCCGAGAACTTCAACTGGTGTTGAAAGCAGTATTGATATACTTTCCAAGATCGCAGTAAGTCCACAACGATCGGTGAGAAAGATTGCATGTGAAAGTGGACATTCAAAGACATCTGTACACCGAATATTGCAACATTACAAATTTCACCTGTACAAGATACATTTTGCACAAGAATTACATGGGGATGATATAGATCGACGACTTCAATTTTGTGAATGGTTTAAGCCAAAAAGAAACCTAGCAGACGATATCATGTTTAACGATGAGACGTGTTTCCACCTGAATGGATACGTAAACCGACACAATACCGTTACTGGGCGCAGGATAATCCTGATATCGCTGTTGATGATCATTACCAAACTCACCTAGAAGTAATGGTGTGGTGTGACATTCATGGAAATTTTTTTGTGGAACCAGTATTTCTGGAAGGAGGCCTTGAATGATATCTCCAGTTGTTGCATGATGTGTTGGAACCGTTTTTGGACGAAATGACACTCGCAGTGCGACATCGGTTTTACTTTTACTTTCAGCAGGATGGAGCACCACCTCACTTTGGCCCCGAGGTGCGACGTTGGTTGGATGAAGTTCTCCCTGGGCGATGTATTTGGCGCAGGGGACCATTCGAGTGGATACCAAGATCCTCGGACTTCACACCCCTAAAATTTTTTCTCTGGGGTCACCTTAAGTCTATTGTTTATTGACCGTTCACGTACCATTGAAGACTTTAAAGAAAATATCTATGCTGTTTGTGGACAAGTCACACCAGAGACTTTGGCACGTGTGCGTTTAAGTTTGGAACATCGTATCAACATCTGCGAACAAGAAAAAGAACATCAATTTGAACATTTATTTTCGCTCTAATGTATTAGAAGATTGACCTCGCAAATTCGTGTCTCAGAACTCAGTTTTTCGGAAAATCCATGCATTTTTCCATGTATTCCCCCAATTACCGTGTTTATCGCTCGTCCGTGTTTATCGCTCGTGCGCTCATCCGTCCCTATGCTGACTGATGAAGAAATTGTGGCAAAACCAATAGGACAAGAGCCAAACTCCTCTGAGGAGGAGTTACCATCCCCATGGTAACTAACAGGGAAGTAACTGAAGCAGTCACAAAACTTATGTACTGGCTTCAGCGACGCGAGTCTACTACTACAGCACAGTTGTGGAGTGTCAGACAGCTACAACGAGACATTGAAAAAGCCTGTAACACTGAAATCAGGCACTCAACAATTCTAGAGTGCTGGAGGAAAATGTCTTCCAAATCTATGGATCAGACTTCACCATCACCCTCAGAAGACTCTGTAGAAGAACTCTTACCATCTTCGGCAATCTCCACCTTATCTACTCAACATTAAAACTTCAGAAGATCACCCAAGCAGCTCAACTTCTTTTGCTAAACAAGAAAACATATATTTGTTAGTATGAAACAATAAAGACTTATATTGTACAATTAGATTTAGCTGTTTAGCATATTTTCCTATTTTTAATGTTTATTCTGCAAATCCGTGACTTTCGGTAAGTTGGGCACGGTGGGATACCAATTAACACGAATTTGCGAGGTCAGCCTGTACTTTTGTAAATTTAATTTAAAATAAATTTTCCTATGAGATTGGACTTATGAGACACCCTGCATATATGTTACGCGTAATGTGGATAATTGCCTAATGTTGATATTACGCAAGCCAATTTTTTATTTTTAACATTATCCAGGCCATTTTTCCACATGTTGACATTAAGGAATTTATTTGCATAATGTCAACACTATGCCGATTTTCAGCATTTTGCAAGAGATCTTTTACAGATGTTGACAGAAGTTTGAATAACTGTCATATTTACTTTTGTCACTGGCGCTTGCCACGGTCCAAACTTTTACGCCTCTGGTGACTTTTGTTACTGGCGATTGGTTGGTAAAGGTTTTCAGTCAGCCTTGGCCTAACTTGTTACACCTCTGGTGAGTACTTTGGATATTATGATTCCTCTGTGTACTTGGCTACCCGTTAACCCCGCAGAGTTGTGTAAATTAAGTTTTATCTTCGCTCGCGTTCGGTCAGTCTTGTTTTGTTTTTAAATCTTTTAATTAGTAAAATCAGGTAAAAAATCGCATTTATGATCAGAATTTACTTGCGATTATATGTATTTCTTTGTCAACATTATGTAGTCTGTCAACATTTGTAAAAATGTGGGCATCTATTGTGTACATTAAGCAAAATTCTACTTAATGTCGACATTATCTCAGTGACTTTTAACACAAGGCAACGCAAAGTTGTAATTTGCACTTTAGGCAGTATCTTGCGTAATGTCAGTATTAGGCAATTATCCACATTACGCATAACATACATATTCTTGATTCAGTCTCACAACGAATGTCCAGTTTTGGCAAAATGTTCGCCGGAAAACACAATTTCTAAAAAGCATAAAAAATTACAAAAATGGTAATATTCTGATTTTGTTTGAATATTTTAGTCTTTTTGGTAACAGAGATAAAATTTCAACCCAATCGTTACTGATCAGTATTTTTTTTTAAAGTTATATTTGTAGGCGAAGCATTTTCCCGAAATTATACATTGTATATTTAATCTTATTTCCTTATGAAGTACGTTAAAAGCTTGTGTATCGATTGATCACATACACACACACACACACACACACACACAACACACACACATATATATATATATATATATATAATAAAAATAAAATCAGGTGTGTATATATATATATATATATATATATATATATATTATATTATAATATATATATATATATATACATATAAAAATAAAATCAGGTGTGTATATATATATATATATATATATATATATATATATATACACATATATATACTGTACAGGGTGTTGCGAAATTATATTTCATAAATTAGTATACATATTCAAGACGTCAGAGTGAACAAAAAAGTTCCTATAAACATAAATCCGCAATCGCTTCTTTTCCCAGATACATTGCTTTTTTGCCGAGGACGATCCAATTAAAATGAAAGTCTTCAAAGTTTATCAAAATTTATTTACAGCAAGTGGTCAAAATGGATTCCCTGCATCAGAGAGCATGCTTCAACGCGTCATTGAAAATTTGACCAATTTACTGTTGCAGCTATTCGCCTTGTACTTGTACAGGGTGTACATAAAGTCAGGATCTATTTTTGTGAAGCACTTGGAAATTATATGGAATTCAATCATAAAATGATAAAGTGGTAACATTTATTAAATAATTAAGAGTAGGATTCGACGTGACGCCCATCAGTATCCCTGCACAGCTCAAATCGTTCTGCAGCATTTCTAAACACATTCTGGAGCATTTGCGGGGTTATGTTATCTGCAGCAGTTCGTATACGTGTACGTAAGTTTTCAAGACTCGTAATCTTCGTCTGATAGACGTGCGATTTGATAAAGCCCCATGCAAAGAAATCTAAAGGGGTTAAATCTGGTGAGCTCGCTGGCCAAGGTCTGTTGCTTCCGCGTCCGATCCAGCGATTTGGAAAACGTCCATTTAGATAATCCTGAACAATTTTGGCATAGTGACAAGGAGCACCATCATGTTGATAGACGACGGTACTAACAATCCTATCCCCGTTGTCTATCAACATGATGGTGCTCCTTGTCACTATGCCAAAATTGTTCAGGATTATCTAAATGGACGTTTTCCAAATCGCTGGATCGGACGCGGAAGCAACAGACATTGGCCAGCGAGCTCACCAGATTTAACCCCTTTAGATTTCTTTGCATGGGGCTTTATCAAATCGCACGTCTATCAGACGAAGATTACGAGTCTTGAAAACTTACGTACACGTATACGAACTGCTGCAGATAACATAACCCCGCAAATGCTCCAGAATGTGTTTAGAAATGCTGCGGAACGATTTGAGCTGTGCAGGGATACTGATGGGCGTCACGTCGAATCCTACTCTTAATTATTTAATAAATGTTACCACTTTATCATTTTATGATTGAATTCCATATAATTTCCAAGTGCTTCACAAAAATAGATCCTGACTTTATGTACACTCTGTATGTGGATCTTGTTGGACTGCTAGAAGAATCTGTTCTTCTATATCTACGTTCTGTTGAATTCGTGGACGCCCAGCATTGAAATGCCTTGTAGTCGATAGGCTAGACCCCGATTTAAACAATTTTAATAACCCCGTTGTACAGAAAGTTGTAATATGTTTTTTATTAGTCTTTAGTGTTCAGTGAACACAGTTTTAAGTGTTGTCCTCAGGTTTTGATGTGCGGTTGCCATGGGAACGCCAATATAAACAAACACCTAGAAAATACCTGAAACTTTATCTAGATGATAATTTGTTTTAGTTTCGAACTGAAATACTGTTAACTAATCAACCTATACTGTTTATTATAAGTGTTTACTATCTAGATACACAATTGAATTATCACATTATAGTAAAACGTAATACAATCATGTATTGTTATAGGTTAGGCCCAGTTTTAAATTTACTTCCTTTTTATTATCACAATATTAGAATAAGACAAATGTGTGCTGTGACAAATATTGTGCAAATGTGTGGTATTGTTGAAAACCACAGTTTAATATTGTTATTTTTATTTCAGACGATCATCTATATCAAGCATGGCAGAACCTGACTCAAGTCCATTAAAATTTGTACAGGCGAAGAAACACAGGCTGTCAACAAATTGGGAGAAATGCGTTATATGTCAGCAGAGTCGCAAAGAAAAACTGGTTGTACCCACAAAAGTGGGTATTGAAACATTATTGTCAACATCATTGTTACGGCAGGATGACCTTTTACAAAGACTTGAATCTGAGTTTGATGACCTTACAAAATTACATAGTATGTCTGTTACATATCATCGTAGCTGTTATCAATCATTTACAAGTAAGAAAAACATTTCTCATGTTAGTACAAAATGTAGCACGCATGATTCTGCATCACATGGTACTGAAGAACAAAGTGTTCGCACACGAGCTCAAACATCCAAGCTTACAGATTTTTCAATGTGTTTAATATGCAACGCGCGAAAGAGGGACAGCATACATAAGGTACAAACAACTACGTGTCAGAGTAATCTCTATCAAGCAGCACAAGCTCGGAAGGACATTTCTATGCTTGCCAAAATTGAAGGAGAAGACCTCATTGCAGCTGATGCTGTTTACCACAAATCCTGCATGGCAAGCTATACAAGCAAGCATAACATCAGTGCTTCAAGGAAAATGGAAGAAGGAGAGAACATATACGAGAAGGCATTTATGGCACTAGTAGGAGAAATAGATGTTAATCTACAACAAGGAAAAGCTTATAAGTTGAAAACCCTGCTAGACAAATTCCAACAGCTGTTACCTGACCACATTGATACCCAAGCATACCGTGCAGAAAAACTTCAGCGCCGTCTCATGAAGCATTATGGTGATAACATTGTTATTCATGCCCAGCGAGGACAGTCCAAGTCAAGCATTGTTGTCAGTAGCAGTGTCAGCTTAGGAGATGCTGTCAGAGCCTTTGCTCAACTGAAGGAAGATTTCAACTCTAATGAGATGACACTTGGTTCTGCTGAAGAACAATCAAATGTTCCAGTGAATTCAGAAAGCTTACTTCATTCTGCCATTGGTATGCTTAGAAAGAAATAGCACAAATTGAAAAGCCAACTGAGTACTACACAGCTGCTGAAATCGGCCTGAAAACATCTGAAGAATTTGTTCCAGCACTTTTACAGAAGGCGTTTCTCTGGTTGCTGAGCAAAGAGGCATTTGAATCGTGTGATTCAAATTACCAGCCAGCAGAAAAATTACAACGTAGAGTCTTAGCTCTTGCAGAAAGTGTTATTCATAGCAGTGACAGCAATATTATAACCCCCTTCATCTAGGACTTGCAGCGCAACTCCATCATGATCATGGAAAACGAGATATAATAGACACTCTCCATGTCCATGGTTTCACCATAAGCTATGATCATCTTCGACGTTTTTTAACTGCCCTAGGAAAAGATGAGCTTAAAAGAATGCAAGATCGCATATACATACCACATGGCTTAGTCTCACGACAACATGGAGGAAAGCTGATTCAAGAAGGTGACGACAATATTGATATCAACTGTGCAACCATTGATGGAAAGGGAACATTTCATTCCATGGCCCGTGTTGTATTTCAGGAACAGGCTATTGATACAGTTGGGACTGGCCTGGTCGACAGAGTGAAGATTGGCCAAGAAAGTCATTGTCTCTCGACTGTAATGATGCCAAGGCATTGAAGAATGTACTGCATTATGAAAAGCCCAGGAAACGACCAGAGCCACCTCGCCGTGATGATGCGAAGATCAAGGTGAAATCACTACATATTGCTGGATCAGACATGCAGGTAGCGGATCTTGCTTGGATGTTTCTGAGAGCGATTCCGCGTGGTAACCTTTCTGTTCCTCCACGTATTGACTACAGTACAACTGAAAAAGTTCCCTTCTGGACTGGATACAATGCATCGATGACAAAAATGCAACTCACTCGCACAGTTGCCACTTATGCTCCAGTTATAGATGCAAAGCCTGCCGATCCATCAACTGTCTACACAACAATGATCAGAAGTCAAGAAATGACAAAAGCAATGGGACAACTCAGTACAGTCCAAACTATGGACCAACAGCTCTATGCAGTGGCCCAACAGGTGAAATGGAGCAAACCAGACGACTTTCCCAATCATGTAATTCGCCTTGGTGGATTCCATAGTGCATGCTGCTTCATTGCTGCCATTGGAAAACTATGGGGAAGTGGTGGACTGAGGGATCTGCTAGTGGATAGTGGGACTTATGCCCCAAACACAGCTGACATGATGCTTGCTGGGAAGCAGTTTCACAGATCTGTCCGTGGTCTAACCCTTTCATATGAGGCACTGATGCAGCTGTTCTTGACAGAATTTGTGAAGTGGTGTGATGCCGACCAACAAAGACATATCCCAGATGAGGTGTGGCAACAGATTGAGGATACCTATGAAGCGATTCAGAATGGCGGTGATCAAGAATCTGCAGATGTAGCAAGTGAACTGAAGGATCGACTTACTCATGATGTTCTTCCACTACTAAGTGAATTCAAACAAGAACGTAGTGCAGACTCACCCACATTTAAATATTGGTCAATGTTGCTGGATGCAGTTCAAATACTATTGAACTACATACGCAGTGAACGTGAAGGTAACTGGTCATTACATCTGTCCTCACAACTTGCAATGACGCCATACTTCTTCGCTGCAAACCGTACTAATTATGCACGATGGGTACCCATTTATCTCCTTGATATGATGGAACTTCCTGAAGATGTCTCTCAAGCATTCAATGATGGTGAGTTTGCAGTTCGTCTGAGACCAGGTCGTTTCAATGGTATTTGGAGTGACATGGGTACTGAATCAACTGTGATACGAGATGCCAAGAGTAATGGGGGTGTTGTTGGGCTCACCCGAAAGGAACCAGCCCTTCTCCGCTGGATGCTCACTAGAACGTCACTAGGAGAATATGCCCAGAGTATGAAAGAACGTACTGGAATAGCTGCTGAAGAATGTTCTATACATGAGCAAGCAAAACCCTCTGCTCTCAAGCGAGATGATGATGATGTAAAAAATATGATCAACCATCTTGAAAACAATACGACCAATCCATTTCAGCCAGATGTCCACCCAGATGGGAAACTGTTGAACATTTCCAGTGGAGTCATTGCTGACCAAGATGTACAGAAGTCGCTATTATCTGCCATCGATGCTGGTGAGAAGGAAATGTACGAATTTATTGGGAGTACCTTGTCCACTGGAGGTAATCGTAGCTTCTACAGTCCTCTGACTAGATCCAAAAATAAGACCTTCACTGACATGACTAAAACTACACATGTATTGATCCAAGGCAAGAAAAAGCTGGTTAATATCAGTGCTGAAATGGTGTTTCGTAGAGCACTTAAAATCTCACAGGCACGGCCAGACATAACAATGATCCATGTATTGAGGCAGCCAGTCATATCCATTCCAACATGCTTGTTTCATGAAGATGGTGCAATGAAAAACACATAAGGCTGAGTTGACACACATATTGGAGAACAAGGTAGAGGTTGGTCCTATTCCAACAGCTACTGATAGTGCAACCTGTGTCTACATCAGAGATGCCATGGCTGAACTACAATCAATGACAGGCAGCAGCAACACATCTACATTTGGCGAGCTTGCCAACAGATACATGACTCGGCTGTTGACTTGTACGCATAAAGCCAACACTATAATAGATGTGTTCGACCAGTATGACTATAAAGACTCAATCAAAGTTGAAGAACGGAGCAGAAGGCTAGCAACTGCAGGTGGAGCCAAGCAATATCAGGTGATGTCCGGACGCCCACTTCCGCCATGGCAGAAGTTCATGGCTCTCTCATCGAATAAAGCAGCATTGACTGACTTCTTGTGCAACTACATAACTGAACATGCACCAAGAACACCGGAACTTGCTGCACACCACGAACATAAGATCTACCTTGCAGGTGGGTTCAGTGATGGAGAAAAAGCGGTCTGTATTTCTAGCCAAGGCGTGACACCAGTGGAAGATCTGTTTTGCTCACATGAAGAGGCAGATACAAGGATGCTTTTCCATGCTATGAAGGCAGATGAGGAATTTTCTGCTGCCAATATCCAAGGAAGCATAGTTGTCAAGTCACCTGACACAGATGTCAGTAGGATGGGCGCAAAATGGGAGAATGCAGGAATGTTGCAATGCAATTGGAAAAGTTGATCACTGCTGCAAAATGTTGCAAAGGGGTTATGCAACGCCAATGTTGCAAGGCTTATGCAACATCAATGCTGCAAAGGGGGGTAGGGTTATGCAACAACTCAATGCTGCCAAGGGGGAGAGGGGATGGAGCTTCGGGTGAGAAAGGAGGATGACCTCCTATCAAAGGGGTAGCCTTAACCTAAGGGAGGAAGAGAAAGGAGAAGGAGGTCTTTGAGGGAGAAGTTGAGATGTCCTCACCCCCAAAGGGAAACCTAACCTAAGCCTTAACCTAAGAAGGAAGGAGGTGTTCGCCTGGCTGGAGCCAGACGCATTATGAGCGTCCAGGGGGCCAAGCAGCTGTTATATAGAGGGTCGTCAGTTGCCAGATACCACTTGTTTATATATGGAGGGGGTTGCTAGATACCACCATTTATTTTAATTTTATTTACACATGTTGCCAAATAGTGTTTTTAATTGTTCAGGTATACCTTATTAGGTTGAGTTGCCAAATAATGTTTTTATTTATATATGGAGGGGTTACCAGATACCGCCATTTAATTTAACTACTTATTTATTAAAGGCAAGATTGACTTTCTCCTTAATTTTGTTCAGCAAGAGAACTAATTATTTAAACGTCGTTCAACTTAATATTAATAATAAAAGCAATACACTAGACAATTGGCTTAGCAAAAGAAATCATTCCAATAACATTATCTCTAAGAATAATATTCAATTTACCTATAATACATGAAACGCTTTCATTTATCTAACACCTTAGAATGTATAGTGTGTCTATTTACTTTTGACAAGCCTTTCTATATATCTAACTGAATCTAATTTCTATTTATACAGAAAGAGAGAGTTAATGCTCGAAAAACTGAAGACGGTATACACACACACACACACACACTAGAGATGGAACCCGGTTTTAAAAACACGGTTTTTAACCGGTGATGAAAATTTTTATCATCACCGAAACCGACGATAAGAACCGGTTTTCACATTTTTGCGTAAGTCTCCGATCACTTTGGTCCATTTTCTATGAAACAAACGTTTCCAAACGTTTAAAAACATAGTAATTACGTTTTGCACACGTTTCGTTTCGTTTTTGTTTGTTTATAAGTGTAAATAATTGATGCTTCAGTCTTGAATATTATGTGGATGATGCACATTGATCAGTTAAGATTCTAAGATTTAATACACCATCATGTTAAAGAAATCGAATGCTTGGTGTCATTTCACTCGGAAGAATAAAGAAGCAGAGTGTGTGACATGTCACAAAGTTTTAAAGTGTTGTGGAGGTTCTACTTCAAGTTTATCATCCCACATGAAAAATATTCATGGCATAAACATCGACCAGATTAATCAGCCATTGAAGAAACAAAGAACAGTGGAAGAGTTTGTGCAAAAAAAGTCCATAGAAGAGGAAATTTCGAAACTTGCGTGTGTAGATGGACTGAGTTTCTAATCAATTGCTAAAAGTTAATTCATTCAAGAAAGCTTAAGAAAGATAAAATACGACAAGCCTCATCCAACTTCCCATAATGGTGTCAGAAAAATGGTGCTTAGTTTTTATGAGAAAAAGAAGAATGAATTGGTCAACTACTTCAAGAATCAGGAGAGGCAAGGAATCCGCTATTCATTAACTTTGGATGAGTAATAAATTTTAGGGTGGATCGATTTTACATTTTCTTTCGATTTCCATATTCTAATAGAGACAAAAACTTGCGCATGCATGAGAAAATAGCCTCTGCAAAATATTAGCTTAATAGGTAATCATCTTCTGCCCCCGGCAGAGCGATGAAAATCATATTTTAGTAGTCAAAAACGTATTTTTAAACCCTAGCCTAGAGTCATAAAATTTTGCGTGTGTGTTATTTCATGCCTAAGCAACGATATAAATGCTATGGGAAATATATAAATGCATTATTTAAGACAAAGCCGATCTGAAAATATGTATATTATACATATCTCGTCGTTTCGTTCAGTGTGACACGGGTCAAATAATTTTAAAAAATGTATAAATTCTTTACCAAGTGACGTATGCATGAGAAATGAAAGGCAGTACATCCCACACGTATTACTAAAATATCCTTCTAGTCCGAAGGGATTCCACACAACTTCGAGAAAATGCAACTGATCGAGAAATTTTACAATAACAGGGTCACTCCAGGGTTGAGTGCCGAGTGAATCAAAATAGTACATGCGGTCCCTATTTTTAAAGTAGATTACAAGCCAATGAATCCCTTCATTACCAATGATATCTGTGTTCACAATAAGACTACCGCAATCTCGCCTAGTTGGCAAATTCAATGTTTCATTCTTCGCAAACACACCGAAAAATTTGGAATGTGTGATTCGTTCACTATTCATTACTCTCTGAAGTGTATTCGCATCCATTTAAAAGTCAGTGATAGCACCCTTAAATCTGTCTACTTCTATTAGGGCTTGTGACTCGAGGTATACTAGTACACTAATAGGTGCGCCTAACAGCTTGGCGAATTCCAATCTGACTGAGATGTTTCCACTCTGTTGTGGAGTTAAGTGTGTATTTTCGCTAGCAGATAAGTCAGGTGTGCTGTCAAATGGATAAAGGTTAAATTGATTAATGAATTCTTTCTGCGTTACCCCAATCCCGTGCTCATCACAATCACCTGCAATATGGGCCAGATTACTATATGCTCTCGCGGAAAGCGGTAACACAGCGTCTGATGAATAGTCCGTATCCAATGTTCCTCCCAACGCAACGCCATTAACCTATAGAGTTATATTTTTAAGGCCGAAATTCTCGAATTTAAAGGATTCTTTTTATATTTTCTATTCACGAATTGTGCTCCTGCATTCCAATTAATATCCTTTTAGGTAGATTTCCCAGGGCTATGTTTCTATCTGTTTCGATGGCAATCCTGCTGGCACCGTGTGTTGTTTGATCTGTACTCTGTTAATTGGGTATTTTACTGTGGTGTGTAGTAAATTTTTAGCAATTTCTATTTGTTTTGGTAAACTTAATTTCACTCGCCGTACGCGGAGGTATGTCTCCATAATGTGAATCACAACGGATTTTGCTCCCTCTTCTTCATCAGCCTCCAGATTTAAACAGATCTCAGGATTCGTGTGGGTGAGTTTTATTTTCACATCCACCCCGTTCACAAGCAACTTCTGAAATGTGAAATCTGTATGCAGGCGTCCAAAACACTCATATATCTTCTTTTTAGAATTTTTAAATTTGTCCTTTATACTACTTTCGTCTTGAGCTTGATAATAGCCCTCGGCATTTAAAAAGGTATCCTTCGCTTCTTTGGAAAAGTTCAGCACATTTTCCAGGTAGGATCGTAGGTGGTAGTACCCCGTTCCTGCCGATATGTTGACCTGATTTAAATATACGCCACACAGGTTGAATAAGGAGTGCAGAAAGTTTGTTTCAGGGTATACAGGATATTTGTCATCGCAGTCCGTTGCATCAGAATGGGCTATACGTAGTTTAGCGTACATTTGCACACAGCTTGGGTCAAAAAAGTAAAGGTCTGAGCTGGGTATCACGAATTCTATAGGGGCCTCGGGGAAACTAATTGTGTTTAAAGGGTTAATTGTAATAAAGTCACTGTGTTCAATAAAAACTTGAGTTGGGGGCATATCAAAGAGGGACAGCTCCGATTTACCACATTGTGAGCTACACGGATGGATGAAGCGTGCCATGACGAGTTAGAAATAGTGCCTCCTCTCTCGACAAGTAGTAAACAAACTATGATTCATGAGATCAATGTCCTTAACTTATATCAGTCAAAAAAAATGGGCAACCATAGGTTTCATTCGCTTAGAGCACTTCTTTTTTTATATCTTTTTACGTTTAATGCCACGTGATGGTAATCCCTTCTTCCGGACAGCCCTCTTCTTCTTCTTACCACGCATTTTTCTCTGCAACTTTGACGATTTCGTCCCGTGTACGCTTTAAGTGTTTTTTTTAGAGTTTCTTAAGGTTTATCCCCAGCCAATATGTCTTCTGCATTGCTAAGACCTGATTGTAGCGCTTTCCTTCCGAGGTATCTGGCACCCCTCTTCAGCAAAGGGACAGCCGTACGTAGTATGGTTGAAAAAATGGATCCAAGTCCACTACCACGCTGGTATCTCACCCCTCGATAGACTGTGAAAGGGTTTCTGTTCATTATAACTCAGTGCGTCGAAAGTGCAGCTTCACTGTTAAGCTCCCATCACCGAATGGGAAATTTTTACCATTAATCGTTCTTATATACATTGAGATATTGGGTATTAGATTAGTTGCGACATTCACATAATGGGTCTAGGACAACTCGGCGCGGGCGGATCGGCACGGCCGTCTGGGCGCAGATCTAACTCGGCGCATAGCCAACTCGACGCAGACCCAACTTGGCGCCAAGTACAAGTATTTTCTCAAACTCGTGAATAAATGTCAAAATAAAAGCAGTAGTGTAGAAAAATATTTATTTACTGGTATTAAAATTTTTATTGATTTTATTGATTTCACTAAAACAAAACTTTAAAAAGAACAGTGCAAATTAAATGCCTATTCCAAATTATGGGCAATGCCTCAAGTATTCAACAAGATTTCGATTATTAAAATTTCTAACAATGAATTGTATCCTTGCGTCAGCTTCTCTGTATTTTTTCAATTTCACGGGAGGAGTTTGTCCTGCAATTAATTGCTCATAGTAAAGGTCTCTTCCCCTTTGAACTTTACGCAAACCATCTATATACTTCCATATATGTGGATGCTCTACTCCTAGTTTGCATTGCCGTCGTCTGTGTGCCGCTTCTGCATGATTGTTAGTTCGGTCATCATTGTTTAAACTTCTTCTATATAAATTCCACATTTCGTGTGGAAATAGGGAAGGACGTCTACCATGACCGCGTCTCTGTCTTCTACCTACATAGTTGTCCTCAAACCAATCAAGGAGTGGCTGCATTTCGTCGGGGAGAATATCAGCAAGGTGTACAATTGCTTCATCGATGTATTCAATTGGTACAAATGCGAGTGCGCTAATCATTTTAGCTTGCAGAGCAAATTGTGCATTATTGTTGAATTGACGTGAAAGCCCCATAGAAGCGAGATGTTTTTTCATGTTGTGTGCAAGGTGGAAAAAACAACCATGGATTTCAGCAAGTGGAAAATGCTCCTTTATACTTTTGAATGCAGCTAACTCAAAGTCGCAATTAATTATTTCTGGGTGGCACTCGGGTTGAATCTGGAGAATCATATCAAATAATTTTCATATGTAGATCGCAATTTATTCGGAAGAAGAGCATACATCACTGGATGTACACCTCCATGCATATCTGCCAAAACTACATAGACTTGTGAAAACAAAGGAGGTGCAATTTTGAAAGTGCCATCAACATACCATTTTCTCGATTCTCTTAGAAAAGCTCCATTTCTTTGTCTTCCAAACACAAGAATTCTGCATGACTCTCGGCCACTGTCACCAAGCAAAAAGTTTTCTGTTCAACTTCATTACAGGAAAAGGTTTGGAAACTTTTAGGAATCACTAACGATTCCAAGTCAGATGGATTAGCAGGATATGCCGCTAGTTCTTTCCTTTTTTCTCACCATTTTTCTCAATGCACTGTGATTGGGTATGGCTCCATGGCAAGCTTCCGATAGATTACCTAAACTTGAATTAATAACCTGCGAAGTTCCTTCTACAGTTTCCACGGCCCGCAGTTTGATTTTTGTAATAGTGCGCTCTCTTTCTACTTTCGTTGCTGAGGCGCCGTGTGAATGCGTATTTATGTACTTAACTATTTCACCATTTCTAACATGAATCCGTGCTTTACAAATATCCTTTCTTTCACATCTCCAAAAGATGGTTATTTTATCTGCTGCAACTTTATCGAACACATACAAATATCCATCATTGGCTAACTCCTCTTTTCCACGTTGAGACAGTAACACTGATTCCATGTGTAAATGGGGATGTTCAAATACTAATATTTTCACAATCTCACCTTAATTTAACTTAAGCAGACTGAAGGCTGTCACCAACTACTTTCATGTTTATGCCTACTTTTAAAACTAAATTCACTATTTTTAAGCACCGCCTACTATTTCGGACAACTCTATTCATTTTTATGAATTTTAGCGGTATAGGAATTTAAATATATTTAATATGGTATAATTTAATTTAATTAAAATATTAATATTAATATATTGGTATTATTAGGCATTCAAACTTTCTGTAAATACAATTTCGATATATTAAATATTAATATTAATATATTGGTATATTAATATAATTATTAGTCTTGTGAAAAGATAGAAGTTTCGAATTATAAAAGTATACATTACCAACTCTCATTTACGTGTTAAAGTGACCCTCGAAAGAAAGAAAAAGTACTCATCATATAAGTCACTCTAGATGGCCTCATCAATTTACAATTTAAGATTTTAACTGA
Organism: Bathynomus jamesi; assembly: GCA_023014485.1. Taxonomy (NCBI): domain Eukaryota; kingdom Metazoa; phylum Arthropoda; class Malacostraca; order Isopoda; family Cirolanidae; genus Bathynomus; species Bathynomus jamesi. The sequence continues at coordinate 195,211 of JAJOZX010005431.1, forward strand.
AAAGGTTTTGTGAAGTATATCTTGTGAAGTACGTGAAAGAAGAGTAAACTTTTTGGAGATACAAAATAACATGAACGTTATTTTCATTTTATGACATAAATAATTGTGAATTGTGCAGATAAAATATATTTTAGCTCAAGTAATAATCATAACAGTAGAACTAATTTTCAGTAGTCCGAAAAATGCGTTCTGAAGTAAGGCATATCTTTTTTGTATGAATAAAAAGAAACCTTGAAAAGAAATTTACAATAATAACGTACAATCCTAAGACCCAACCCAAGTCCGGATAAATGGGGAGGGTTGGCGTCAGGAAAGGCATCCGGCCATAAAAACCCAGCCAAAACCACAATGGTGAGTCTTCAACACGAAAATACGATGACGGCTAGGGCGTACCCAGTAGGCGACGTACAGAGACCTCGCCCGACCTCTGTGGTGAGGCGAGGGCTACTGCACTAAGAGCGGGTGCGGCTAACGAAGCGAGCTCGGGTGGACCTGAGAATTGCGACGCTGAATGTTGGAAGCATGACTGGCAGAGGAAGAGAGATTGTGGAGTTGATGAAGAAGAGGAGAGGTGGGGTGTTGTGTGTACAAGAAACACGCTGGATTGGGAACAAAGCAAGAGAACTCAGTGAGGGATATAAATTGTTCTACAGTGGGGCGTCGGTTGAGGGAAGGAATGGTGTGGGTATTGTATTGGCGAAGGAATTGAAGGATAGCATAGTGGAAGTAAAGCGAAGAGGAGATAGACTGGTGACTTTGAGAATGAATTATGGGGAACATGTACTCAATATAATCAGTGCATACGCACCCCAAAGTGGATGTCCGGACGACGTTAAGGAAGCATTCTGGAGGTTATTGGAGGAAGAAATGGAGAGTATTGCCGAGGACGAACGAGTGGTGTTGGGCGGGGATATGAATGGACACGTTGGTGATCATAAAGATGGAGTGGTCAGAGTGCACGGTGGTCATGGCTATGGAGAGGCAAACGTGGACGGTGAGAGAGTGTTGGATATGGCTGTATCGTTTGATCTAGCGATTGTAAATACGTTTTTCAGAAAGAGGGAGGACCATGTTATTACGTACAAGAGTGGAGGCAGAACATCGCAAATTGATTTCATACTGTATAGGAGGGCGCAATTGGCCGAGGTGAGGGACTGCAAAGTTATTCCAGGAGACCATGTGACGCCACAACACCGGTTGGTAGTCATGGATGTGATGTTGAAAAGAAGAAGAAAGACCCGAGGAACAACAGTGAGGAGAATTAGGTGGTACAAACTGAGAGAGGAGGGGAAGAAACGGGAATTTAGAGAGAGAGTGTTGAGTGAAATCCATGTTGATGAACAAAATGTACAGGATTGGTGGGTACATAATGCGAATGTCATGAGAACGGCAGGTAGAGACATATTGGGGAAACATCAGGTAAAGTGTGGGAAGATAAGGAAGGATGGTGGTGGAGTGATGAGATCCAAAGAGCACTACGAAGTAAGAGAGAAACTAAGAAGTTATGGGAAGAATCGAGGAGTGAAGAGTGTAAGGTGTTATATAAAGAAGCAAAGAAACAGGCAAAGAGAGCAGTGGCGAGAGCAAAGGCGGAGGCATATCGGCAGATGTATGAGGATTTAGAGGATCGTGAAGGACAAAAGAAGATATACAGATTGGCTAAGAGCAGAAATAGAGCGACAAAAGACTTTACACAGGTAAAACAAATTAAGGGAAGGGAGGGGGCGGTGCTGCAAAGAGATGAAGAGATAAAGGATAGATGGAAGGAATATTTTGAGGAATTATTAAATATAGAAAACCCAAGATCTTTCTATGAGGATGGATTACCAAATGTAGCTATGACAGAACAAGTGGGAGGATGGAAGTGAGTCGTGCTCTGAATAGGATGAAAAATAACAAAGCGACTGGCCCAGACGAGATACCAGCCGAGGCATGGAAGGCACTGGGAGATGAGGGGGTGGATCTGGTGTGGGATCTAATGCAGAAGTTGTTTGACCAGGAGGTGATTCCGGATGAGTGGCAGACCAGCATCATAGTGCCTATATTCAAAGAGAAGGGAGATGTACAAGATTGCACGAATTATAGAGGGATCAAGCTAATATCACATACAATGAAGATATGGGAGCGAATAGTGGAGAGTAGGTTGAGAGACGAAGCGGAAGTGTCAGTGGAACAGTTGGATTTATGCCGGGAAGGAGAGCGACAGATGCAGTTTTTGCATTGAAACAGTTGGCAGAGAGGTACAGAGAGGGGCAGAAGGCGTTGCACATGGTTTTTATTGACTTGGAGAAGGCATATGATAGGATACCACGGCAGGAAGTTTGGAGATGCTTAAGGGAAAAGATGGTACCGGAGAAGTATGTTAAACTGATCAAGGGGATGTACAGGGGAGTAACAACTAAGGTGAGGAGTAGCGTGGGTGTGTCAGAGAGCTTTGGGGTGGAAGTTGGTCTGCACCAAGGATCAGCTTTGAGCCCCTTCCTTTTCAATGTGGTATTCGATGTGTTGACGGACAGAATTAGAGGGGAGGCGCCGTGGTGCATGATGTATGCAGACGATGTTGTGTTGAGTGGGGAGACGAAAGAGGAGGTGGAGCAGCAGTTGGAAAATTGGAGAGAGGCGTTGGAAAGTAGGGGGATGAGAATTAGCCGAAAGAAGACCGAATATATGAGATGTGATGTGCAGCACGACCAAGGAGGGGAAGTGACATTGAGTGGAGAGCGTGTTAAGACGGTGGAGTATTTTAAATACTTGGGGTCAACAGTGGATGCAGAGGGGGGAGCAGAGAGAGAGATAAACTGTAGAATACAGTCGGGGTGGAAGAACTGGAGAGACGTATCAGGGGTGCTCTGTGATAAGAGGGTCCCAGTGAAACTGAAGGGAAAGGTATTCAAAACAGTGGTGAGGCCGGCAATGTTGTATGGAATGGAGACTGTGCCAATGAATGAAGATGTTGAGATGGATGTGTGGAGTGACGAGGAGGGATAGGGTCAGAAATTAGTATATAAGAGGAACAGTGAAGGTGGCGAAAGCATCTAAGAAGGTGCAGGAGGCCAGGCTGAGGTGGTATGGACACGTCAGGAGAAGAGAGGAGTATGTGGGGCGCAGAGTGCTGGAGATGGAGTTGCCGGGACGGAGAAGAAGAGGAAGACCGAAGACGAGATGGAGGGACTGTGTGGTGGCGGACATCAGGGAGAAGGACTTGGAGGAGGACGTGGTATACGACAGAGGAGAGTGGAGAAGACGAACCAAAAACAGCGACCCCATGTAAAGATGGGATAATAAGCTGCGGAAGAAGAAGAATTAATATATTGGTATTATTAGGCATTCAAACTTTTTGTAAATACAATTTCTATATATTAAATATTAATATGAATATATTGGTATTATTAGGCAGTCAAACTTTTTGTAAATACAATTTCGATATATTAAATATTAATATTAATATATTGGTATTATTGGGCATTCAAACTTTTTGTAAATACAATTTCGATATATTGGTATTATGTTTTCTTGGTGCCAAGTTGGGTCTGCGTCGAGTTGGCTATGCGCCCATTTAGATCTGCGCCCAGACGGCCGTGCCGAGCCGCCCGCGCCGAGTTGTCCCATTCCGTCACATAATGGGGTCTGTCATATGCAGTGGTGGGCACCGTTAACCAAAAAGTTAACTTCGATAACGATAATCCGTTAACGATAACTATTTCTTTACTAACATTTAAAAAAATCAAGGAAAAAAGCTTTAAAACCCATAGAAAATGTTTATTTATGCAAAATCCAACAATAAATAGGTATTTAACTGTATTTTTATCAAGTTTTGCAACTTTTTTGCTTAATAACTTTTTTTTTTATTTTTAATAAAAAATGTACTGATGACATGTTTTGAAACCCTTGTAACCACTAACCATTAACTAAATTTTAATTTACCAGAGAATTATTATGGCGGGAACTGAAAGGTAAAATTAAATTTCAGGCACATTTATTAAAGACTATGACACAATGTGCTGGTTGCCCTTCAGAAAGACCAACTTCTCAAAGTTAGGCCCAACTGCCAGTCTTGACCTCTTGGGCCTCAGGATGTCCTTGCCGAGAGAGAAGAGCCGTTCCACTGCGGCAGAGGACGGAATTGGCAGACTGAAATTATGGCGGTTTGAATTCATTCGCGGAGCGGTGATCTTCCGTGAATCCTCGCAGTTAACGTGTTAACGGACTTTAACAGACTAAATATCGAGTTATCGGAAGTTAACTGGTCCGATAACGATAAATGGAAATTAATTTCCGTTAATAGTCCGTTAAAAAAAGTTAACTTCGTTAATTAACTGTTATCGGATTAACGCTTTAGTGCCCAACACTGGTCATATGTAATACTCAAACTCCTTCCTCTTTGGTTGGAATGGGAGCAATGCGCAGCAGGCCTGCCTGGTTATCCCTAAGAAACTGGTGCTCCACTATATTGCTGTAAATATAGCACATGTCTGGGGATGTAGAGCCAACAACCAATTTCTCAAATTTCATCTGATACATTAGGCTGGACAAGTCATGTTGTACCTTGTGAAGTGTGTCTCTTTGGAAGGCTGATCGATATCGCCCCTCGGTCATAATTTTGAACACTCTTTGGTCTTTAATATTTCTGTTAGCCTTTGATTTTAGGATTAGAGTATGTGCAGGGCTTACTTTGTTTACGATTTCGTATACTGAATCAGTCGTAAGATTTGAGTCTTTTAAACTTACGTTTAAGTCTCTCACAACATCCTCAGCCGAACCATAACGGCCCAGACCTAGTGTTACTACTGACTGTACTGTAATACCGTGCAACCTCAGTCCCCGCGATACATATACTTTCATCCCGAATTACCCCGGCTTTTTCAAACTCATCAATGTCTCTAAGAATCGTAAAAACGGTATCTTTATAATAAATATTTAAAAAGAGGGTGTCCAGCTGAATTTTACATATCCACACCTCATACGAATCTCGGCCCAATTCAATGGGTCCATGAAGTTCTGTTACAAAGTTGGCTAGTGTGTTGTTAGGGTGTACGGACAGGGACGAGGAGGACGGGAGTGTGACGTAGAAATGGTTAGGAGCCATGTTGCATGCTATTTAAGCTTCATTATTGCATCAGCTTTTATATAGGTGTTGAAGCTTGCCACTTCACCAGATACATTTTTCTCTTTCCTGAACCTTTGCTTACTAAAATTTTCTCAATTTTAAACACATTTTTTCCTAAATTAAATGCCACTTTCTGTAACTCCTCGTGGTAAAAGCCTCCTGCGATTTCTTCCCCATTCAAATCTTCAACGTAATACATCATTATCTCACCTTTAGGTCTCATAGCCATAACTTTAAAAATCTCACGTTTCCATCCTTGCTCAAATCCCTTCGCGAATTTATTTCCCGAACGCGACAGCCTTACATAATCATTGATTTTGAAACGCGCAGAGTGTGGTGGTGGTGTGGTGGTGGTGGTGTTTCCATCTCTTCTCACCTCTGGGCGCGTACCTCTTTCTAAAATCTCGTTAGGTGTTGTCCCAATCGTGCGATGGTGTGAGCGGTTGTAGGATGAGGCCAATGATTCCACAATGTCTAGAAATCTGTATGTGTTTTTATGTGTAAAACAGCGGTGCATGCGTTCCTTTATGGTACGTTGAACTATTTCGGCTAAAGAAGCCTTATGTATAGAATTGGTAGTGTAATAGCTGATATTAAACTCTGTCAGCATGTTCTGGAAAGCACGGCATATAAATTCCTTTCCCATATCTGTATAAAAATAGCCAGGAACCCTGTTTTCTTTCAACATCAGCGTTTTGGTGGCTTTAGCAACTGTTTCAGGTGATTTATTTTTCAGAGGAATTAGCCACAGATATCTAGAGAATACATCTATTATGAACAGAATGTAGCGGTAACCATCGTTATACACTGAATATCTTTGCATGTCTGTTAAATCTGCTTGCCAAATAGAGTCAATCGAAGCAGCTGTTGTCTTGGCTGTTTTAAACCTTTTTCTCACAGGCATATGAAGTGTATAAGCGTCCTGCTCCCGCAAAAATTTCTCAACATCTTTTTTCCCTACTCCGTAAACACCTGTGTACAGTCTATCTACGCCTCCGTAGGAGGCTGGGTTAGAAATGTCGTAACGTCTTCTTAATATGTTAGCCATTTGCGTATTTTAGAGGCACGTGGTTAGGTTGACCGTTGTTTAACCTCTTTTTTCTCCTTTTCAAAGGTGTTACCGTCGGGGGTGATGGCGTCTTCAATTGTGTCACGTGCGACGCATGTTCCAAGTCTTTTAACCTGTTCAGATTTCCTATCATTGTTTTGGGGACATTTATTTGTTGTAGTCTTGCTTTAATATGCTTCCTTCCTGATAGTGATGGCCTATTCCACTTTCTCACCAGATCATGGACGATGTCTACGATATTCGATCACTGTACCTTTGCTCCTTCCACAATGATCTCACCTGTATCGGTCCATTGTATGGCGGGTCCTCATTCAATAAATTTAAAGCCTTAAACCTTTATTCCTCAATGTATGTGGGAGGGTGCTTTTTAATACATGCTCGATCGATATGTTGTGTGGCCGACCCATTAATCTTTGGTTGGTAAGCTCTATTGTCGGACACAGGTCCTATGTCACCATGTCCATCGTTCCCCGTGCTGTGCCTAACAATCAGGGGAATCTCTGTCGGATTCTTATAATTTTCGTGCTCGTGAAGAAATTTCTGCAGAGCTTCTTGGTATAAGATTCCTTTCTCATCAGGTGTTTTTTCACTGTTTAATAGGGTTAGCAATTCGCTTTCCATTCTTTTAAGCCTGATTTTACGGGGATCTAGATCCGTGTCTGGATTCTTTGAACTTTGCAGTGAAGCATGCACCTCGTGTGGAATCACTACCACTTTCTTCATTATATTAATCTAGTCAGTAAAGGCCTCAAAACTGAAAATAAGATGGGGAGGAATGACCTTCCTGTTTGTACAATAATTCGTTTTTTCTTCCCTACAGTTTGACTTTTAGGAGCGAGTGCACGTATTATGCTCTTGTAACGGCGTAGGCGAGCCTTCTGAGGTGGTTTCATTGATACATTGCAATTTATAACGTTAAGAGAGATTTCACAGATGCATTTTATAAGGTCAGTGTCGATATTTTTAGCAAACATCTGCTGCATTGACCGGGGCAGTCGATGATAGATTTTTATTAATTCGTGGTATTTCTTTAGCCTCTTTGTCATTCTGGAATATTCACCGTTTCAGGCTCGTTTGGAAATATATTCGTTCTTAGAAGCACCCTAAATGTGTCTCGCGGATGAAGGTCGCAAAGCAAATATCCGTAACGCGGGCTTGTAGCTTCTTTATAAACTTCCAAAAACTCCTTACGTTGATTCGGGAACATTTGATTGGCTAATACCCCAATTTGTGATACATCTCTACGTTGCGCGAATAAGACTAGATATTGTGTATTTGACGACACATCGCGCATGTATCTATTTTTGAAAAATAGATTCTGATTGATGAAGAACACGCTTATGTTAAGATGGTGGGAGAATACTGTAAATATTTCGGCAAACGTTTTGTCCATCTCCAACATGAGATCGTCAATTACAATGACTGTATATTCATTTCCCTTTAACGAATTAACGTCACATACACCTTTGTGATACAAAATATCATTTTGGTACTCGTTGAACACTGATTGATACGTCGAATAGCACCATATAACTTTATGCACAAATTTTGAGAACATCTCTCCCTTTTCTTTAATGATTTTAAGCATAAACACAGTTTTACCACATCCTGTAGGGCCAGATATAATACATGTGGATGGGCTCGTGAACCTGAATTTTTCTACAGAATCCATTTCTAACACGTAACACTCCAAAGTGGGTCATTTACAAAATATAATAAATATTTAAGTGATGACCCTTATATTCTACAGTCTTGCTTTTCTCTTCTCCGACAGAACTGTGAATGACGATGAGGTACAACACCCCATGATCGATATTACAGATGACCCCAACGACAGTGTAGTTATGATCACAGAATCTATCCTCGCTGACGAATCCTCACCAGCAATACCTGTACCACGCGCCAGTTCAAAGCGGAGGCATGATGAAAAGCCCACCACGTCAGGTATGAAGCGCGCCAGTATTGTGCCGGTTGTTAGACCACCAGTAATAGAACCCCAACCTTCTACGTCGTACGACACAACCCCCACAATCGTACCTTCCTCAAATATACCCCCTTATTCCTGTTCAATTCCTGATACATCCTCCACAGCAGCTTCTCGTTCTGTTGAGGATGGCATAACATTCGAGTTGGTGCGCACCGCTACCCCTACCCCAGCCTTGACTAGAAATCGGTATATATTCAGGGTTGATCCTAGATCCATGTATACTGCAGGGGTGACCAAGTTTCCTGGACCCAAGAGCCACATACGACGTTTTTCAGATGTACGAGAGCCGCAAAATATTTTACAAAGAATTTAATTATTAAAAACATGTACATATATCATACATATAGTTATACTCAACATTATTAAATTGTTTAATTACTGCTTGTAGAAGGTTTAGTTTGGGTCTTCATTTTGGCTGTTAATGCTTTAAAGTCTGGCTGATGTGATGTTAAGGCGGTATGAAGAAGCTCAGTCAGGTGTTCGTTAGTGAGGGCAGCACGATGTTTTGACTTTACAAACTTCATTACCGAGAAGAGTGCTTCACAGCAATAAGTTGTCCCAAAAACTGAGATAAGTCGGAAACTGGTTTTCCTGAGGTGAGGATACTTTGTCTCTGGTACTTGCCTCTAAAACTCAACTGCAGATAAGCTTTTATGTATCAACTTTAAACCCACGTCCTCCTGTAGCTCCAAAAGTTATCTTTGTATTGAAGCAGCTTCCGTAACAAAAGGTGTGGTAACAGGACAGCCATCGTTGACGACATCAATCAGGAAAGGATTCACAAGAAATTCGAAGCATGGTTTTAGCTTCTTTAGTTCATCAAACCTGAACTGAAAATCATCAATTAGTCTTCCTAATTTACTTTTGTATTCCTCCAATTTACTATCTTTTATTTCAATATCAGGAAAAGTGTTTGCTCGGTTTTTCAGGTGGGGAAAGTGGTCAAATTTTTTTGTTACTAGATCTTTTTGAAAGAGCTTTATTTTATTCTGGAAACTGAAAACTGTCTGTGTAAGGTCAGAAATGACCTTATCCTTTCCCTGAAGTGACAAATTTAGATTTTGAAGTTGTTGTATTACATCAGTAAAAAACATCAGATCCTGCACCCATTCGTGATCTTCTAGTTGTGGGTGTGACTTTCCCTTTTCTTTCAAGAAATCAATGATAGGCTGCAACAGTGCAACAAACCTATTCTGGAGATTACTAGTTGATAACCACCTTACAATAAATAGAATGAAAGGTCATCTGGCTTATCTTGAAGATCCAGCTCCTCGATAAAATTTCTAAACGCTCGGTGCGTTTTTGCATTTGAACGAATGAAATTCACAATTTCTAGAACACATTTCATAACACTGTCATACCTAAAGTACTTGCTTACCAAATGACCACGGTGAATGATACAGTGAATAAAGAGACAAACAGGATACTTGGGATCGCGTGTCAAGAGCCCAACTAGGCCTACATTTTGTCCTACCATAGCTGGTGCTCCATCTGTTGCAACACTGACAAGTTTATTCAATGGTACTTGAGCATTTGATAATGCCTCGTCAAGTGCATTCTTTATGTCAACCCCTCTGGTGGTTTCTCTTAGGGTCATTAAGGCCAAGAGTTCTCAACTTCTCCTTTCACATTTCCATCGCCAGTAACATAACGAACAAATATCGCCAGTTGAGGGTTATCTTTAATACCTGTGGATTCATCGAGGGCCAAACTGAATGCAACAGAATTCTTCAAATCACTCTGCAACGAGCCTGTAATTTCAACACTGATCTGGGAATACGTCTCTCTGTAGTGTGGCGGGAAATAGAAATACTTGCTATTTGTTTTCGAAGCTTTGTGTTATCTGGAGCGAGAATTGCAGTAACATCGGCAATATTCTTCTTCACAAATTCTCCACTACTGTAGGGAAGTCGAGCAGGAGCAATATTCTATGCCATAACAAAACTAGCTTCAGTAGTTAAGTCAACTGTCTTATACAATGATGAAAGTACAGTTTGCTGGGCAACTAGGCTAGATTTCAACATTGTTAACTTAGTCTTCCGAAATTCTGATTTGGGAGGAAATTCTGTAATAAAATTTTTATGGTTAGTTTCATGATGACGCTTTAAGTTACTGGTTTTAAAGTGATTGAGTGCCACGTGGCAGATAAGACACACAAGTTTCCCACCCTTAACAGTAAAAGCAAAGCTCTCCTCCCACTCCTGTTTAAAAACTCTATTTTCGTCTTCATATTTCCGTTTCTTACACTTTGTCTGCTCAGTCATTTTAATCAACTAAGGGGTTGTATAACTTTCACTTGTTTAGCTGAGAAAAATAGCCACTATTTGATCTAAGAAACCAATTTTAAAACACACTCACTCGTTACTACACGCGGCCCGCAGGTAGCTCGAGGGGTACTGGACACTGGTGAGTGGCGATTGGTGTTAATTACGTAATTATCCCGCTCAGTGCCTGTCACGCAAAAGAAATTGTCGTACGCATGACGTATTTTATTGTCAATTCAATTTTTTCTTTTTTTTTCATATTTTTTTTATGTGAAAAAAAATTATATATGTATTATGAATTTTGTCTTTTATGATAAATACAATAAAAACCAAAATTGTCTCGCGAGCCGGGGTTTGGCCACCGTTGATGATAGCAATGGTGTTGAACGTATTGTAGAGTTTGCCCTTCAGAACCGCGACGAACGTGAAGTCAGGACGAGGCTGTCCTTCGGATTCGGGTCAGATGACGGAGATGTAGATGATTTTTGGGTAGTAATACCGTTCAGACGCTTGGCAGCTGAAGATATAGAGTATATATTAGGCCGTATAATGCAGGCCTCTCAAAGTAGTATAGCCTTCAATATGGACAACTTCACGGTAAATATTGACCGTGTATTCCGTGTTGCGGGTCATAGTGCCACACCTTATACTCTTAACTTCAATTCTCAGGCTATTTATAGACGGCATATAAACGCCGATCGTGGTTGCGGCTTTAGCAGTAGTCTTGGCTCGTATGTTTACTGTACTAAATACACGGGTCAAAAACATTTGGTTGCCTACGGTAGTGGAGCGTGCCCGTAAACTAGCTGTAGACTGTAAACTTGAATTTGACTGTAATATGGGTCCTGAAGAGCTGAGAAGGGTAGAACAGGAAATGAATGCTCGTATAGTTGTATTTGGAATGGATGATCGTCGTAGGACTGTGTATGTTTTTAAAAGCAGTGTGAGATCGTACAAGACCCCTACTTATTTTAGGGCTGTCAGGAACAACATATCTACCCATCCGTAATATAAGGGACCTTTACGCGAGTTATGATAAAAGTCGAAAATATGGACGACATCATGATTTGTGTAAGGGATGTATCGAGTTTGCGAATGATATAGTGAAACATTGTAAAGATTGTCACATGGTATGTGAGCAGTGGAAATGCTCCAAATGTGAAAGCCGGGTAGTTGAAGCTGAGAAGAGGGATTGTGATGTGTGTAGACGCACTTTTTTCAATAATAACTGTTTTGAGCTCCATAAATCAATTGGCACATGCAGGAATGTTTCACACGATGGATAATTGGAGGAATTTCAAGCATAAATGTGATGAAATTCACTGTTCTACATGCCATGAGGAATATAAGGCGGTTAGAATGAAGCATGTATGTTATATGAAGGACGCCTAGCTAAAAATAGCCCTTGTATAACTGTGTACTACGATATAGAAACATATACGAATGCTGAAACCAAAGAGGTTATTCTACATTTACTTGTAAGCCAGACTATCTGTGATGAGTGTATGGAGATCGAGTGTGATGAGTGTCACAAATGTGGTAAACGGACAAACGTTTTTAAAACGAATGCCCACGATAGCCCTGTGAAACTCTTTGTGTCCTATATTGTCAAGTTAGCGGACAAGTTAAAAAAAATGACTGTGTATATTCTCGCCCATAACGAGGCAAAATTTGACACACAGTTCCTTTATAAGGAGTATGAGCACGAGTCATCTGAGATATTTACAGGTGATCCCTTGAAAAGAGGCAACAAACTAATACAGATGCAAATAAGAGGTAATGTACAATTTAAAGACACTTTATTATTCACACCTTGTAAATTAGCAAAGCTACCCAAGGTGATGGGCGCAGCAGCTGAAGCAAAGGATATTTCCCTTACACATTTCTCACTAGCAAAACTTTAAATTACGTAGGACTACCTCCACCCAAACATTACTTTAACTATGAATGTATGAGTAAAGATGAACGTGAAGATTTTGACCGATACTACAACAGTTTTAATGAATGCAATCCTTATAATATAGATGAGGAATGTGGGCGTTATTGTGTGAATGATGTGCGCGTGCTTAGAGTATGTTTACAGGCCTTTAGAAGGATGTACATAGGCCGTTTCAAATGCGACCCATTGCAAGTCGCAACCACCATCGCCTCATTATGTTTTACGGTTTTCAAGAATAACTTCATGCCTAAAGACACCTTAGCCGTTATCCAGAAACAATCCCCGCAGTTATGGGCACAAGGCTATTTACTGGCTCATACACCTACAGCAGCAACAGGTGTATACATAAAGCATGCCCGCAACACGTGAAGTACCCATTAAGGTTAATGGTCGTGTTTTTTGGGTTGATGGTCTAAGTGAAAACCGTGCCACTGGTGAGAAGACTGTGTACTCCTTTAACGGTTGCTGTGGCACGGATGCCCCCGTCCTGAGTGTGGAATCGTAGGAGATATCCATGGTAGATCTCCTGCCGACAGTCTTGCGTGGACCCGCACCCGCGATCAACTTATAGGCTCCCAGTTCACTCACAAAGTCTTGTGGGAGCATGAGTATGATGCACGGATGGAAACAGATGGACAGTACCGTGAAGAAATAAACACGATCAAACGTTCAATGGTGCTGGATCCTCTCAAATGAGGTGATAGCTTGTTCGGAGGGGGTACAAATCCCTTCAAGCTATACTTTCCGCCTACGGAGGGCGTGAAACTCCATTACTACGACTTCTGTTCTTTATATCCCTACGTGATGAAGAACAATCCGTACCCGTAGGTGCACCTGAGAAACTGGTGGGACCTGATCTGCCCACCATCGAGGTGTTCTCAACAAATTTGAACGGGTACTATTTCGGCCTTTCTTTCGTAGATGTGCTCCCCCCACGCGATTTATGGATGCCGATCTTACCCGTCGTTATCGATCACAAGCTCATGTTTCCCTTGTGCGTGAAGTGCGCAGAGGAGAACAATGGGGAATGTAATCATACAGCCAACCAGCGTAAGATCAGAGGTGTATATACAAGTCCAGAGCTGGATCTAGCTGTTCGCCATGGCTACAGAATATTGAAGATACATGAGGTGTGGTTTCAGAAGCTACCCAACCTTTTCACGCCATATATAAACGCTTTTTTGAAGATAAGGTCGAAGCATCAGGGTATCCGCGAGGAGTTGATACCGAAGATGAAAAATCGGCCTATATTCAACGTTACCGTGACCGTGAAGGTATACAGCTTGACCGTTCCCAAATTGTAAAGAACCCTGGCAAGCGCTTTAGTGCAAAGTTGTGTCTAAACAGTCTTTGGGAAAATTTGCACAGAATACTGGCAAAGGGAACGTTCATTTGGCACAAAGTTATAGTGAAGTCTGGGATTATGCCAACTCCCGATAAAGAGGTCATGGAGATCGTGAATGTAGGTAATACTTACATAATAAAGTACAACAATACCGAATTGGCCACAGATACCTCACGGGTTACAAACATACCTGTAGCCAGCTTCACAACGGCCTACGCACGCATCAAACTTTGGGGCCTATTGCATTCTCTTGGCGGAGGGTTTTGTACGCCGATACAGATAGTGATATTCACAGAGAGGGAGGGTGAATACATGCCTCCTATTGGTGAATTCCTCGGGAGTTGACTGATGAGATCAAGGATGAGTATGGAGACATCGCATACGCCGACTCTTTTGTCTCAACAGGGCCAAAAACTTATGGGGTACGGGTGAGGGTGGGGGGATATGAAATATATCGTGAAGGCTAAGGGTATCACGCTCAACCAGGCGAATCGGCGGGTCGTTAACTTTGATTCGTTGAAGGATCTAGTGTGCTTGGATGATGATGAGGGCGACCGGCCGCCCCAACTAACTGTAGGTACCCACAATTTTCGGGCGCAGAAGCTGGGGGGCGTGAAGGAACTTAGGGGTACAAAGGTGTGCCGTAACACCTATAGAAACGTTACCAGGTGCCTGGTACCTATGATACCGTACCCTTTGGATACCATAATCTTTGATATGTCTATTGTTAACTTATTTATTACACGTATTTGTAAATATATATACACCTTGAATATTTCGTTTATTAAATAAATCGTGTTTCAATTAGCGTTTCACTTTCTCCTTTGTGTGTGTGTGTGTGTGTGTGTGTGTGTGTACAGGAGAAAATTCTAAGCTCCGCCCAGCGTGTGTACAGGAGAAAGTTCTAAGCTCCGCCCACTGTAAGATTGATCACGTGACTCCTGCTACTACCTGGGCATATCTCTTCCCTGCGTGCTCAGTTGATCGCAGTAAGCCCTGGATCTCAGACGTGTATTCTCCCGCGTAGAAAAAAATAGTAATGGCTACCTTTAATATTGCGTGTTCGACGTTTATGAAGTGGTATTCGGCAAAGTGCCAAGATGTGGTGGATACTGAAAAACTCCCTATTCCACCCTCCTTTGATACTTTTAAGGCTACATTGAATCGTGCGAAGGAGCAAGAGGTACAAATACTCTACGGCTATTCTGGCGAGAGCATTGTAGGATTTCGTGGTACAAGTGATGTATTGAACTATGTTGTAGGACTAAACTTTATAAAAGCTTACATATATCGTGAAGTAGAAGAAACAACACGTGCAGAAGAGAAGCAACGGATATGGATAGTGAGTCTTGTTGATGAGTGGTGTGACAAGCGATATTTTATCATTTTGCATCATACCGAGTACTCGTACCCTGCGACTGAGAATATAAATCTTGTCATCATGGAGAATCTTAAGTAGTTTTACCACTATATTAATATATATCATGACGAGGTTTGTAGTGAGGTTGTGGCTAATGGCCTGTGTGAGTTTTTAAGAGACTTTGGAGACGAGTATCGCTTGTTAAACAAAAAGGAAAAATATGGGCATATGTTTCTCTCAAATAGTGCGCCGGAGTGTGAATAAAATGTGTTTAGTTCGTGAAAATCCCCCTATGCAAAAATGTCTGATGCGTATTCTGGGGAGGGGAGTGAAAAACATTAAAACGGTATTACTTCATGTATCGGAAAATTTCTCAAACACTACCAATATAATGGGATACAATATTCATGTTGGAACAGCGCCGTACACGTTTCATTAGCTTATGGTGTGACTCACTCCTCCCGTCGAGCCAATCCGTTGCATGTGGCTCTCAGTCATCTCAGAGCTTGAACCGACTGGCCGTGCGCTCCTCGAATACGATCAGGGCTGGATTAAGGATTTCATAGGCCAAGGCTGGACTTCGTGGATTTCAACAAATCTTTCCAATATATCGGTATTAGAAAAAGTACTCGACAAATATAGATGCTTTATTAAATGAGATTACATATTTTTCATTTGTAATTGAGTATAATATAGATAATTTTAAGAGATTAAATACGATAGGCCTTCATAAAAAATATATTTCACCAAGTAATATATATATATATATATATATATATATATATATATATATATATATATATATATATATATATATATGCAGAAACGTTCCTTAATACTTATGTCGTTTCTATAATATATATATATATATATATTAAGGTAGGTTGATTTTCCGCATTTTTTCAGATATCGACTTTGGACTAGTCGAGATAGTCAGGGCTTAATATGATAATAACTGACAAAAAGTTTCAGATTCCTAGCTTTAACCGTTTTTGAGGAAACCGTTTCAAAAATCGTCAAAAAATCGTACCGAAAAATACCGCATTTTCGCAATTTTCGGCCAAAAAAATCATGCTATTTTCATAAAAAAATCCTGAAAAAAGTTACAATTTTATTGAAAAAAAGTAAAAAAAACATGTACAGAGTCAAATAGGCACATTTAGATCCCAAGATCATCATAATTTTCACTGTAAGAGCCCTTAGAAGCAAAGGAAGGCCTCATCTGGCGGCTTAGGGCTTTGGCCAGAGTGTGTTTGTGCCTTGATCCGAGTCCATAAACAATATGGGAAGCTTCAGATGTCAGCTTCACGGCCCTTTCAACACTCTGAGAATGTGAAGGCAGATCAGGCGGCTCCAGCTTGGTGCCATTCAGCAATGCTTCTTGAAGCTCCTGGTCAGAAGTCTTCTGTGAGAGCAGGTTCACAGATGCCACTTTGAGAAAGGTTGATTAGGTCTGACCAGTGGGTAGCTTCAATGTTGAAGGCTGTGATCTTCTTCAGCCTCTTCTTGGCTGGCTTCCCACTTGTGAAAGAATAATAATTAATTTATTTTTTATTCCAGTTTAAGATTTAATCCCTATTAGTCTCAGAATTGGCTGATTTAATTTAACTTGAATTAAAAAAAAAAAACCCGAGTTCTATAAATCCCCAGAATCGAATTTTTTTTCAGAAAGAAGGTAAGATTATTTCCATTATCAGAGGGGAGGGGGGAATTGGGATAAGAAAATGTGAAAAAAAATTCGATTATGGGGATTTATAGAACTCGGGCCTTTTTTTTAATTAAATAAATTCCCATAATCAAATTTTTTTTTTCACATTTTTTAAAATTAATAAATGCTTACCTGATGGACCTCTGGTCTCTCTTCACAGCAGCTTTATCCACAGATCCCAGCTGGAAAGAACCCTTGGGTCCTATTTTGGCCCTCTGATCTCTCAAGTATTCCCTCTCCTCTACTGGAACCTGAAATATTAAAGTATATTAAATAGCGGATCTAAAATAAGAGATAAAATCCTGAAAAAAAATTGATTATTAATTTCTATTACCAGGGTGGGGGAAAGGAAGATTACAGGAGGAAAATGCGGATATTTTTCAATTACAGGCATTGAATTTCCTTCCATTTAAAAGGCACCTAATCGCACTAAGTTAGGCCAGTTAAAAGTTAAAAAAATAATAGCATTACCTTCTTACTGGGAGGACAAGTGCAGATTATGTGCTGTGTTTGACAATTTTCTTTCTTGCACTTCACAGCATTGTCATCACAGGGACGAACAGGTAGCTTACAGGTGCAAGCAGAAATGTCAAAAAGTTTACCCAGCTTTTCCTCCAGATTCTGCTCCTGGACTGTAGAAAGAGATTTCCTGTTTATCTCTTTTGCTTTCTTGAAGCACACTTTATCCACCAATTTCACTACATAATATTCCTCATACAGGGCAGCCGCGGGTTCACTGCCTGCCAGATCTCAATCACATCCTTTGCTATCATTTTAGCAATATCATAGTCTTTCAAGTCCGGGTGGCTGTTTTGGAGGAAATAACTGTACTGAATAACTTGGCGGAGGGTAGGAGGCTCTGTTTTATCCAAAGGGGAAGGCTGGCCACTGAATTTTTTGGCACTATCACTTCGAGTTAACACTGCAGACTTCCGTTTTTTACCCATTTTCATGAAATATCTGAAAATAAACACAGTTAAATTAACGCATCATAAAATAACTTAATTTAATACACATTTTATAGGTAAATATCATTAAAAAATACAAAATAATACACTAATAAACATCTATAATGCACTTACAATAAGTTTCAAGCATCGTTTTGTTAAAAAAGACGAATTTTAATTGATTATTTTGATAAAATAAGGTCCGATATTTTGTTTGTTTACATTGCGCGAATGCCGCGCGAGCGATTTTACGCCTAAAATTCGGCAATTTTACAACTTAAAAATAATTAACAATCCTCAAAAAATACAATAATTTTCACAAATATGAGTTGGTGCATCGTTTCTTTATACATTAATACCTTTCTATCTAGACTAGTCCAAGATCACAGTTCCAAAATCAACCTACCTTAATATATATATATATATATATATATATATATATATATATATAATTGCACACAATAAAGTAAATTGTAAAGCAAACAAACGCAAGGAAACTGCACACAGTAAACCGAGCAAAAAGCCGGACATTGAAAACATCTAACGGTTTAACCTAAGTGACCTTATCTTTCTGACTTTCTTTTGGGAGAATATCTTAATAATCTCTCAGAAATCCAAACTGCGAGCCAAATCACTTTCAATCGAGATGAATGCTAGTGCAGATAAGCGAGATTGTCCCAGGATTGATCGATAACAATTCTTGACTCTCTGTAAAGTCGAAAATGATCTCTCTCCTTCGGAATTAGTACCCAACAGCATAAATAAATAGTAGAGGTTTGGGAAAATTGCGGTCATCATGTGCTGCAAAAGAAATTGTAGCACCTGCTCTGCCGATTTGAGGGACACCTCAGAAATACTGTATTTGGAGAAAGCAATGACTTCATCACCGAGATCTAGCTCTATATCACTCCCTAGGTCTACTTACAGTCTACACAAATAAAGTAGAAAACAACTAAACAAACACCTCTACTTCAAGGTCAGATGACAACTGCCAGAAATCTGCTAGTGTTGTTGAAAAAAAAAATTTTCGTAGGCCACACTTTTTTCGTAGGCCAAGGCTTTCAGCCTTTAAGCCTTCGGGTTAACCCGGCACTGAATACGATGGAACTTCCTTTAAGCAGCATTCTCAACGCCGTGTACGATGTGTCCGTGACGAAGTCGTTGCGCGTGTTCAGGCGTAAATCCGGTGCCATTAACTATGTACTTGAAACGACTTGTAGACATACAAACAAACGAAATGTTGTTTATTTAAGTGCTGAGGGGATGAATAGAATCTTCGTGATAGTTGAGAAGTGGAGTGAGGATCGTTATAAATTCCTGCAGGTGTAGGTACAAGAAGAGAGCAGATTAGTGACACCCCCTCATATGCCGTTGTTTGTACGTTGTGTATAAATAACGATCGGCCATGCATTGATATACGGCTGATGTGGAAGAATGCTTCTGATAATAACGCTCTTGTCCCTACGCGAAACCGTTTCATCCTCGACAGAATGTTTGAAATCGTCGGATTCCGCAAGCTGAAGCCTATATTAGACGCGCGTGTTACGGATATGCTTTATTTTGATACGGTTCTTGAAACGCTTACACCGCTCTGCTCGATGGTTTACCGAGTGTAGGACTGAACAATGTGAGAATGATCTAGAGCTGGATGCTTATATAAAAAGTTTAGACTCTTTGAAATATCATGAACTTTGGTAAAAGCACTTGAGCGGTACAGGGCTGAGCTCACCTACACCGTTCACCCTGAAGAACTATTTCTTTATATAATGAGCAGCTGTCGTAACGACTTGGAAGATTATTTCAACTGCCGCTATGCAGTGTGAAGAAGAGTTCACGATTGAAAAGCTCGGGTCGGTAAAAATAAACCCTCGATTGGAAGGAGTGTTTATAAAACTTGTATTTAATAATGATGTTGTGGCTAACGATGACCTCTTTGTGCGTGCTTTTGATTGTATTTTAGCCGTATTTAAAGGTAACTTACCAACCGATTGTAAAGTGGGCACAAAAATAGTACTGAACGATATGAAGGCCCTTTATATAGAGTATAGGTCTCCCTATAACTTGAGCGGTGAAATAATATTAAGCCGCGTTTACTGCGTAGTGCAAAGCAATAATGATGTGTGATTATAGACTCGATTACGTGTGAGTTTAGTGTTCTGTGCAGTAGAACAGAGTGAATGTATTTTGATAAATTTTCAATATATTTAATTATCTAATATAATTGTGTGTGTATATTTCGCCTGAACTATTATTTTGATGATTATACTCTATCGTTTTATATTTCTTATATTATTTTTATTTTATTTTTGTTTATATAATATATGTTCTTCGATCGTATTTCTTATACTATTATTATTATTATTTTTTTTTTTATCATATATATTCCATCGTTTGATTGTATATTTATTTTCTATATAGTTCTGATTCCAGTAATTCTTCTAAATAAACAGAATGATGTGCTATAATGGTGTTTTATTTAATTCGGTTTAATTGTATTTCTTTTATTGTTAATATTGGGTTTCGTTTAAATAATTAGTGCTCTTTCTGAACAACTTTAAAGAAAAAGTCTCTCTGGCTTTTAATAAATAATTAAATGAAAACATTATTTAGCAACTCGTGTAAATAAAATAAATGGTGGTATCTAGCAACTCATCCTAATAAGGTATAACTGAACAATTAAAAAACATTATTTGGCAACTTATCTATATAAAAATTAAAATTAATGGTGCTCTCTAGCAACTCACCCTAATAGGGTATACCTGAACAATTAAAATAAATGGTGGTATCTGGTAACCCCCTTCATATATAAATAAGTGATATCTGGCAACTCACGACCCTCTATATAACCACTGCTTGGCCCCTGGACGTTCATAATGCGTCGGACTCCGGTGGAATAAAGAACTCTCTCTCTATCTCTCTCTCTCTCTCTCTCTCTCTATCTCTCTCTCTCTCTCTCTCTCTCTTCTTAGGTTAAGGCTTAGGTTAGGTTTCCCTTTGGGGGGGTGAGGACATCCCATCTTCTACCCCAAAGACCTCCTCCTTCTCCTTTCTCTTCCTCTCTTAGGTTAAAGCTACCTCTTTGGGGGAAGGTCATCCTCCCTTCTTCCCCCGAAGCTCCCTCCCCTCTCCCCCTTGGCAGCATTGAGTTGTTGCGTAACCCTACCCCCCCTTTGCAGCATTGATGTTGCATAAGCCTTGCAGCATTGATGTTGCTTAACCCCTCCCCTTCATTGCATAACCCCTACCCCCTTTGTCGCATAAACCCTTTGCAACATCTTGCCACATTGATCAATGTTGCAGTGCAACGTTGCAACATTCTTGCACTCGTCCATTTTTCGCCCATGCTACTGAAGTTCTTCAACTCTCAATATCGGTCCTTGCACACAGTTAACAATTCAAACTTTATTTTCAAGTGCAACATTATTATATATGTATTGTAATCATGCCAACATTTGCCTGTTTTTCATAACTGAACAATAAACCTTTCTGCTGGCATGCGAACAGAGGTCTCCATTATTAACCTATGTAGGCACAGTAATTTGTATGGTGATTCAACATTTTAATATGGCATTCATTCATTCACTGTTTATTGTGTCTTCAAGGATTTCAGTTGTAATGCGTGAATTGAAAACATGAATACATGAGTACCTGTACATAGCTGAAGTTAATGGCTGATTTTACTATGTTAGCACACTCAGAATGGAGGACAACATGCCAAATGTCCAGATGGTGCAAATCATTTTAGGACATGTTGTACATTTCTGTACGAGGAGGCTATTAAACTAAAAAAAATATGGCCTGTTATCAGGGATGGCCGCTCGCCTATTGTTCATGTAGTCGACGGTCAATTGGAAGAAATGTAGGCTTCGATGGTAATCGCCTATTAGGATACCATTCAGCATACCGGCGCTGGGCAGCAGCTGCGTTGTCTCGCATCTCTCCTAACACGAGATGCATATCAGCAAGGTCTTCAAAAGAATACTGTTCCATAACGCTCTGTAACATTATATGAAAGTGACACATGAAATGAAGGAAATAATTTTGGTTTCTAAAATGACAACTAACAAAATACTCTCAAAACAAAAGAAAAATAGCTATCTGAACAACCAGACAACTACGACTTTGATAAACTTTCATGACTTTCATTTTAATTGGATCGTCTTCGGCAGAAAAGCAATGTATCTTGGAAACGAAGCGATTGCAGACTTATATTCATAGGAACTTTTTTGTTCACTTTGACGTCCTGAATATGTACAGTATACTAATTTATGAAGCATAATTTGGTAACATCCTCTGTCTGTATATATATATATATATATATAACCAGCAGTTAGTTACTTGTTTTGTTTAATAAAAATGTGAGGTCATTTCCAGACCAACGTGTCAACATTATTCCTCTTTATGTGCGTGATCCGATGACGGAAAGTTACTTTTCAGCCCCCTTCCACGCTTTGTTGGCCGAAGATGCGTCTCAGGAATTTATTAAGGTGATATCTGAACACGGATGTCTCGCCAATTTGGAAAGTTTGCTACTCCTTTAGTATAAAATTAAGCAGTTTTGGGCCTCACTTCAAACAGTTATTTTTTAAATTTTGCTCTTAAGGCTTCCCAATTCCTATTGCAGTAGGGCTGCGTAGATGATAAAACAACCTTCTTCCAGTCTTTTCATAATGTTTTAATTCGTTTACGGGTTCATATAAGCCAATACATTCCTACAATTTAAATCCCAAAGGCTTCTATGCGTGTAAGATTTTTATTTTAGTAATAAAAAATACATTAATCCAGGATGCACGGACACATTCGCTTTTAGTATATTTTTAAAAATTTAATTTTTACATGCAAAAATAATATTATTCCGAAAGGGATGAGAAGAGGCCTTCGTGATCAGCGATCCAAAACAGGTCCTAAGGGTGCATACCAGCTGTCTTCAGTGGACACAGCTGCTGCCAAAAGAGACAGGAAGGCCAAACAAGGACAGCAACATGTACTACCTCAGGAGGAAGTTGAGCTAGTAGGATCTTTCATACAGCCTACAGAGTTGCCTGGACTTACAATCAGTTCATCTGGTGGCGAGGTTAGTTTCCTTTTATTTATATTAATTATATATAATTGTAAATAAATAAATAAATGAATAAATAAATAAATAAATAAACAGAAAACGCATTAATATTTTCCATTTATTTTCAGGAAGGAGAAGATGAATGGCAGCCTAGGAAGAGGCCTTCAGGAGACTACAACCTTTTAAAGTTTCCCAGATATGCTATGGAACTTGTCAGAGGTGAATGTTCATCAAATCTTGGCGCAGCTCTTGGGAATGCCTTGCTCCATGACATCAAACACCTACTGAGACCTGAAGTTGACATCAATCACATCATGATTGACAAGTGCAAATTAGACAGGGTCAAAGCCCAAATTAGGGTAGTTAGTGAAGGTGTGGAATCAAAGAAAAAGACACAGCTCATTTGTGTTGGTGTGGATGGGAAGGTTGACGAGAATACCATGACTTACAAAGAAATAGAGACACCTGAAGGGGAAACTGTTCTCAGAAAGTGTGTTGACGCCGAACATCACCTCACCTTCACCTATGAAGATGGAAAATCTCCTGGCGCCTACTTGACCCACAGAACAATTCCTGTTACAGGCGCCACTGGTGAGGTCCTTGCTCAGGAGACATTCAGTGTTCTTGAAGAATATAATAGCCTTGAAAGTATCCGAGCCATTCTTCTTGATAATACCGCAACCAACACTGGCTGGAAGAGTGGTTTAGTGGTAAAACTTGAAGAAACTCTGGGGAGGAAACTGCACACTATTGGTTGCGCACTGCATCAGAATGAACTCCCACTAAAAGCTCTTTTCAAAAAAATGGATGGTGACAACTGGCCCAAGAAGTTTCAGCGGGCCCCTTGGGCAAAGGTGCGCAGAAGATATCCAGGATGAACTTCAGGTACAGTTTGAAGCTGTGGAAACTCCAATCATTGAAGGGTACATTCCAGAGGAAGTACTGAAAGACCTCAGTCATGATCAAAGGCTTCTGTATGAGTATTGCAGAGAGATCGGATCAGGAAGAGTAGATGACAGATGGGCTGCTTGGAAGATTGGTCCATTTAACCATGCAAGATGGTTAACTCTTGTCATACGACTTCTTTGTTTGTACACAGGAGACAACAGACCAAACCTGAATTTGAAAAAGTTGGTCCATTACATTGTTCGAGTTTATGCTCCTGCATGGTTTGAGATAAAGGCATCCTCTAAGCTGCATGATTCTCCTCGCATCCTCTTCTCTGCTATCAGCCGACTGAGGCTGATCCCATTTGATGATGTGAAACGCATTGTAAAGCAGAACATCCAGGGTAATGTTTTCTGCCTCCGACCTGAGAACATCCTCTATGCCATGGTGAAAGATGATGAAGACAGGATCAGGAATCTTGGGCTTCAGACTATACTCACTCTCAGACACAGGTAAATTTTGCGCTTCTTGTAATTATTATTTTTTTTTTTGGCCAAAGCTGAGTTATTCTCCAAAAAATATGGAAAAAATAATATAATTGTCACTTTAAGTGGGTAATTTGTTTGTATTATTGAAACGGCAATATTTGAGTACTATTTTTCATTTATATTTATATTTTTATTTATATTTATATTTTCATTTATATTTTCATTTTCATTTTTCATTTATAGAATGGAGGGCAACCAGGAAGCAGGGAAGAAAATTCCTCAGATGAATTGGAATGCAAATCACTGGCATGAGCTCATCGACCTCACTGACCCTGATGTCATGGAACCACCTACCACACAGCACCTATCTGATGAAGAAATCCAGTCATTCATGGACACTAACACTAAGCCAGACATTCCAGACTTGCCTTCTCACTCCCAGAGTGTTGAGAGGAGTGTCAAATTAGTGACAGAGGCTTCCCATACCGTGTACGGGTTCGAAACTCGCCACATATGTATCCTTACTAAAGTACTGAGCAGGAAGATGTGTCCTGCATTTATGTCAAACGGACATTATTCTCAATCTTATGATGATTTATATGAATAGTTTTTCTTTTTACATTAGAACATGTGATTTTTTTTTTATTTATCACCTTTTGAAAGTATTTTTTCAAGTTTTGTAGCCAAAATATGTGAATAAATTAACAAAAATGCATGTTTTTCAACGCAATTTTATCATTTTACACTTAAAACACATGATATACATGAGGCATTGTCTCCTCTTGGATAGAAAATGATATTGAGTTGCTACATTTATAATTAGTTAATATTATGTCTTCAAAAATGACGTTCACTTATCGCGTATGACGAAAATTGGGTCCAAAATATAACAAACTTTAACTGCAATCCGCAAGCAGGCCCTTATCCGTTTGCTCTAAAAACATTTTTGGGTTAATTTCTTAACCAAACCTAACTACTGGGCACTTATTCACCTTGCGATTTCAAAACATGTGGAAAATCGACCCGCCCTAATATATATATATATATATATATATATATATATATTATATATATATATATATATATATATACAGGGTGTCCCATAAGTCCGGCATCATAGGAGAAATTCATATTTTTCTATTTCTACAAACCATAATTCATATTTTTCTTATGCTCGGGATGCCAATTTCCTGTCCACCATTCTGTTCAGTGACGAGGCTGCTTTTTATGGAAATGGTGAGGTAAATCGACAGAACACCCGCTACTGGTCTCAAAACAACCCTCACTGGTATACCTCTTCAAAGGAACAAGGTGCATCTCGGGTGATAGTATGGTGTGACATTTGGAAGGATCGCATCATAGGCCCCCTCTTTTTCGATGAACATGTCACTGGAGGCACCTCCCTACGTATGCTCAAGGAAGAAGCATTTCCCAGTGTCTTGAACGAAGAAGGAAATTTCCCAACATGGTTCCAGCAAGACGGCGCTCCTGTACATTACAGCACCCAAGTAAGGGAATACCTGTGCCAACAATTCCCTGGTCATTGGATAGGACGTCGAGGGCCTATGGAATGGCCAGCTAGAAGCCCGGATCTCACGCCACTAGATTTTTATCTCTGGGGCCACTTGAAGCGCTGGTATACGCAGAGAAAATTAGGAGTGTTGAACATTTGCGGCAGCGCATTATTGGGGCATGTAACACCATTACTCCTGACATCATTCACCGTGTGCTTGCTGACTGGGTATCACGTCTGAATTTGTGTATTGAAAACAATGGTGGACATATTGAACACGTTCTGTAAATAAAAGCTTTTGTTTTGCCTTTTTTTATTATTTTTCCTATGATGCCGGACTTATGGGACACCCTGTGTATATATATATATATTAGGGTGTCCCAAACTCATAGGGGGCCATTTTTTTTTCCGGGATACAAATCCGCTCGTGTTGCGCTCTTTTGCTGTTTCCCATTAGAAGTCTTCCTGTAAAATTGCAGAGAGATCGAAGGAAATTTAAAGTCCCGAACTTTGAACACTTTATTTCTCCTCTTAACTGAAAGGCAAATTAACTGAAATATTTCTCTCAAAAGTTCCATCACAAAGATGATTATACAAAATAAACATGTATTTTAATCTTACACACAAACAACAATTTCAAAGCATCACATTTATGCATTTTAACTAAACACGTGTTTCATGAGATCCGTTTTTGTTCCCTTCCGGCTCACATTCCATCGGTGTGAGTGGACAGTTCGAAGGAGGAACTGGAGGTCTTCTTCATCACGGCACAGAGGTTTGCTTGTGTATTTCTCAATGAGGGCGATGCCTCGCTCTGCTGCATCATTGACCACCATCAGTTCTGCAGCTCGGCTCTTTGCCAGACGGCAACAGTCAGGACCGAGAGCTAGGGATTTTTCAGTCGCAGCAAACGCTGATGTTGCCTGTCGAACAGAAAGGCCCTCCCGATCCCAAGTTGTGCCAGGTCAAGATCACTCAGACTTTCTTTTAGTCTGTCATGTTTGGGAGCTTTCGAAGGTTTAAGTCCACAAGTGACGGCTTCGTTTCCACTGTCAGCTGACGATGTGCTAGAACTGCTGACGGTAGCCTCTTCTGTGACTCCTACAGCTAGAGCCTCCTCCGTTTGACGCCGGTGTGCCCGCTCAAGAGCTCTTTCCCTTTCCTGTCTTTTCATTGTGGCTGCATTATATTTTCTATCTTCACCTCCCATGTAACTCGTATGTCGATCTGCCCTTTGGGAAATGAGGAATTCCTTGTCTTCAAGAGGGATATCTCCCCGATCCAGAACGTCTGAGCGGGCGACATCAAAAATATCCTCCATATCAGCCAAGAATACATCCCGCTGCATATTGTAAGTCATTCCAGTCTTGTTCTTGTTTTTATGCAAATTTCGATACCTCTGAACCAAAGCTTTCAGTTTAGTCGAGGCATGAACGGAGGTTGTTGCCAGATTCGAGTTGGCTCTAGCCCAGATTTCTAATACAGCCGATATTACAGCCTTGACACTGTTGGAATCTGTCTTCTTTTGGTCGCGGTGATGGTAGAAGAAAAGGAGCAACACGTCCATATTACTTGGTAATCGAGATTTAGCCAGCTCCGCTATCGGAGACCTCTCAAGAAGCCACAACCAACTTGATGTTTGATCTTGTCAACGCCATAATGATCAATTCTGAAAACCAAAAAAAAGTCATCAAACGTCGGGACCTCTAAATATCATCTGATCGAGTTGAAAATCACTCAGCCAATGCTTTAGCCCAAACCACATCCGGGCATGGCACGAGCGGTCAGGTCGTGTTAAGAAACAAAATTGGGACACCCTAATATATATATATATATATATATATATATATATATATATATATATATATATATATATATATATGTGTGTGTGTGTGTGTGTGTGTGTAAATTTACTGAACGTTGAGAACAGTCGAACGAAGAAAACTTGTTAAATCCTAATTTATAGACGCCATACTGTAATCACAATTGTGGCCAAAGGTTTAGAATCATGCACAAATTTCTGAAAAAAGAGTATATTATTTGTGTATTACAATTCTGTATTCAGTATGCTTTAAAGTTAGAAAATGCCAATTGTTATGAAATAGACCTTGTCTCATGACTTATAGCACATGCTAAAATGCATGAAAATACAAGGTAAATTATTATACAAATAGTTTTATCTTCATAATAATAATAATAAAAATAGTCATGGGCTCAAGGCTGATTTCAAAAAGAGAATTTCAAGTATTATTCCGGATTTCTTGGGCAGATTTTAGATACTGATATAAAATATAAAGGGTAATACCGTTTTCCTATAAGCGAAGTGAAGACATTGAGGTCTGGGGTTCGAATCCCGATGATGCTGGTAATAATAATAATAATATAAGAGTTAGTGCAATGGGCCCCATTAGTTGGCCTGAAGGCTGTGCCAGTTTCTGGTCCTCCTGCTTAATTATTATTATTTTATTCAATTGTTAAGTTGATGTAAATTTTCCAAATGAACGACATCATTCGAAATACTGTATTGCCACCATGAATCACCTTGGAGATGAACCTTACCTTACCTTATGAACTTTATGTTGTTTCGTGCGTTGGTTTCTCTTCACACGGAGGTCAAGCTGGTGGCCTCGCCTTTTCAAGCTGGTGGCCCCGCCTCTTGTGACAGTGAATTCATGTACTTATACTTAAACATCTCAACAAATACTCTGAAAATAGTGCAAGAGAGCGATATTCATGGTTGTAGTAGTATAGTGCACAGTGCCACACAGCTAAAATTGTGAAAGCATATGTACGAGTATATGAAAAAAACATGTTTCAGCCTCGGAGTGGTCTGGTAACTCTCCTGACTTGAATACGATTGAGAACCTGTGAACACGTCTTTAGGTGAAAGTCTCTAAAAAGCAGCCAGGATCTCACAGAGAGCTTTCATTTGCTATAAAAACAGTTTGGGAGTCCGAAACAGCTCTGGAATTGTGCAAAAACATTAGCATTTTTATGCCTGATAGGAGTGAAGCAATCAGTGATGCCAAGAGAAAACCCACTAAATATTAAACCCACAATAAAAAGGGGATTCCTTAAAACTATGTTTGATTCCAGATTTTTGGCTACGACTTTACCTTGGACTTTTAAATAGATATAACTATACCTCGTTAACCTCGTTTGGGTTCCGTGCGTCGGTCTCTCTTCACACGAAGGTCAAGCTGGTAGACCCGCCTCTAGGTCTGGCTTGGTGGAGGAGCGCGTTGCTCTCTTGCGCTCTCCACCGCACATAGGCAGGTACACCCGGCTCATCTGGTGCCGTCCTGAGCCAGGCATCTAGTCTTCTCTTGAAGACTTCAACTTTGATCCCTGTAACGTTTATAAGGTCCTTTGGAAGCTGGTTAAAAAGTCTTGACTCCCTGACAACCAAGCTATTTTCTTTTAGTGTTGAAGAGGTTCCTTCTCGGGCTTTTAATTTGGGAACACTACACATTCTTCCTTTCGTATTTTCCAGTGTTGTTTGGATGGTAATTGGGTTTAGTTTCAGGTTTGGTACCAGTTTTTCGATCATTTACCAGATGTAGATTACGGTGTACTCTCTCTTCTTTCCACGAAGTACAGATTTAGTTTACGTAGTCTTTCCCAGTAGTTGAGTTCTTTGCAGCCATCAGTCTTGGCTGTGAAATGTCTCTGCGTTTCTTCTAGTTTATTAATTTCTTCCTTTTTATATGGCCTCCACTTCATTCGCTGGTTTTTCTGCTGATCTTTGTATCGTCTGCGAAGGATGTTACTATTCTGTTGCTGTTTACTCCACTGTCTATGTCTGTTAGCATGATAATGAACAGGAGTGGGACCAGCACTGTACCTTGTGGTACGGAGCTGCGTACTTCTGATTCTGATGATGATACACCTTGAATTTTGAAGACCTGTAGTCGTTCTCTGAGGAAGTTGTAGATCAATCCCCACTTTGCCTGTTATTCCCATGTGTTTCATTTTATGTGCTATTATACCATGATCGCATTTGTCGAAAGCTTTAGCAAAATCCGTGTATATGACATCATTATTTTTCATTGCCTTCAAGTGCATCTAGGATATTGTTATAATGCTCTATAAGTTATGATAGGCATGATCTTCCTGATCGGAATCCGTGCTGATTTTCGTTGAATCTTTCCAGTATCTCCAAGAAGTCATAGATTTTCTCTCTGACTATTCTTTCAAATATTTTGGTGAGGTGGGACGTCAATGACACTGGTCTATAGTTCTTTGCTTGAAATCTATCCCCTCCTTTATATATAGGGACAATGTTTGCTATTTTCAAGATACTCGGTATTTCCCCAGTGTCTAGGGATCTTCTCCATATCCAGTATAAGGGTGTAGCTATTTTCATTTTTACAGTTTTTAATTAATAGTGCGTTCCATTTGTCCGGACCTGCAGCTGAATGTGATTTCATTTGTCCTATAGCTCTCGATACATCTTCTGGGGTAAAATCAAAGTCTATTATACATTCTACTTGTAATTTCTCTTCGAAGAATGCATCTATGTCAGGTATCACTTTGTCACTTTTTGGGGCACTGAAGACTGATTCATACTGGGCTTTCAATGTTTCAGATATTTCTTTTAGATCGTCTGTTAATTCATTATTTCATTTCCTTAAGGACCCGATAATAGCGCGTGATTTTGTTTTCCTTATCGCATAGCTGTAGAAATATTTTTGATTTTCTTTTATTGCTTCTACCCCCTTTTCCTCCTCCCTCTCTGGCCTTTTATCAGAGTTTGTATTTCGCTATCGATACTCTCCACTTTTTCTTGTATTACTTTACTGGCATTGTTGTCTCCGCAATTAGCTAACTTCGTCGCTACTCTCTTTTGCAGAATATTCTTCTCTTTTGCTTCTCTAACCAGTTCCTCTTTCCTTTTGGCTGTGCTTTCGGGGCATATTTTTCCAAAATTCTCAGCGTCTTTTCTTCCAAGGTTGTTAGCATTTTCTCAGTTGTTTTATTCTCTAAAACTGTTCTCCACTCTATTTGGGCCATGTGTGATCTGATTTTTTCCCAATTTATGGTCTTGGAGTTTAAGTTGAAAGCTCCAAATTTGCTTTTTCCTTCCGTATGTGTATTGTCTTTTAAAGTTATCGCCATATTTGTTGATAACTCGATTATGTTTTGGTCTGAGATAATAGTTGGGGTTATTTTTATACTGGCAATCAAGTTCGTGTTATTTGTAAATACCAGATCTAGGCAGTTATTTTTCGTGTTATTTTCTGTTATCTTCTGTGTCAGCATAAATTCGTTTGTGAGAGCCATCAGCATTTTTGCTTAATCCTGGTCCTCTCTTGTGCCCCCTTATCTTGCCGGAGAAATATATTTCTACCCAACTTTTTGTATTTTATAAATGGAAAATTAAAATCGCCGCAAAGTATTATATTAGGGGATGGAGAGTTTAGGAACTTCATAAGGGTTCTGATATTATCAATGGCATCCGAAAATTTTTCATTTGGAGAGTTTGGAGGTCTATAGTGACTATCAGTATCACGTTTAGTTTCTCTATTTTCACTGTAAGGGTTTCCACGAAGCTGTTGTATTTACTTATTACCGTCTCTGTCATATGCCTCTCATGTATATAAATAGCACAGCCACCTTTGCGTCTCGCTGTTCTATTCGCTCTTAGTAAGATGAATCCATCGATATGCAATTCTTTCTCATCGATACAGTGTTCGCAGTTATCGCAGTTTCCTTAGCAATCTTTAAGATGTGTTTCTTTGAGGCATGCGATGTTCGCCCTTGTTTCGCCCATAAAACCTTTTAGGTACGAAACTTTGTTTAGAGAATTGTTCGGTTTTATTCCTTGAATATTTGCCAGGACAATGTTTATGTTCTTTGTTTTGCATTACCCCTTGTGCATTTTAAGTTCGTTGTCCTTTGGTATCGCGTGTTTCGTAGCCTTGTGGTCCTCCGAGGTTTATCCGTTCCCGCCTACCTGTTCTGGTACCGTCTTGCCATGAAGCCGTCCGGCTCGAGGGTTCTCAGCTGTGTCAGCTGCATGTGCTGTATAAGACTTAGCAGCCACATTGTGTCCGAGGTGTTGAAAAAATTTTGTGTTCTATTAGTGTTTTGTTTGCTATTTGGGTATATATTTTTTTCTCACATTCCTCCTGTTGTCATTTCAAACTTGTCCTTTGTCCATTGAACTTGTCGGGAGATGATAGTAGTAGCATTTTCTCCCGTACTGGCAGGTTCCATATGTCGCGTAGGTCTTGCAAATGTCCGGATGATAGAATTTACATTTTCCACCAAATTTGCAGTGACCATTATTGTAGAAGTAGTTGCACACAGGAGAGTGTTTGTAAATACATTCTCCTCCCTTATGTCTGCAAATTCCTTTCACATAGTATTTAC
Source organism: Bathynomus jamesi (assembly GCA_023014485.1). Lineage (NCBI taxonomy): Eukaryota > Metazoa > Arthropoda > Malacostraca > Isopoda > Cirolanidae > Bathynomus > Bathynomus jamesi. The sequence goes on from JAJOZX010005431.1 coordinate 227,260, forward strand.
AAATGGTTTCTTCCCCGTTTTTACTTGGGGGCTTTGTTTTTGGTAGTTTCAGTATGATTTCTTTGTTGTCTACTTGTTTTTTCCTATTGCTGCTAATGCCCTTTGTTTAAAATCTTTGGATTTGGTTTTGTGCCTTTGTTTCCTCTGTTGCTGTTTCTATTTTTTTCTATTATTTCTGCTTCCCGTTTACTCGCTTTTTCTGGGTCTTTTCCTGTTCGTTATTCGCAGTTTCCTCTCGTACTATCTTCGTTCCTTCTATTTTTTTTCTCTGTTCGCTATTCATAAATTCTTCTTTTGCCTTTTCCTCATAGTCTCGTTCTGCTTTAAAAACCGTAAATGTATAATTTCTACACAGTGAAGGATTACTATCCCCACTTGATGCCCATAATCTTTTATCATTATCGAACAATGGGCGGACAGATCTTTCATTACTTTCTAACTTGTGTATGACGCTTCAATCACGCATTCAAAATCTAGCAAGCAGCTAACATTTATTGAGATTATGTGCTCTTTTACTCATGTTTTTTAATCTTCTAAAGTCACTAGAAGAGTCGAACTCTCAAAAATTAAGAAATAAATCGAAGAAATTACATACAGAATAAATATTTTCTCTGAAAAACTTGATTCTTACTGCCCTGAACTCACAGACATAACCCAGCCGTGGACTGTCTGAGAAATAGGGACGGGGAGCAATGACGAGCCCGCTGCAGGTAATGTATTTGGCTCCACCCAATTCTTTTAAAGGGGAATTATTTTTCCTGGTTGGTAGTTTTACTACCCGTTTCAATGCCCTCGGTTGGACGAAGGACGTAAAACGGAACAATCAACTCACGACAGTCAGAATGTAACGGCTTAATTCAGAAGTATGCTTCACAGTGACTTTATTCAAAATTAATTGTAGTGTACAGGAATTTTTGACACCGAGTCTGAATTTCAAGTAAGATCTTTCGCTTCCTCCTTTTCAACCTTAAGTTTGTGTTCAGCTTTAATTTTGTTAAAGGCGTTTTCATACCCTTTGAGGACAGAGAAACTCACGAAATGGATGGTTATAATTTGACAGTTGTAACACGGAATTTTGAGACTTTGAACAAAACACTAAAATTGATCACAAATTGATCACAAAAATAAACAAAAGAAGAAAAGCTTACGTTTTGAGATATAAACACAAACAACACGGACAGTTCTAAAACTCACAAATTATATAAACTGACGAAAGTTTTAAGGCCTTTAGTCGTCTTGGAAAAAAAAAAGATGGAGCATAGTAGCCTCGTTTCCTTCCCTTCATGGTGTTTTTCTTCGTCTCGCTCCGCGCGCCCCTCGAGTGAATGCTCTCGTGTGTCCCGCTCTCTGACTGACTGATGGTCCCTTTTTTATAGATGCGGGATGAGGCAGCGATTTTGAAACCTTCCAGAAGCTTCTGCTACTCACACCACATTTATTATGGAGTCCCTCTCTTACAAAAGAAAAGGGTCCTTTTAACGTCATATTCTTTTATATAAACTACTATTTTATATGGATAAGAATGATTTTTTAAACTTGTTTGACTTCTCAGTTAGAATTAATTGCATCGTTCTATCATCACTGAGGGATGAACAAAATTCTTTTTTACCATGTTTTAGGAACTAGAAAACAACACTTCTTTAATGTCCCGTTACTATAAATGCTATGCAATTGTTGCCTAATTTACGTTTATTTTGGCTCGTTCCCTAGTTTCGTTAAATCGAGGTGTTCCTTAATTTTATAATGAGTTACTTTACTTAACGAGACTTTTGAGTTCTCAATTTTATTCAAGATTACATGACACTACACCGACGTTTAATGAACGATTGACAATTTAAAAAGGACCTATGTTATTTTAAAGTAATAGTTATAGAGAACAGAGAGGCCCAAAAAACTGTTCAGCAGATTACTTTACTGAATACTTCTGAATACTTTAGTAGGATGATTGCAAAAATGTAGAGTGGGCAGGGGGGGGGGGATGCCAAAATTTAAAAAATGGGGTAAAGGGGGTTGAGGATGCAGAAATGTAGAGTGTATGATAAAGGGGGTTCGGGGATGCAGAAATATAGAGAGGTTATATAGGGGGTAGGGGATGCAGAAAAGTAGAGTGGTTATAAAGGGTGGTGGGGGAGAAGGGAAGTATATAAATGTAGAGCAGTTATAAAGGGGGATAGGGGATGCAAAATGTAGAGTGGTTATAAAGGGTGATGGGGGAGAATGGAAGTATAAATGTAGAGCGGTTATAAAGGGTGTTGGGAATGCAAAAATGTAGAGGCAGGTGGCTGTCAGCCAGGAAACACAGATTAAAGCGGGGTAGGGAAAGCAGAAATGTAGCGTGTCATCATATATTGGAATATATTATTGAGAGAAAGTCTGTTTGTGAGTAACTAACATCCTGTCACCACGACTTCTTGAAGCAAACTGTGGCAGCTGGCTGTCAGTCAGGAACCACAGCCAATCGTCCTGGCGCGTAGATATATATATATATATATATATATATTATATATATATATATATATATATAAAACATTTTTTCAGCCAGTTTAAAGGAGAATTAATAAAGTTATTTCCATATATGTACTTTTTCAGGCTGCCGTGTAGAATCCGCGCTAGCTAGAGTTATATATATATATATATATATATATATATATATATATATATATATATATATATATATATATATATATATTGCAATATTTCCATGCGTTCTTTTTATTTTCTAGCTTGAAGTGAACACATCTTTGACGCTATATATATATATATATATATATATATATATATATATATATATATATATATATATATGGGTGTGTGTGTGTGTGTGTATATATATATATATATATATAGATATATATATATATATATATATATATATATATATATATATACACACTGAGATAAAACAACATTTTTTCAAACAGTTAAAGGAGAAATAAAACAAAATTACATCGATCTGTTTTATTAACATATTCCTGTATCAACCATAAAATAACATACCAATCAGTAAAATTTATCAAATTAAAAATGCGCTCGGTAGAGAAGAATCGTATATAAAACAAAACCAGAATATACAAGACCTATTTAATATATATATATATATACACACACACACACACACACACACTCATGAGATTCTGGAAGTACAACTGCATACTAGCTTAATACCAAATTTTCATCTTACAATATATTCTCTCTTCAGCCAAACCATTTAAAATTCCTCAACTCAAAAGAATTATAACTTATTTATATCATATATCTTTAAGTATGCAAAACGAGAATATACAAGACCTATATATATATATATATATATATATATATATATATATATATATATATATATGATGAATAAAACCACGAAGGAAAAAGAAACACAAAATGGTGCTCAAGCGCTTTCGTCTAATGACATCCTCAGGAACACTGGAGTGAAAAGAGAGTTCAAGACTATATATATGTTACAAAAAAAAAATATATATATACCATATGTCCCACAAAAAAGTACACCCAACTTTAGATTGTACTAACTCCTCCAAAAATTGAGATATTTTGGATCTGTTTGTTTGATTTAATATAGCAAATTATTCATTGTTAACGTTCAAAATTTATTAATGTTTAAACGATTTAATGTTTAAGCATCTGCTTTTAACTGAAGGGTACAACAAAATGGATTGCGCAAAATTGGTCAATGAAAAAATAACGTGCGTGCTATCGATGTAATGAAAAGACAAATACATAATAATAGATACTTTAACATAATTTTAATAAGATACAAAGCAGATTTTTCTGTATTCCTTATTGCAAAAGTTATGCTTAGTTTCGTTTTCTTTCACCATGACCGCCATTCCTATCGATACAAATCTGGAGTCGAGCTCTCATCTTCCCCATCACTCTTTTGATAAGATCTGGATTGTCTTTTAACAAGTTGATTTCAGCTGTGATGCGAGTCCTCAAATCATCTAAATGGATAGGTTGTGATGCAAATACTCTATTTTTCAAATGACCCCATAAAACGTAATCACACGGGGTCAAGTCAGGGATGAATGCTGAATGTTCTCGTCTGTTCTTGCCGTCTTCGGATGGCCTGAACGTCCTTTGTTCAAAGTGAGGACCGTTCCTTCTTCTTTGTATTTCCGAACATTCTTCAAAATTGTATGTTTAGTTCGAGAAGCTCTATCGGGAAATTGCAGTTCGAAGGTATTCTGAACTTGTTTTAAGCTTTTAGTTTGCAGATAAGTTGTGACCATGAGAACGCGCTGCCTTCGTGTAAACTGCTTGATAAGGGTTTCAAAGTTTTATAAATTTAGTAATTCAGATTCTTCATTTATATGTATGACTCGTATCTTAGATACAAAAGTTCGAATTATTTAAAAAAAATATTTGCAATATCCTTCGACGTAAAAAGTAGCACATTGGTTAAAGCAAGAGGAGCTATCTGGCTGGGAGAAATGATCATTCGGCGCAACCCATTTTGCTGTACCCTTCAGTTAAAAGCAGATGCTTAAACACTAAATCGTTTAAACATGAATAAATTTTGAACGTTAACAAAGAATAATTTGCTATATTAAATCAAACAAACAGATCCAAAATATCTCAATTTTTGGAGGAGTTAGTACAATCTAAAGTTGGGTGTACTTTTTTGTGGGACATATGGTATAGTAAGTATAGAAATAAAATTGTGGGAGGAGCAAACACATCTGTACGGAAAACTAAAATTTTAGCCCGTTGCCCGAAATTCAACATAAGTTCAAATGGCTTGTTTACAACCAATTTTTTATAGTTATTGTCTGAATTACACATAAGTCACAAAAGAATAAAGAAATGAAAATAAATATAAATTGGAAACAAAAATAGATAAAAAATTACAAAATGATGCCTAAATGATATAGAGGTCACAAACGAAATAAACATAACGAAATAAACCTACAGATAAAAGCATAAAAATTGTAAACGGAGCATACAAATTCAAGCTCAGTTGGAGAGTTTACAGTCAATTTAATAGATGATGCTAAAATGACATATATGTCACAAAGAAATAAAATAAAGAAATAAACCTAAAAAAATAAATTGAAAAATAAATTGTAAGAGAAGCATCCAAATTTATAAGGGAAAAAATTACCAAAGGTTTTTATAGTTATTGTCTGAATCATACATGGGTCACAAAAGAAAAAAATACAAATAGATATAAATTGGTAAACAAAATGATGCCTAAATGATATATAAAGAAATATAGGAATATATACGACATATATAAGATATATATATACACCACATATATAAGAAATATAAGCAATATATAAGGAATATATACTGTATATACAGGGCGTCCCAAAAAAATGTATACACACTTTAACAGCTGATAGCTCAATTGATGTTTCTTTCTTTCCAAGTTAAACCCATTAGAATTAATAATGGCAGTCAGACTAAGCTTTGAACAAAGGAAATTCATTCTAAAATGCTACTGGAAGTGTGAAAACGCAGTTGAAGTGCAAAGACAGTTTAGGAGGGAGTTTCAAACAGATCCACCAACGCGACTTACCATCACTCGAATTAGAGATAAGTTTGAAGCCGATGGAACTGTTCAGAATGTCCAAAAGAAGCGTTCCGGAAGACCACGGACATCGACAAGCCCCACAAAGCAAGAAAGAGTACTGGAAACGTATCACCAAAGTCCAAAAAATCTGTGCGGCAAGCGAGTCGTGAGGTAGGAATTTCAGAATCGTCTGTCCAACGCATTTTGAAGCGCTGTCAATGGAAAAGTTACATTCCAAGATTAGTCCATGCTATTAATGAAGATGATCCGGACCGAAGAGTGGAGTATTGCGAGTGGTACTTGGCACGATGTGGATGTGGATTGGACGAAGGGGTTTCGTAGAATACCCTCCGCGTTCACCAGACCTCACACCACTAGACTTTTTTTATGGGGATACTTAAAAGACAAAGTCTACGCTATAAAACCTGCAACAGTCGCTGAATTGAGAGCAGCCATTGAACGAGAATGCACACAAATACAAACGAAATGTTTCGTGATGTTTGCGATTCCATTGCTTCGCGTTATCAGCAGTGCCTGGACCAGAACGGACGTCAGTTTGAAAACAGGCGTTGACAAAACAATTAAATAATGTCTGTAGATTCTATTACGTTTTGAAAATGAAATGTATTTTAATAAACACTGCCTTTATTAGTATTTAAAGTGTGTATACATTTTTTTGGGACGCCCTGTATATACATAGGGGAAAAAATTACCAAATGTTTTTATAGTTACTGTCTGAATGATACATAAGTCACAAAAGAATAAAGAAATAAAAATAAATATAAATTGGAAAAAATTACAAATGATGCCTATATGATATATAAAAAATATACGAAATACATACATATACACATGTACACATATCCACATATACATATACATATAATATTATATACATATATATATATATATATATATATATATAATATATATATACATATATATATATATATATATATATATATATATATATATAAGAAATATGCATAGAACAATAAATTGAAAAATAAAAATTGTAAGAGAAGCATACAAATTTATAAGGAAAAAAATATATATGTATTTTTACCAAAGCTTTAGCAACCTGCCCTTCTTGTTTAAATCCATTCTGAAGGAATTCAGAGCAACGGGATCAAGTTGAAACAGACCTTTACTCATCTTAAAGTTATTTATAAGTTGAATTATAGCAGACTCAAGAATATTTCTATTAACAATGTTGCTAGAGTGAAACAAAACTGAAGCATTATTCCAATCAATACAATGGGATAACTCTGACAAATGGACAAAAAGAGCACTGGACAACTGTCCCGTTCTAACGGAATATTGATGCTGTTTTACACGCGTTTGCAAATCCTTTCCCGTCTGACCTATGTAAAAGGAATCACATTGTTTACACCCAATTTTATAGATAATGCCTAAATTATTGGTAAGGCTATTTTTTATAGGTATGTATATGGTATAGGTATATATATATATAGATATATATATATAATATATGTGGATATGTGTACATGTGTATATGTATGTATTTCTTATATTTTTTATATATCATTGAGGCATCATTTGTAATTTTTTCCAATTTATATTTATTTTTATTTCTTTATTCTTTTGTGACCTATGTATCATTTAGACAATAAATATAAAAACCTTTGGTAATTTTTTCTCCTATGTATATATATATATATAATATATATATTATATTCCTTACATATTGCTTATATTTCTTATATATGGTATTATATCTTATATATGTCGTATATATTCCTATATTTCTTTATATATCATTTAGGCATCATTTTGTTTTCCAATTATATCTATTTGTATTTTTTTAATCTTTTGTGACCCATGTATGATTCAGACAATAACTATAAAAACCTTTGGTAATTTTTTCCCTTTTAAATTTGGATGCTTCTCTTACAATTTATTTTTCAATTTATTTTTTAGGTTTATTTCTTTATTTTATTTCTTGGTGACACATATATCATTTTAGCATCATCTATTAAATTGACTGTAAACTCTCCAATTCAGCTTGAATTTGTATGCTCGGCTTAAAATTCTTATGCTTTTATCTGCAGGTTTATTTCTTTATGTTTATTTCGTTTGTGACCTATATATCATTTAGGCAGCATTTTGTAATTTTTTATCTATTTTTGTTTCCAATTTGTATTTATTTTCATTTTTTTCTTTTGTGACTTATGTATAATTCAGACAATAACTATAAAAAATTGGTTGTAAACAAGCCATTTGAACTTATGTTGAATTTCGGGCAAAGGGCTAAAATTTTTAGTTTTCCGTACAGATGTGTTTGCTCCTCCCACAATTTTTATTTCTACACTTACTATATATATATATATATATTTTTTTTTTTGTAACCTATAATATAGTCTTGAACTCTCTTTTCATTCCAATGTTCCTGAGGATGTCATTAGACGAAAGCGCTTGAGCACCACTTTGTGTTTCTTTTCCCTTCGTGGTTTTATTCATCATAAATATTTTTACGTTTCATTTTCGTGAAATAATTTTCATATATATATATATATATATATATATATATATATATATATATACACACACACACACACATATATATATATATATATATATATATATATATATATATGTATTTAGATTACAGAAGTACAAGAGTATTGCTAACTTAATAACAAATTTCCATCTTTGAATATATTCTCTCTGCAGCCAAACTCTTTAACTATTTAAAATGACTATATACACCGTTCTGTAGTTCTCTCAATGGCTAAAATGCAGCCAAACTCTTTAACTATTTAAAATGACTATATACACCGTTCTGTAGTTCTCTCCATGGCTAAAATATACTCTCTCTTCAGCCAAACTATATAAAATTTCCCATATCCAAAGAATTCTACATTCTACACAATTAATTTGACAAAATCTCTCTCTCTCTCTCTCTCTCCTCTCTCTCTCTCTCTCTCTCTCTCTTCCCTCTCTCTCTCTCTCTCTCTCTCTTCTCTCTCTCGTCTCTCTCTCTCTCTCTCTCTCTCTCTCTCTCAAAACATGCTAACAAGTTGTAAAGTTGTAAATATGCGACAATTAATTCGATATTGTCAAAGCTGGCCGTGACACTTAAAATAGAATACATCGTGTAATTCATTTCAGATAAAATGTAAAAATAACATCCAACACGCTACCAAATATACTTGCTTGTAACACGTATCTGCGACGTTTAATTCAATATATTCCATCCCAGCGACATCCGATACTTTTAAAGATACATTTAAACAGGGTCTCCCCACACATATATACTATTATATATATATATATATATATATATATATATATATATAAAATCATAATTAGAATTTTGTTAAGGGTAAAGTTATAATATAATATATATATACACACATATATATACACACTTAGCTAGCAGTACAACTATTAAATTATATAACTTTTTCGAAAATACAAACTACTTAAAATTATTTAAAAAAATTATCCTCAATTAGACAATAAGGATGAATGTTTGATATTCAATATGAAGATTCGCATTAATTCGAGATAATATCTAAACTGGCCGTGACATTTAAAGCAGAATATATCGTATAATTCAGCTCAGATAAAGTTTTAACAGTAGCCTCCACACATGCCACCAAATATATCTGCTTGTAACACGGATCTGCGACATTTAATTCAAGATATTGCATCTCAGCGACATCCGATACATTTGAGGCAGGATCCACCCACACGCATATACAGTATATATATATATATTATATATATACAGTGCCCGCGAAAAGTATCCGATCACCCTTGAAATTTGTATTTTTTACATAAAAACAATGTTTAAATGTATACTAACCTTATATTAGTATTTTGCCATCTGTCCTTTGGTTTGGATACTTGTTCTAGACGTTTGGCATGGATTTAATCAAGTTTTGACAAACTTCCACTGATATTTCCTTGCACCATACCTTTTTGATGGCCTCTTGTAATTTTTCGACTGAGCCAGTGTCGTGGCATTCAACCTTATTTTTTATTATTAGCCACAGATTTTCTATCGGATTGAGATCTGGACTATTACCAGGCCAATCCAAAATATCAAATTTATTGTCAGTAATCCATTTTGTCACTATTTTGGCCCTGTGACATGGTGCACCATCATGCATGTATGTTTTTGTCCTTTGGATTGCCATTGCCATTAGAAGTTTATCCTGTAGCATTGCTAAATACCGTGCACCATTCATAGTTGTGTTCTTCGGAAGAAAATATAAGTTTCCACGCCCATAGTAACCGAAAACAACCCCAAACCATCACACTTTGAGGGTGTTTCATTGTCTTTAGGGTGTATTTAGGGTCCATCCTATTGAGCCAATAGGCCCGCGAACCTTTTTTGGACAACTTCTGAATGTCAAAATGTCGACTCATCGCTAAATAAAACCTTCTTCCAGTCATCAACAGTCCAATGAATGTATTTTTTACAAATGCGACACGTTTTTTACGCATTTTTTCATTAATGAACGGTTTCTTAGCAGCATGGCGAGATGGTAATCCGAGTTCTTTTTGGAGCCGCTCCTGATAGTTCGTTCAGAAACACCAGATAACAAATTATTCATATTAAATTTTATTTCTTTCGCAGTTATTGTTGGGTTTTTCAATACTAAACGTTTCATAAGTTTGTCTGTTCGCGAATTTGTTTTTCTCGGTCTGCAGATCGTTTTTAGGGACTGGCGTGGTTAGGCCACCATTGTTCTTAGCCCGTGAAACCCATAAATTAACGGTACTTTGGGATATGTTTATTCCTTAGCTATCTGTCTCTGTGATTTCCCACATGCATTCAAAGCAACAATAGCACCTCGACAATCACTCTTAAGTTGTTTTTTAGCACACATTATATATAAATTTTATTTACACCACTTTCTGTAAAAAAAAAAAAAATATCAAGAAATTTACACAAACAGTGAAATCTGACAAATTTGAGACCACAGCCACCCGCAACGAAGGCTACCAGAACACTAATTTGAGAATGCGTTGGATAGCTCTCATATCAGCGAGCAACCTCAAAGTTACCAGATGTCGCTAGAACAAATAGAAAGTGAATTACGTGTCTCTGAATATTAAGGAAAATATTGTATTTTCTTGAGTGATCGGATACTTTTCGCGGCACTGTATATATAATATATATATATATATATATATATATATATATACTGTATATATATATATATATATATATATATATATATTATATATAAAATAATTAAAATTCTGTTAGGGTAAAAGTTACAATATAATATAGAGGGTGTGCCATAAGTCCGGCATCATAGAAAAAATAATAAAAAAAGGCAAAACAAAAGCTTTTATTTAAAGAACGTGCTCAAATGTCCGCCATTGTTTTCAATACACAAATTCAGACGTGATACCCAGTCAGCAAGCACACGGTGAATGATGTCAGGAGTAATGGTGTTACATGCCCCAATAATGCGCTGCCGCAAATGTTCAACACTCCTAATTTTCTCTGCGTATACCAGCGCTTTCAAGTGGCCCCAGATATAAAAATCTAGTGGCGTGAGATCCGGGCTTCTAGCTGGCCATTCCACAGGCCCTCGACGTCCTATCCAATGACCAGGGAATTGTTGGCACAGGTATTCCCTTACTTGGGTGCTGTAATGTGTAGGAGCGCCGTCTTGCTGGAACCATGTTGGGAAATTTGCTTCTTCGTTCAAGACACTGGGAAATGCTTCTTCCTTGAGCATACGTAGGGAGGTGCCTCCAGTGACATGTTCATCGAAAAAGAGGGGGCCTATGATGCGATCCTTCCAAATGCCACACCATACCATCACCCGAGATGCACCTTGTTCCTTTGAAGAGGTATATCAGTGAGGGTTGTTTTGAGACAAGTAGCGGGTGTTCTGTCGATTTACCTCACCATTTCCATAAAAAGCAGCCTTGTCACTGAACAGAATGGCGGACGGGAAATTGGTATCCCGAGCATATTGTTCCGTAGCCCATTCATAAAATTCCATCCGCCGGACGGGATCATCTTCGCTTAATTTCTGTAGGATCTGAAGTTTATATGGATGCCATTTGTGAGTCTGAAGAATGCGATGGATGCTACTTTTCGACACTCCTGTCTCGGCGGACAATCGCCGAAGAGACATATTGGGACTTCTGTTAAATGAGCCAGGATAGCAGTCGCTGTATCATCGTCAGTGGACCTCCTTGAAGGTCCACTGCGTGGTTTATCTTCTATGGATCCTGTTTCCTTAAACTTTGCAACAAGTCTGCTGACACAACTCTGTGTTATTGGCTCGCGGTCTGGATGCAGTCTGTTAAATTCAGCAGCGGCCTCTCTTTGACTCTGATTTCCTATGAGTAGAATTATCTGGATTCGTTCTTCCTTGCTCACAGACATTATGGCCTGTAGAAAGAGAAAAATATGAATTATGGTTTGTAGAAATAGAAAAATATGAATTTCTCCTATGATGCCGGGCTTATGGGACACCCTCATATATATATATATATGCTTAGCTATGCAGTACATCTATTAAATATAAACCTTTTCTCTCTCTCTCTCTCTCTCCCTCTCTCTCTCTCTCTCTTCGCTCTCTCTCTCTCTCTCTCTCTCCCTCTCTCTCTCTTTCTTCGCTTCTCTCTCTCTCTCTCTCTCTCTCTCTCTCTCTCTCACGGCTTGGTAAAAACTTAATGACCGCCCACTAAAATTTGTTCAGCAAATGAATGTTTTGCCTTCTTAAAGTGCGAGGGAGGAGGAAGTCTTTCTTCAGTTCTCGGTGGGGGGGCCTTCTCCCTGCCCTATAAAAACAGTAGCAGTGACATTTGCAAATAATTTACTGTTGGCGAAGCATTTCAAATGTTGCATACAAACTTATAAACAAGAATGCAGTCTGACGAATATCCCAATATCAAGTTGTAAGTAATTTTACACAAGTAGTCTTATTCAATAGTGCTCTGAATGAAATATATCGAAATTTATTCTCCTGTATCAGCATTTATGTAGAAGTGTGTTTTTGTGAATTTTCATGATTATGTGGTTTTTGTGATTGTGCCCAATTTTACCCTATTATTATTTTATCTGAAAAGGCCGATTCATCCATACTCACGTGTCTATCCGAATATGCTTCGCCGCCGGTATACCCAGTATACCTCTGCTAAGATACAGTTTGAGTAATTATTTTATGTATATAGTTCTGATATATATGTGTATATATATATATATATATATATATATATACATATATATATATATATATACACACATATATATGTATTCCCCATTCTCTACGTATATATATATATCATTATTTTGCAGAGCTAATGCGTGCGTTCATTTGATGGGATTCGTGGACAATGACACTGTATTTTCGAGTCAGTCTCTACAGGATTTGCCATAAGAAGATCCTCAACCCGAGGCTGACACTCACCCCGACTCGAGCAACGCCAATTACATCATGTAAGTAATATGTAAATCGAAAACAGTATATTGTTTATGGGTGTTCCTCAGCAACTCATGTAACTAAATAATTACGTTTACATAAAAGCTCTTTTGAAATGAATGGCTTCTTAGTTTTTATTTTTTTCTATTTTAAAGCCATGACGAGATTTTACTTCGTTTATGCTTCCGTCTGAACGTACTTTGGAAGAGGAAGCCCAAACCATCGAACTTACCGGGTAAGAAACCGTTTTTATTTTAAAATAATTATCTGTCTCTTTATCCTGTGAAAATAATAATAATAATCATAACAATAATAAAGCGTGGCTTACTGTAATATTTTTCTTTTTTCTTTTAGGGAGGATCCGTTTGTTTTATACGAAGATGGTCCCCTAAACATGAAGTGTGAGATAGATGAAGAAACGATGTAAGTTTTTCTTTTTTCTTGTGCATATATATGTGTGTGTGTGTGTGTGTTTGCTGGATAAGCCAGGTATTTTCAACATTTTATTATATAATAAAACTATGGCTAAGTTTTTATTCCGTTTTTAAAAAAGGTATATCTGATACAGTTATAACTTAGTTGCGCCACAATTTTAGTTATCAATACATAATTTCATTTTGCGTATACGTCACATTTTTACTTAATATATATACATATATATATATATATATATATACAGTTTTAAGAGCTGTAAAATTAGGAGTAAGATATTTATTACATTTTTTATTTTAAAGCAATGACGCGGATCTACTTCCGTGTGTGCTACATGTGCTACAGTATGAAGGTACGTTGGGGCTTGAAGCTGAAACCAGCGGCCTTGCGGGGTAAGAAAACAATTTTATTTGAAAATAATTATCTCTATCTTTATCTTGTGAAAATAATAACGATGAATGAAAGAACGTCACCCCCAGCATTCTTTAGTTAGCTTTATGAGGCTAACTACCGAAAATATAACGACCTAACCTAACCAATCGTCAAGGGCGTACAGTTGACCTAACGATTACTTAGGTTAGGTCGTGATACTTTCGTTAGTTAGCCTTATAAAGCTAAGTAAAGAAGGCTGGGGGTGGCTTTCTTTCATTGTTCCAAAAATTATAATAATAATAATAATAATAATAATAATAATAATAATAATAATAAAGCGTGGTTTACGTAAAAAAAAATCTTTTTCTTTTATGGGCTTAGAGAGCGGGTACATAGACTTGCGTACACAGACAATACAGTATGGGGATGAGCTGACCGTTTTATACGAAGCTGTTTCCCAAAACAAGGAATAAGAGATAGTTGGAGAAAGGATGTAAGTTTTATTTTTTTCTTGTACGAGTGTGTGGGGATCGGGGTAAGAATAAACCAAGTATTTTAACATTTTAAGTGTATTTATAAATTAATACATAATTCCGTTTATTGTGTACATCACATTTTTACATATATATACTGGATGTGGAGAAGATCCGTAGACACTGGGGAAATACCGAGTATCTTGAAAACAGCAAACATTGTCCCTATATATAAAGGAGGGGGAACAGATCTCAAGCAAAGAACTACAGACCAGTTTCATTGACGTCACACCTCACCAAAGTATTTGAAAGAATAGTAAGAGAGAATATTTATGATTTCTTGGAGACTGGAAACATTCAACGAAAATTAGCACGGATTGCGATCACGAAGATCATGCCTATCTTAACTTATAGAGCATTATAACAATATCCTAGATGCACTTGAAGGCAATGAAAACTACGATGTCATATACACAGATTTTGTTAAAGCTTTCGACAAATGTGATCACATTATAATAGCACATAAAATGAAATATATGGGAATAACAGGCAAAGTTGGAAAATTGATCTACAACTTCATCAGAGAACGTCTACAGGTCATCAAAATTCAAGGTATATCATCATCAGAATCGGAAGTACACAGTTCAGTACCACAATGGACAGTACTGGCCCCACTCCTGTTCATTATCATGCTAACAGACATAGACAACGGAGTAAACAGCATGAGTATAGTAACATCCTTCGCAGAAGATACAAAAATCAGCAGAAAAATTAGCGATGTAAATGAAGTGGAGGCCTTGCAGAGGGACAGGAACAAAATATACAAATGGTCAGAAGACAATAACATGTCCTTTAACACTGAGAAATTTGAGCTCTTGAGATATGGTAGAAAAGGGGAACTTAAATAGACTGCATATTATGCTCCAGATAGAAAGTAATTTCAGAGAAGCACGAAAGCGATCGATCTGGGGGTAATAATGACCGATGATGCGAAATTCGAAACACAAAATCAGATAGCGATAAATAAGGCAAAAAGAGTCGCGCGACAGGTACTAAGAACGTTCAAAAGAAGGGACAGGACAGTAATGTTTCCCTGCTAAAAACACTAATTATACCAAAACTTGAATACTGCTCAGTTTTGAAGTATAAAAAGGAAAATATAAAAAGGAAATAACTAATAAACTAGAAGAAACGCAAGGACATTTCACAGCAAAGATTGATGGCTGCAAAGAACTCAACTACTGGGAAAGACTACGTAAACTAAATCTGTACTTCCTGGAAAGAAAAAGAGAGAGGTACACCATGATCTACATATGGAAAATAATCGAAAACTAGTACCAAACCTCAAACTAAACCCAATTATCATTCAAACAACACTGGAAAATAGAAAATGCAGAATGTGAAGTGTCCCCAAATTAAAAGCCCGACAAGGGACCTCCTCAACATCCTCAACACTGAAGGAAAATAGCTTGGTTGTCAGGGGATCATGACTTTTTAACCAGCTTCCAAAGGACCTCAGAAACGTTACAGGGGTCAAAGTTGAAGTCTTCAAGAAAAGACTAGATGCCTTGCTCAGGACGGTACCAGATGAGCTGGGTGTACCTGACTATATGCGGTGGAGAGCGCAAGAGAGCAACTCGCTCCTCCACGAAGCTAGACCTAGAGGCGGGGCCACCAGCTTGACCTCCGTGTATAGAGAGATCAACGCACAAAACATCAAGAAGTTGCATATATATATATATATATATACAGTGCCCGCGAAAAGTATCCGATCACCCTTGAAATTTGTATTTTTTACATAAAAAACAATGTTTAAATGTATACTAACCTTATATTAGTATTTTGTCATCTGTCCTTTGGTTTGGATGACTTGTTCTAGACGTTTTGGCATGGATTTAATCAAGTTTTGACAAACTTCCACTGATATTTCCTTGCACCATACCTTTTTGATGGCCTCTTGTAATTTTTCGACTGAGCCAGTGTCGTGGCATTCAACCTTATTTTTTATTATTAGCCACAGATTTTCTATCGGATTGAGATCTGGACTATTACCAGGCCAATCCAAAATATCAAATTTATTGTCAGTAATCCATTTTGTCACTATTTTGGCCCTGTGACATGGTGCACCATCATGCATGTATGTTTTTGTCCTTTGGATTGCCATTGCCATTGGAAGTTTATCCTGTAGCATTGCTAAATACCGTGCACCATTCATAGTTGTGTTCTTCGGAAGAAAATATAAGTTTCCACGCCCATAGTAACCGAAACAACCCCAAACCATCACACTTGGAGGGTGTTTCATTGTCTTTAGGGTGTATTTAGGGTCCATCCTATTTGAGCCAATAGGCCGGCGAATTTTTTGGACAACTTCTGAATGTCAAAAATGTCGACTCATCGCTAAATAAACCTTCTTCCAGTCATCAACAGTCCAATGAATGTATTTTTTACAAAATGCGACACGTTTTTTACGCATTTTTTCATTAATGAACGGTTTCTTAGCAGCATGGCGAGATGGTAATCCGAGTTCTTTTTGGAGCCGCTCCTGGATAGTTCGTTCAGAAACACCAGATAACAAATTATTCATATTAAATTTTATTTCTTTCGCAGTTATTGTTGGGTTTTTCAATACTAAACGTTTCATAAGTTTGTCTGTTCGCGAATTTGTTTTTCTCGGTCTGCCAGATCGTTTTTAGGGACTGGCGTGGTTAGGCCACCATTGTTCTTAGCCCGTGAAACCCATAAATTAACGGTACTTCGGGATATGTTTAATTCCTTAGCTATCTGTCTCTGTGATTTCCCACATGCATGCAAAGCAACAATAGCACCTCGACAATCACTCTTAAGTTGTTTTTTAGCACACATTATATATAAATTTTATTTACACCACTTTCTGTAAAAAAAAAAAAATATCAAGAAATTTACACAAACAGTGAAATCTGACAAATTTGAGACACAGCCACCCGCAACGAAGGCTACCAGAACACTAATTTGAGAATGCGTTGGATAGCTCTCATATCAGCGAGCAACCTCAAAGTTACCAGATGTCGCTAGAACAAATAGAAAGTGAATTACGTGTCTCTGAATATCAAGGGAAAATATTGTATTTTCTTGAGTGATCGGATACTTTTCGCGGGCACTGTATATATACACATACACACACACATATACTTACATACACAGTTGTTCTCATTTTATAAAATACGGGTGTTTGATTCATTTACAATGGGCGAATCTGTTGACTACCTCGCTAAACACGAAGTTATCATTAGATTCATAACCGCACAAATCCAGCTTTTTTGAGAAAGCTGAATAGCTGTTCCCATGAGCCAGAAATTAAATAAAGCAGAGGCAATGATGTCCACACACATTTGAAAATAAACTTTGAGAACGTTGTGGGTTCCACACGGTTCGTGGTATACGTACCTGTTTTATGAAGCCCATGATTACGGGGTCGAGCCATAATTGTAATGCTAAAGAGTCATAAGAATAGACACATTCTCTATTTCTAAGAAATATCCCAAAACAATGGATACCATAGTTACCAATGGAATCCGTGTTTTCTATAAATACAGCATTTTTTTCGTAATCGGATGTTCAATTTTTCATTTTTTGAATAAGTCCCAATGAATATATTTCGCGTGAAATAATCCCGCATCATTTTGTACACTATTTAAGTTTCATTATTGCTTGATCTTTTATATTGGAGTTGAAGCTTTTAGGATACCCTAGCCACTTCACCAGATACATCTTTCTCTTCCCTGTACCTTTGCTTCCTAAAATTTTTTCAATTTTAAACATTTTTTTCATAATTTAAACGCCATTTCCTGCAACTCCTCGCCATAAAGGCCACCCGCAACTTCTTCATCATTCAAATCTTCAACATAATACACCATCACTTCGTCTTTAGGCATCATAGATCTAACTTTAAAAATATCTTGAGTTCACCCTTGCTCAAATCCTTTCGCGAACTTATTCCCCGTTCGTGACAGCCTTACATAATCATTTATTTTGAAACGCACAGTGTGTGGCGATGCTCTGCGACTATCTTTTCTCGCCTCAGGCTCTGTATGAGGACCTCTTTTTAAAATCTCTTTAGGGGATATACCAATCATGCGATGGCGTGAGCGTTTGTAGGATGAAGCCAACTGTACCAGAATATCTATGTACCTGTATGTGTTTTTATGTGTGAAATAACGATGCATACGTTCCTTTATGGTACGCTGCACTCTTTCGGCTAAAGATGCCTTATGTATAGAATTGGATGTGTAATAAATGATATTAAACTCCATCAACATGTTCTGAAAAGCTCGGCCTATAAATTTTTTGCCCAAATCTGTACAAAAATATCCGGGTATCCTATTCTCCCTTAACATCATAGTCTTTGTAGCTCTAGCGACTGTTTTAGGCGATTTATTTTTCAGCTGAATTAGCCACAATTATCTAAAGAATACATCTATTATAAGAGAATGTATGTATAGTCGTCATTATAACCGAATATCTCTGCATGTCCGTTAAATCTGCCTGCCAAATCGAATCAATCGCTGTGGCTACTGTCTTGGCAGTTTTAAACCTTCTTCTCACTGGTTTATGAAGTGTATAAGCGTCCTGCTCACGCAAAAACCTCTCAATATCTTTTTTCTCTATTCACTCATTATAAACGCCTCTGCACAGTCTATTAACACCCGTAGGAGGCTGGATTAGAAGTGTCATAATAACATTTGTGTAGTCATTTATGTATTTTAGAGGCCGCGGGTAGGGCTGTGCGTTATAGCTTGGTCTCTTCTTCTTCCTCTTTCAGAGATGTCACCGCCGTAGGCGAAGGCGTGCTATGATGTGGTACACGCGTTGCTTGTCCCAAGTTTTTACTCGGTTCTGGTTGCCTATCAGTGTTATTGGGATGTTTTTTTGCTGTAGTCTAGCTTTAAAATATTCCCAGCCTGTTGGTGAAGGCCTACTCCACTTTCTCCCGAAATCACGTACAATATCAATGATGCTCAAGCCCTGTACCTTTGACACTTAAACAACAACCTCGCCTTCATCGGACGATTGTATAATAGCATCCTCACTCAATACATTATAAATACTTAGTACTTTATTCCTCAATGAATGAGGTAGACTACTTTTTAATACATGTACGAGGTGTTGCTGGCTCACACCGTTGTTCTTTGGTTGGTTATCTCTAGTCTCGGCCCCAGGCTTTATGCCACTACGCTCAACATCATCAGTGCTATGTCTGAAAATTAAGGGCAACTCGGCCGGTTTCTTATAATCTTCGAGCTCTTGAAGAAATTTATGTAGAGCTCCTTGATATAAAGTTTTTTCTCGTGAGGGGGCTTCTCGCTCTTAATAGATTCACCAATTCATTCTCCATTCTTTTAAGCCTATTTTACCGGGATCTAGTACTGATCCCTGGTTCTTTGTATTTTGTGAAGAAGTATACACCTCTTGTGGAATCACAACCACTTTCTTCATTACATTATACTAGACAATAAAGGCCCCAAAATATTTCGCTTTTTCTTTCTCAAACTTTGCTTTTTACGAGCGAGTGCACGTATGATGCTCTTGTAACGACGTAGCGTGACTTCTGAGTGGTCTTCATTAGTATATCGCATTTTATAACGTTAAGGGAGATTTCACAGATGTATTTTAAAATGTCTGGGTTAATACTTTTAGTAGTTTGGACGCAAAATGGACGAGTGCAGAGATGTAGCAGAGATAATGATCAATGTTGCAAAGGGGGAGGGGAATATGCAATGAAGGGGAAGGGGTATGCAATGAAGGGGGTGGGGGTATGCAGTGAAGGGGGATGGGGAATGCTGCAGGTGCAACAAGGGGACATGAAACTTGGAGGCGGCGTTATCCCCAAAGAGAAAGACAGAAGAAGGAGAGGAAGGAAGAGATGTTCACCTGGCAGGAGCCATGTGCATATTAACACTTCAGCCGACCCTCCGTCCTCTTATAGGCCCCTAATCAGCCAGTTGGCTTAGAAGGCGTAAATGGCTTGTACAGTTTGAGTTGTCAGATACCACTTTTTATTTTAATGTTCAGGTATACATTATTAGGGCGAGTTGCTAGATACCACCATTTATTTTATTTATATGAGTTGCCGTTTTTAATTGTTCAGGTATACATTATTAGGTTGAGGATTGTGCCAGTTATTTAATTAATTCTTAGCAGGTGGCTTAGAAGGCGTAACCAGCCATTTTGTATAATTGTTTACAACCAAAAGAATTAAATAAAACAACATTGCATCATTCTGTTTATTAATTAAATATTGTAAATATATAGAAAATAAATATACATTGGAATGATAAAAAAAATTAAAAATAATAATAGTATAAGAAACATGAACGAGGATATCCATATAATCAAAAAATATAACGTCAATATAACAGTACAGGAGAAATATATATAATACACAAATATTATGGAAATATATAGAAAATGAAATATACATTGGAATTATCAAAAAATAAAAATAAAAAATAAGAAATAATATAACCATCAATACAGGAGAAATACACACACACACACACACACACACACACACACACACACACAATTATGTTAAATAAATACATACACTTTATCTTCTACCGCACAAAAAAATAAGAAATACAAAACATATAGCCATAATATAGCAGAAATATATATATGTACACACACACAACACACAATTATGTTAAATAAATAAATACATACACTTTATCTTCTACCGCACAAAATAAAAATAAGAAATACAAAACGTATAGCCATCAATATAGCAGAAATATATACACACAGAATTATGTTAAATAAATAAATACGTACACTTTATCTTCCACTGCACAAAATAAGAAATACAAAACGTATAGCCATCAATATAGCAGTACAGGCGAAATATATATATACACAATTATGTTAAATATATAAATACATTTCACTTTTTTCAAAACACTAAATTCGCACTTAATCAAGTCTACAATTACATCGTTATTGCTCTGCATTACGCAGTATACGCGGTTTAATAATATTTCACCGCTTAAGGTATAGGGCTACCTATACTCTATATAAAGGGCCTTCATATCGTTCAGTGCTATTTTTGTGCCCACTTTACAACCGGTTGGTAAGTTATCTTTAAATACGTCTAGAATACAATCAAAACAACGCACAAAGAGTTCATCTTTAGCCACAGCGTCCAATACAAGTTTATAAACACGCCTTTCCAATCGAGGGTTTATTTCGACCGACCTGAGCTTTTCAATCGTAAACTCTTCTTCACACTGCATAGCGACAGTTGAAATAACCTTCTAAGTCGTTACGACAGCTGCTCGTCATATAAAAAAATGTTCTTCAGGGTGAACGGTGTAGGTGAGCTCAGCCCTGTACCGCTCAAGTGCTTTGTACCAAAGTTCATGATATTTCAAAGAGCTAAACTTTTTAAATAAACGTCCAGCTCTAGACCATTCTCACCTTTTTCAGCCCTACACTCGGTAAACCCATCGAGCAGAGCGGTGTATGCGTATTCAAGAACCGTATCAAAATAAAGCATATCCGTAACACGCGTGTCTAATATAGGCTTCAGCTTGCGGAATCGGACGATTTCAAACATTCTGTCGAGGATGAAACGGTTTCACGTAGGGACAAGAGCGTTATTATCAGAAGCATTCTTCCACATCAACCGTTTATCAATGCATGGCTGATCGTTATTTATACACAACGTACATACAACGGCGTATGAGGGGGTGTCACTAATCTGCTCTCTTCTTGTACCTACACCTGTAGGAATTTTATGACGATCTTCACTCCACTTCTCAACTATCACGAAGATTCTATTCATCTCCTCGACCCTTAAATAAACAACATTCCGCTTGTTTTCTTGTCTACAATCCGTTTCCAGTAAATAGTTAACTATACCGGATTTACGCCTGAACACGCACAACGACTTCGTCTCGGACACATCGTACACGGCGTTGAGAATGCTGCTCAAAGGAAGTTCCATCGTATTTCGAGGAGCGCACGTCCACTCGGCTCAAGTTCTGAGATAACTATGAGGCACATACAACGCGACGGTTCGACGGGAGGAGCGAGTCACACCATAATCTAATGAAACGTGTACGGCGCTGATCCAACATGAATGGTTGTATCCCATTATATTGGGCAGGTGTTTTTTTTCCGATACAAGAATTAATTTCGGTTTTAATGTTTTATCACCCCCACTTCCCCGAATACACACCAGGCATTTTCCTTCAGGGTAATTTTAACGAACTAAACACATTTTATACAGGTTTTAATGTTTTACAACTCGCCATTTCCACAAACTAAACATCTTCACATTCCTGCGCACTATTTGAGAGAAACATATGCCCATATTTTTCCTTTTTGTTTAACAAGCGATACTCATCTTTAAAGTCTGTTAAAAACTCACACATGGCATTAGCCACAACCTCACTACAAACTATATTAATATAGTGATAAAAACACTTAAGATTCTCCATGATGACGAGATTTACATTTTCAGTCGCAGGGTACGAGTACTCGGTATGATGCAACATGACATAATAACGCTTGTCACACCACTCATCAACAAGAATCACTATCCATAACCGTTGTTTCTCTTCTGCACGTGTTGTTTCTTTTACTTCACAGTATATGTAGGCTTTCATAAAGTTTAGTCCTACAACATAGTTCAACACATCACTTGTCCCAAGAAATCCTACAATGCTCTCACCAGAATAGACACAGAGTATTTGTAGATCTTGCTCCTTCGCACGATTCAATGTAGCCTTAAAAGCATCAAAGGAGGGTGGAATAGGGAGTTTTCAGTATCCACCACATCTTGACACTTTGCAGAATACAATTTCATAAACATTGAACAAGCAATATTAAAGGTAGCCATTACTATTTTCTGTCTACGCTGAAGAATACACGTCTGATGTCCAGGGCTTACTGCGATCAACTGAGCACGCAGGGAAGCCCAGTAGTAGCATGACTCACGTTGCTGGTCTTACAGCGGGTGGAGCTTAGAACTTTCTCCTCTGTACACACACACACACACACACACACACACACACACACATAAAGGAGAAATTGAAACGCTAATGAAACACGATTTATTTAATAAACGAAGTATTCAATGTGCATATATATATATATATATATATATATATATATATATATATATATATATATATACAAATACGTGTAATAAATAAGTTAACAATAGACACATTAAAGATTATATTCAAGGTATATATATTTACAAATACGTGTAATGAATAAGTTAACAATAGACACATCAAAGATTATGCTGTACCTCATCGTCATTCACGGTTCTTGGGAGAAGCGCAAAGCAAGACTGTAGAATATAAGGTCGTCACTTAAATATTTATTATATTTTGTAAATAACCCATTTAGGAGTGTCACGTGTTAGAAATGGCTTCTATAGAAAAATTCAGGTTCACGAGCCCATCTACATGTATTATATCTGGACCTACAGAATGTGGTAAAACTGTGCTTATGCTTAAAATTATTAAAGAAAAGGGAGAGATGTTCTCAAAATTTGTGCATAAAGTTATATGGTGCTATTCGACGTATCAATCAGTGTTCAACGAGTACCAAGATGATATTTTGTTCCACAAAGGCGTATATGATGTTAATTCGTTAAAGGGAAATGAACATACAGTCATAGTAATTGACGATCTCATGTTGGAGATGGATAAAACGTTTGCCGAGACATTTACAGTATTCTCCCACTATCTTAACATAAGCGTGTTCTTCATCAATCAGAATCTATTTTTCAAAAATAGATACATGCGCGATGTGTCGTTAAATACACAGTATCTAGTCTTATTCGCGCAACGTAGAGATGTATCACAAATTGGAGTATTAGCCAATCAAATGTTCCCGAATCAACGTAAGAAGTTTTTGGAAGTTTATAAAGAAGCTACAAGTACGCGTTACGGATATTTGCTTTGCAACCTTCATCCGCGAAACACGTTTAGGGTGCTTCTAAGAACGAATATATTCCAAACGAGCCTGAAACGGTGTATATTCCAGAATGACAAAGAGGCTAAAGAAATACAATGAATTAATAAAAATCTATCGACTGCCCTGGGTAATGCAACAGATGTTTATTAAAAATATCGACTTCGACTTTTTAAAATGCATCTGTAAAATTGTCTTAACGTTATAAATTGCAATGTATCAATGAAACTACCTCAGAAGGCTCGCCTACGCCGTTACAAGAACATAATACGTGCACTCGTTCGTAAAAGTCAAACTGTAGGGAAGAAAAAACGAATTATTGTACAAACAGGAGAGTCATTCCTCCCCATCTTATTTTCAATTTTAGGTCCTTTACTCACTAGATTAATATAATGAAGAAAGTGGTAGTGATTCCACACGAGGTGTACGCTTCACTGCAAAGGAATCCAGACACGGATCTAGATCCCCGAAAAAGCAGACTTAAAAGAATGGAAAGCGAATTGCTAGCCCTATTAAACAGTGAAAAAACACCTGATGAGAAAAGAATCTTATACCAAGAAGCTCTGCAGAAATTTCTTCATGAGTACGAAAATTATAAGAACCCGACAGAGATTCCCGTGGTTATTAGGCACAGCACAGGGAACGATGGACATGGTGATAGGACCTGTACCGACGATAGAGCTGACCAACAAAAGATAAGGGGTCAGCCACACAGAACATCGTGCATGTATTAAAAAGCACCCTCCCACATACATTGAGGAATAAAGGTTTAAGTCTTTATAATCTATTGAATGAGCACCCCGCCATACAATGGACCGATCCAGACGAGATCATTGTGGAAGGAGTAAAGGTACAGGGATCGAATATCGTAACATCGTCCATGATCTGGTGAGAAAGTGGGATAGGCCCTCAGCATCAGGATGGAAGCATATTAAAGCAAGACTACAACAAATAAATGTCCCCAAAAATTGATAGGAAACTGAACAGGTTAAAAGACCTGGAACATGCGACGCACGTGACACATTGAAGACGCCATCACCCGCGGCGGTAACATCTTTAAAGAGGTTAAACAACGGTCAACCCTACCCACGTGCCTCTAAAATAAGCAAATGGCTAACATATTAAGAAGACGTTATTATGAGATTTCTAACCCAGCCTCCTACGGAGGCGTAGATAGACTGTACAGAAGTGTTTATGGAGTAGGGAAAAAAGATGTTGAAAGATTTTTGCGGGAGCAGGACGCTTATACACTTCATAAGCCTGCCAGAAAAAGGTTTAAAACAGCCAAGACAACAGCTGCCTCGATTGATTCTATTTGGCAAGCAGATTTAACAGACATGCAAAGATATTCTGTGTATAACGATGGTTATCGCTGCATTCTATTCATAATAGATGTATTCTCTAGATATCTGTGGCTAATTCCTCTGAAAAATAAATCACCTGAAACAGTTGCTAAAGCCACCAAAACGCTGATGTTAAATTAAAACAGGGTTCCTGGCTATTTTTGTACGGATATGGGAAAGGAATTTATAGGTCGTGTTTTCAGAACATGTTGACAGAGTTTAATATCAGTTATTACACTTGCAGTTCTATACATAAGGCGTCTTTAGTGAAAGAGTTCAACGTTCCATAAAGGAACGCATGCACCGCTATTTTACACATAAAAACACACACAGATTTCTAGACATTCTGGAATCATTGGCCTCATCCTACAACCGCTCACACCATCGCACGATTGGGACAACACCTAACGAGGTTTTAGAAAGAGGTACGCGCCCAGAGGTGAGAAGAGATGGAACACCACCACCACCACCACACTCTGCGCGTTTCGAAATCAATGATTATGTAAGGCTGTCGCCTTCCGGAAATAAATTCGCAAAGGGTTTTGAGCAAGGATAGACACGTGAGATTTTTAAAGTTAGGGCTATGAAACCTAAAGGTGAGATAATGATGTATTACGTTGAAGGTATGAATGGGGAAGAAATCTCAGGAGGCTTTTACCGCGAGGAATTGCAGAAAGTGGCATTTAATTTAGGAAAAAATGTGTTAAAATTGAGAGAATTTTAGGAAGCAAAGGTTCAGGAAAGAGAAGAATGTACCTGGTGAAATGGCTAGGGTACCCAGAAAGCTTCAACACCTAATAAAAGCTGCTGCAATAATGAAGCTTAAATAGTATGCAACATGGCTCCTATCCATTTCTACGTCACACTCCCGTCCTCCTCGTCCCGGTCTGTACACCCAACAACACACTAGCCAACTTTGTAACAGAGCTCCAGGGATCCATTGAATTGGGTCGTGATTCGTATGAGGTGGGGATATGTGAAATTCAGCTGGACACCCTCTTTTTAAAGAGTGATTATAAAGATACCGTTTTTACGATTCTTAGAGACTGTAATGAGTGCGCAAAAGCTGGGTTAACCCTGGATGAAACTATATATCGCCCGGACTAAGGTTGCACGGTTTTACAGTACAGAAGTAACACTAAGACCGGGCCGTTATGGTTCGGCTGAGGATGTTGTGAGAGACTTAAACGTAAGTTTAAAAAACTCGAATCTTACGAATGATTTATTATACAAAATTATAAACAAAGGAAACCCTATGTATCGCCCGGACTAAGGTTGCACGGTTTTACAGTACAGAATTAACACTACGACCGGGCCGTTATGGTTCGGCTGAGGATGTTGTGAGAGACTTAAACGTAAGTTTAAAAAACTTGAATCTTACGAATGATTTATTATACAAAATCATAAACAAAGGAAACCCTGCACATACTCTAATCCTAAAATCAAAGGTTAACAGAAATATTAAAGACGGAAGAGTGTTTAAAATTATACCCGAGGGGCAATATCGATCAGCCTCCAAAGAGATACCTTTCACGAGGCGCACCATGACTTGTCCAGCGTAGTGTATCAATTGAAGATGGAGAAATTGGATGAAAGCTTTCAGCCCCCAGACATGTGCTATATTTACAGCAATATAGTGGAGCACCAGTTTGTTGGGGATGCCCAGGCACGCCTGCTGCGCATAGCTCACATTCCCAGCCAGAGAGGAAGGAGTTTGAGTATTACATATGACAGACCCCATTATGTGAATGTCGCAACTAATCTAATAACCAATATCTCAATATATAAAAGAATGATTGAGGGTAAAAATTTCCCATTCGGTGACGGGAGCTTAACTGCGAAGCTGCACTTTCGACGCACTGAGTTATAATGGACAGAAAGCCTTTCACCCTCTATTGAGGGGTGAAATACCAGCGTGGTAGTGGACTTGGGTCCATTTTTTCAACCATACTATGTACGGCTGTTCCTTTGCTGAAGAGGGGTGCCAGATACCTCGGAAGGAAAGCGCTACAATCAGGTCTTAACACTGCAGAAGACATATTGGCTGGGGCTAAACCTAAAGAGGCTCTAAAAAACATTTAAAACGTATACGGGACGAAATCATCAAAGATGCAAAGAGAAAAATGCGTGGTTGTGGGAAGAAGAAGAGGGCTGACCGGAAGAAGGGATTACCACCACGTGGCATTAAACGTAAAAGGATATGAAAAAAGAAGTGTTCTAAGCGAATGAAACCTATTGTTGATCATTTTTTTGAATAATAGAAACTAAGGACATTGATCTCATGAATCATAGTTTGTTTACTACTTGTCGAGAGAGGAGGCACTATTTCTAACTCGTTATGGCACGCTTCATCCACGCGCGTGCTTCGGAGGTATCCCTCTTTGAGATGCTCCCAACTCAAGTTTCTATTGAACACAGTGATTTCATTACAATTAACCCCTTAAACACAATTAATTCTCCGAGTGCTCCTATAGAATTCGTGATACCCAGCTCAGGCCATTAATTTTTTGATCTAAGCTGGGTGCACATGTACGCTAAGCTACATATAGCCCATTCTGATCGAAAGGACTGCGATGACAAATATGCTGTATACCCTGAAACAAACTTTCTGTACTCCATATTCAACCAGTGTGACGTATATTTAAATCAGGTCAACATATTGGCAGGCACGGGGTACTATCACCTACGAGCCTATCTGGAAAATGTCCTCAATTTTTCTAAAGAAGCGAATGCTACCTTTTTAAGTGCTGAGGAATATTATCAAACTAAAGACGAAAGTCGTATAAAATACAAATTTAAAAATTCTAAAAAGATATACGAGTGTTTTGGTTGTCTGCATACAGATTTCACATTCCAGGAGAAGTTGCTTGTGAATGGGGTGGATGTGAAAATAAAGCTCACCCGCACGAGTCCTGAGATCTGCTTAAATCTGGATGCTGATCAAAAAGAGGGAGCAAAACCCGTTGTGGTTCAATTATAGAGACATACCTCGCGTACGGCGAGTGAAATTAAGTTCACCAAAACGACTAGAAATTGAGAAAAATTTACTAACCGCTACAGTGAAATACCCTATTAACAGAGTACAAATCAAACTATATACGGTGACAGCAGGGTGGGCATCGAAACAGATAGAAAACATCGCCTTGGGAAATCTTCCTAAAAGGATATTAATCGGAATGCAGAACCATGCTTCGGTGAATGGAAAATATAAAAAGAGTGCCTTTAAATTCGAGAATTTCGGACTTAAAAATATAACTCTATATGTTAATGGCATTGCGTTGGGCAGAACATTGGATACGGACTATTCATCAGACGCTGTGTTACCTCTTTGCGCGAGAGCCTATAGTAATCTGGCCCATATTGCAGGTGATTGTGATGAGCTCGGTAATGGGGTAACGCAGAAAGAATTCATTGATCAATTTAACCTTTATCCGTTTGACATTACACCTGACTTATCTGCTAGCGTAAATACGCATTTAAGTCCACAACAGAGCGGCAACATCTCAGTGAGGTTGGAATTCACCAAGCCTATAGACGCGCCTATTAGTGTACTAGTATACCTCGAGTCGCAAGCCCTAATAGAAGTAGACAGATTTAGGGGCGTTATCACTGACTTTTAAAATGGATGCGAATACACTTCAGAGAGTAATGAATAGTGAACGAATCACACGTTCCAAATTTATCGGCGTGTTTGCGAAGAATGAAACATTGAATTTGCCAACTACGCGAGAATGCGGTAGTCTTATTGTGAACACAGATGTCATTGGTAATGAAGGGATTCATTGGTTTGCAATCTATTTTAAAAATAGGCACCCCTGTACTATTTTGATTCACTCGGTACTCAACCCTGGAGTGACCCTGTTATTGTAAAATTTCTCGATCAGTTACATATCCCCGAAGTTGTATGGAACCCATTCCGATTACAAGGATATTTTAGTAATACTTGTGGAATGTACTGCATTTCATTTCTCATGCATATGTCACGTGGTAAAGAATTTATAATTTTTTAAAAATTATTCGACCCGTGTCACACTCAACGAAACGATGAAATGGTATGCAGACAGATAAAAAGCCGTTTTCCAATTGTGCGTACTCGTTGTATAGTATGATGTTTTGTTCGTATATATATTTGTAACGTTAGTTTGTATATTCTGTAGTTTAAGATGGTTATTGTACTAAAAACATGATTTCTTTCATTTAATAAATTGATGAAAATACATTGTCTTCTTTCCCCAAAAAGATCACAAAAAAAAACTTACATTATTTCGTTAAATGTGACATTCATTGGGCTGACTGCTCGGTAAATCCTCCGTATTCAGATCCATGACACGAGGTTCTTCAAAAGATTGTATAACACGTGACAAATCCTCATCGGACCTTAAAGGAGAAAGAATAATGTTCATACTGAATTTTTTTAATAAAAACATATACAGAGTATACATATTGTAAGACAGACCCCATTATGTGAAGATATCTTTGAATCGCTCAGAGAAGTTCATTTAAGAGGTAATTCCGAATAACATTTATAAAAAACATGCAAAAGATTGCTATAAAAAATTCAATGAATCGATTTTAGCATAATTGCGATTACCTAAATGAAGTATTTGACGAGATACTACACCCCTATATATATGAAATAATCCTCTTTCTGGCAGTTTGTGAATAATTGACTCCAAAAAATAAAGTTATAGACACTTACATTTCTATGGTAGTCCCTTGCGTCGGATCGTAAGGAGCGTCATTGCAAATATCATCAACGGTTTGCGTTGGAAATAATCCATCCCGGTCAATCGCGTTAAAAAGATTAATTGTAGACAATGCTACAATGTCACCATCTTGATATAATCCGGTAAACTATAAATTTCTTGATTCATGGCGGAGGGAATGTTTACTCACTGGCAGAGGGAATGTTTATTCACTGGTGAAAATAACTACTGTTACTCCCAGCTGGAAATATTTCCTTTTATATGCACGATCACCAAGCTCCGCCCCAAAAGATTAAGAGTCGGTTCGTAATGATTGGTTGTTACTGTAACTGGGCGGCTATGATAAGTTTGTGTACCAATCGTAACACCGATATAACGGGTCCAGGCTTTGGACGACTAAGGTGTCTTTATATTCTCTCCGTAGATTTAATGCTCGTATTACCCCTTGCTGTCTCTACCACGGCAATATTTGCAGCCATACTTGGTTTTCCCCAACCCTCCCCTTTATGCAATAACCTCACAACAATATTTTATTATTTTGCGGCCTACTAATTGAGTCTCAATTTTTCGGACGTAAGTTGTTATAGGAATATATTCATTGCGGCCATACTAAATTGAGCCTCATTTTTTCGGATGCAGTTCGTTATAGGAATATATTCATCAGAGTGGCACAGCTCAGTACCGCAGGAAACAAAATTAGCGCCGCTACTCTGACATTAACAGCACAGTAATATCCTATGACACAAATATCAAATCTAGAAGATTATTGTGCATTACTATGTTTTGCACCCATACTAAACTCAGCTTTCCCAAGATTCCTGACTTGTGGATTTTTACTTCTCGCGTAGATGTGTGAATAAATAACTCATGAAAATGAATGTCTGCTTGGGATGGTTGATAACTGGGACCCTAGTATCCTAATGGATTAGACGGCGGGTGCTGTTGAGAGGACGGGGGATGACATTGTAATTTCTCCCCGCCCGGATTAATGTATTCGGTTTGACTTCTCGCGTGGCTGTGTGATTAATTTGTATTTAGTTCATGAATGTCTGTTTGGGTTGGTTGATAAATGGGTACCCTAGGCATCCTAGTGGATTAACCGGCGGGTGCTGTTGAGAGATCGGGGCAATGACATTTCTCCCCGCTCGGATTAATGTATTTGGTTTCCACGTTAAACTGTAGGTCTAAGGCGGAGTGAAAAGCTTGACCATTGTTAGAATGAACAATTTTGAAAACCAAATTAGCTATTACTGTTACTACTGTAATTTGCACCACCCTCTCTATATTTATATATATATATTGTGTGTGTGTGTGTGTGTGTGTGTGGTCCTCACTTTCTCTCTCTCTCTCTCTAAAATAATATAAAATCATGTTTTTAACTTCAGTAGTAATAAGAATGTCAAATTTAACATTTGGACTCAAGTGAGGTTTTGTCGAGAGAAAGGATGGAAGTAGGTCAAATGGAACGTTGTGGTCAGTTTTGCGGTTAGCGTGAGGGACACTTGCTCACAATTTTTTTTTCTAGAGACGATTTCAAAGAAGGAAAGAAATGAAATACACAATTTAGTTGAAGTTAGTTTAAAATTAATTTTTTCGTTGTTTATTGTTTATCTTATATATATATAATATATATATATATATATATATATAATATATAAAGGAATGAAATGATATTTTTTCTGTTTTTGAAGCACAAGAAAGGATTGTCAAAAGTAAATAGACACAGTTAATGTGCTTATTTCTTTTGCTGTTTATTATTTAATATAATTGTGCATGCGTGTGTGTGTGTGTGTGTGCGCGCGCGCGTGTGTCTGTGTGTGCGTGTGTGCGTGTGTGTGTGTGTGTGTGTTTCACCTGTATTGATGTTTAGACATTTTTTATTTTATTTTTTGTGCGTTAGAAGATAAAGTGTGTGTGTGTGTGTGTGTGTGTGTGTGTGTGTGTGTGTGTGTGTGTGTTTCACCCGTATTGATGTTTAGACATTTTTTTTAAATTTTTTGTGCGGTAGAAGATAAAATGTATGTATTTAATTTCGATTTATTTCAAATATTTAATAAACAGAATGATGTTTTAATTCGAACAGGAAAAGAATGTCAAAAGTAAATAGACCTAAATTGTTCTTAGAGAATATGTTATTGGAATGATTTCTTTTTTATTTTTCTTATTTTGTGCAGTAGAAACGGTTTAAATGTATTTCTTTTAATGTTAATATTGTTTTAATAATTAATTCTCTGAAAGGAGAAAGTTCGTTTGCTTTTAATAAATAACATTATTTGGCAACTCATGTAAAAAATGTATACCTGAACAACTAAAATAAAAAGTGATATCTGGCAACTCAACCTTCCTCTATATAATACCTGCTTGGCTTCGGAGCGGCCAGAATGATGCGAACTTCGGTGGAGTAAAGAACTATCCTTCCTTCTTAGTTAAGAATTAGGTTAGGTTTCCCTTTGGGGGGTGAGGACACCCCAACTTCTCCCCCAAAGACCTCCTCCTTCTCTCCTTTCTCTTCCTCTCTTAGGTTAAGGCAACCCCTTTGGGGGGAGGTCATCCTCCTTCTCCCCCCGAAGCTCCCTCCCCTCTCCCCCTTCAGGGCATACCACCCCTCCTCCCTTCATTGCATACCCCCTCCCCTTCATTGCATACCCACCCCTTCACTGCACACCCCACCCCCCCTTTGCAACATTGCAACATTGATCATTATCTCTGCAACATCTCTGCACTCGTCCATTTTGCATCCATACTACTACTTTTAACAAACAGCCGTTGGAGAATGCGCGGTAGTCGTTGATAGACTTTTATTAATTCACGATATTTCTTTAACCTCTTTTTCATTCTGGGTTGTAAACCGTTTCAGCCTCGTTTGGGAATATATTCGTTCTACGAAGCACCCTAAACGTGTTTCGCGGGTGAAAGTCACAAACCAAATATCCGTAACGTTGACTTGTAACTTCTTTATAAACTTCCACAAACTCCTTACGCTGATTCGGGAACATTTGTTTGGCTAATACCTCAATTCGCGCCACATCTCTACGTTGCGCGAATAAGACTAGATATTGTGTATTTAGCGATACGTCGCGCATGTATCTACAGGGCGTCCCAAAAAAATGTATACACACTTTAACAGCTGATAGCTCAATTGATGTTTTTTTTTCCAAGTTAAACCCATTAGAATTAATAATGGCAGTCAGACTAAGCTTTGAACAAAGGAAATTCATTCTAAAATGCTACTGGAAGTGTGAAAACGCAGTTGAAGTGCAAAGACAGTTTAGGAGGGAGTTTCAAACAGATCCACCAACGCGACTTACCATCACTCGAATTAGAGATAAGTTTGAAGCCGATGGAACTGTTCAGAATGTCCACAAGAAGCGTTCCGGAAGACCACGGACATCGACAAGCCCCACAAAGCAAGAAAGAGTACTGGAAACGTATCACCAAAGTCCAAGAAAATCTGTGCGGCAAGCGAGTCGTGAGGTAGGAATTTCAGAATCGTCTGTCCAACGCATTTTGAAGCGCTGTCAATGGAAAAGTTACATTCCAAGATTAGTCCATGCTATTAATGAATGATCCGGACCGAAGAGTGGAGTATTGCGAGTGGTACTTGGCACGATGTGGATGTGGATTGGACGAAGGGGTTTCGTAGAATACCCTCCGCGTTCACCAGACCTCACACCACTAGACTTTTTTTTATGGGATACTTAAAAGACAAAGTCTACGCTATAAAACCTGCAACAGTCGCTGAATTGAGAGCAGCCATTGAACGAGAATGCACACAAATACTAAACGAAATGTTTCGTGATGTTTGCGATTCCATTGCTTCGCGTTATCAGCAGTGCCTGGACCAGAACGGACGTCAGTTTGAAAACAGGCGTTGACAAAACAATTAAATAATGTCTGTAGATTCTATTACATTTTGAAAATGAAATGTATTTTAATAAACACTGCCTTTATAAGTATTTAAAGTGTGTATACATTTGTTTGGGACGCCCTGTATTTTTGAAAAATAGATTCTGATTGATGAAGAATATGCTTATGTTAAGATGGTAGGAGAACACTGTAAATGTCTCGGCAAACGTTTTATCCATTTCTAGCATGAGATCGTCAATTCCAATAACCGTGTACTCATCGCCCTTTATCGAACTAACATCATAAACACCTTTGTGGAACAAAATATCATCTTGGTATTCGTTGAGTATGGCTTGGTATGCCGAATAGCACCATATAACTTTGAGCACAAAATTTGAGAACAGTTCGTTCTTATCTTTAATGATTTTATACATAAACACGGAAAGCTTTATCTGTAGGACCGGATATAATGCATGTAGAAGGGCTTGTGAACCTGAATTTTTCTACAGAATCCGTCTCTAACACATCACACTCCTAAGTGGGACATTTACAAAATATAATAAAATTTTAAGTGTTGCTACTTATCTTATACGAGGGCCACTCAATATATTTTGCCCCACCTTTTTTTATCTTTCCAAGTTTCCTTGTAAGTTCCAGAAATTTTGTACACAAGTAATTACATACCCTTTTAACAAGTTTTTATTTTTCCACATAGTCTCCATCCTTTTCTACGGCTTTCCTCCACCTCGAAACAAGGGCCTTTATTCCTTGCTGGTAAAAGTCCGCTGGGTTCCGCTGGAGCTACCTTTTAACCTCCTCAACAACCTCATCGTCACTCTGAAACTTTCTTCCACGAATAGCATCCTTCATTGGCCCAAACAAATGGAAGTCTGAAGGTGCCAGATCCGGGCTGTATGGAGGGTGGGGTAACGCAGTCAAGCGCATTTTTGTGATAGCTTCTCATGTTTGCAAACTGTTGTGTGGTGTTGCGTTATCGTGCAAAAGAAGGACGTCTTCCAGTTTTCTCACCGGTCGAACTCGCTTTATACGTCTCTGGAGTCTGTAATGAAATAGAAATAGAAATGGTATTTCTTTCCTATGAGGAAAACTCTTCAGCTATAAAAGAACTGTTAGCTTTTTCCTTTCATATATTAAAAATGTAATACTAACGCTCGATCAAAAACGACATCAAAGCCACACTAAACCTAAAAGGTTACCATTACAATATGAAAGCATCAAACTTACCATTTCAGAGATTCGATACATTTTAGACAAAAAATGTTCTCTGTAAAAAACTGTGATGGAATATTTTTAAGAAAAAAAATCGTTTACAAAAAAGATAAGAGGGGGACTTCTTGAACAGACAAAAATTTACGAAAAAGTAATAATACATGTACATATACAAAGTATGGAATATGGAGGTCCATACTCTTTGGTTGGACCTTAAAAAAACATTAAAACCAAAGGTGGAGTGCTATTCAACATTGAAAAAACGTGAAATTGTATTACTGTACAAAGACCCAAGCACGAGGGAAACAGTATCACAACGAGTTATACTATGTACAGTAATAGTGTATATATACAATAAAACTAAATTTGCGATCAACTGGAAAACTGTCAATGCTCGTAGGTTTCCAGAAAAAATGGATCAACATGGACGTACTGTACATAAGGATTTTGAGGAAAATACGTTGCTTATTTTGTTTTTGTTTTTTAAGAGAAAGTCCTCAAATTACCCACTCCTCTTTCACAGGTTTTTTTTCTTAAATAACGCTCTTTTTTCGGATAAAAATGCGACTAAAACAATAAATTAGAGATATATGAATGTAGTTTATGATGTTAATACGCGATAAATTATTATAAAATGCCCTTAAAAAATCTCCTTTGAGATAATACAAATTTTCCCGAAATATTTTGAAATAATCTCTA
Source organism: Bathynomus jamesi (assembly GCA_023014485.1). Taxonomy (NCBI): domain Eukaryota; kingdom Metazoa; phylum Arthropoda; class Malacostraca; order Isopoda; family Cirolanidae; genus Bathynomus; species Bathynomus jamesi. The sequence continues at coordinate 263,278 of JAJOZX010005431.1, forward strand.
CTATCTCTACTATAATATAAAAGAGAGCTGTCCGTCTGTCCGTCTGTCCGTCCGTCTGTCCGTCCGTCCATCCGTCCGTCACACTTTCAGCGTGTGTGCGTGCGTGCGTGTGTGTGTTTCAGCGTGTGTGCGTGCGTGTGTGCGTGTGTGTGTTTCAGCGTGTGCGCGTGCGTGCGTGCGTCTGTGCGTGCGTGCGTGTGTGTGTGTTTCAGCGTGCGTGCGTGCGTGCGTGTGTGCGTGCGTGCGTGCGTGCGTGCGTGTGTGTGTGTGTGTGTGTCTGTTCCAGCCATAGCTCCAAAATGAAAGCAGTTACAAACATAAAACTTCACACACATATTGATTAGGTCCCGAGGTTGTGCACCTGGGTGTTGAATGCCCGGTTAGGTCAACTGTACGCCCTTGACGATTGGTTAGGTTAAGTTAGGTTAGGTTAAGCTTCAACGAAAATATCACGACTCAACCTAACCAACCTAACCAACCAACCTAACCTAACCTAACCTAACCAACCTAACCTAACCAACCTAACCTAATCAACCTAACCAACCTAACCTAACCAACCTAACCTAACCTAACCTAACCATTCAATTAACCTAGCCTTCGAACTACAAAAAATATTCCGGCCCTCTACTTGGATATGTTTTACTACCCGCACGTAGGGCGGGTCTTTAGCTAACCGTCAGCGAAGCGACGGGTAATGTACTAGTAATAATAATAATAATAATAATAATAGAAAGTCGATATCAGCCTGTCTTTTTAGAGGATTTACATTTAATTTCCAATATTCTGAATAGTTTTTTATTTTCAGTACTGAGTTTCTTAATAATAATTCTAGATAAGAATTTGCAGTATGCTAAGAATAGTCTTCATTTTTTCTTCTGCTGACGGGTTTCGTTCATATACTTTGAACATCTTCAGAGCTTTATACATAATTTTAAAGTAAAATGGGTTATATATATATTTTCTGATTGTAAATTTGATACAATTTCAAATTAATTTAAGAATATTCGAAAGTTCATTAAATTTTATATTAATTTTCGGTTTTTTCATTTTAATGTAAAAGGCTTCGGCAATTTTTAGTTTTTGTACGTTATGTGATGAGTATAAGATTTGAAAGTTTTGTGAGATATCTTTTAAATTTAATATTTTATGATCTACTCTGTGATGTTCGTTAATTTTACTTGGACGATATTTATGTTGGTATGCTCTCTCTTTAATGTGGTTTGTGGTGTAACCAATGTAAGTTGACGTACAGGCAACTCCAGGACATATAAATTGGTACACCACATGATGTTGCTTATCAGGGTTTTTGTTACGTGTCGAAAAATGGCTTGATAACTTTTTGTTTTTATAGTATATGTCAACATTGATAGTTTTTTCTTTATCCATCGGTTTTATGTGTCACCTTAATATTATATTGTTTAAACATTTTTCTTCATGTTTTAGTCTTGGTGGGTTTCTTGTTTCGAAGTCGCGTTCGAGAAGTTGCGTTTTGAAATTTTCTGTAGACTTTACTTTGTGAGCTGTTTTGTCGTGAAGTCTTATGTTTAGAAAATTAGGAAACAGCTGATTATTGAGGCAAAATTTTAGAAAGTCAATATCAGCCTGTCTTTTTAGAGGATTTACATTTAATTTCCAATATTCTGAATGTTTTTTTATTTTCAGTACTGAGTTTCTTAATAATAATTCTAGATAAGAATTTGCAGTATGCTAAGAATACTGTCTTCATTTTTTCTTCTGCTGACGCGTTTCGTTCATATACTTTGAACATCTTCAGAGCTTTATGCATAATTTTAAAGTAAAATGGGTTATATATATATTTTCTGATTGTAAATTTGATACAATTTCAAATTAATTGAAGAATATTCGAAAGTTCATTAAATTTTATATTAATTTTCGGTTTTTTCATTTTAATGTAAAAGGCTTCGGCAATTTTTAGTTTTTGTACGTTATGTGATGAGTATAAGATTTGAAAGTTTTGTGAGATATCTTTTAAATTTAATATTTTATGATCTACTCTGTGATGTTTGTTAATTTTACTTGGACGATATTTATGTTGGTATGCTCTCTCTTTAATGTGGTTTGTGGTGTAACCAATGTAAGTTGACGTACAGTCAACTCCAGGACATGTAAATTGGTACACCACATGATGCACTCAGTACTGAAAATAAAAAACTATTCAGAATATTGGAAATTAAATGTAAATCCTCTCTAATAATAATAATAGTAATAATAATAATAATAATAATAATATAATAATAGTAATAATAATAATATATAATAATAATAATAATAATTGCAAATTTAGATTTGAAACATCCCAGAAATAAAGAGTAACAAAAAATAAAGCTACTGTTCCTAAGTAGTATAGCCGCAAAAGGGGAGAGTGCAAGAATGTTGCAAGTGATTACGTAATGTTGCAAAGGGGGGTGTTGCAAAGGGGGGGTGTTGCAAAAAAAAATAAAAATAAAAATAAATAAATAAAAAAAATACCACCCAAAGGGCCCTTTGTTGCCAACCGGGGTTGCAAGGGGCATGCAACTTGGAGGCGGAGTTCTCCCCCAAGCTATTCCCCCCAAAGGGCCAGAAAGGAGAGAAAGGAGGAGGAAAGGAGGAGAGAAAGGAGGAGAGGTGTTCACCTGGCAGGAGCCAAGTGCATATTAAGACTTCAGCCGAGTAGACGTTGTCTTATAGGCTCATAATCAGCCAGTTGGCTGAGCCAAGGGGGGAGGGGTACACCTGAAGGAGAGAGAGAGAGAGAGTAGTTGCCTTTGATTGCAAGGCATGCAACTTGGAGGCGGAGTTCTCCCCCAAGCTATTTTCGTTTACCTAACCTAAGAGGCCTCTAAGGGGTTTTCCCAAAGGGCCAGAAAGAGATAGGACCAGAGGTCCTTGCTCGGCTGGGAGCCGAGCTTGTAATGACTCCGTCAGTCGTCTCTCGGTCTTTTATAAACCTCTGTTCTGGCTGAGTTGCCAGATAGCGCCATGTATTCAGTTGCCAGATAGCAATATTTAAAACCATATATTAATCATCCATTTAAATAGTGTACCACAATATATATTTATATGACGGTAGTTAATCGATGAATCCAATTAAATTCTGTTTATTAAATAAATAATTTTTACACACTTCATTTTTATTATAAATATTAAGTCACGAATATCAGTGAGAAAAACGAACGGAAAAGAAAATTTGCGAAACAATTCAAAACATACGATCGTCATTCCCCCACCATCTGCGCTTGTATATATAATAAACTAATGAACCACTCGTGTGCACAAACCATATAAAATACCACAATATATTTATATAGTTAATCAATTGGAAGATTCATTTAAAGTTGAAATTAGCCACAACTCTTGCGCACACACACTCACACACACACACAACGCACACGAGGAAAGGACTGGGTCAATTCGAAGAACACCTGCTTGTTGAGAGACCTTCCTTCCAGACCGCTCTTGATAAGTCTCCCTTCACTCCAAATGAAAAGAAAATTTACGAAACAATTCAAAACACACGATTGTCATTCCCCAAACCCATCTGTGGATATATATATATATATATATATATATGCAGAAACTAGGTCAATTCGAATCGTCTCCCTAGAGAACTTTTTGGTCGAAGGTTAATCCTTCTACCAATCTATTCGAGCAAAACCACCGCTCACTCCATTTCTTATTATTATCATTATTATTATTTCTACAATGTAAATATTTTATATTTACGCGTAATTTGTATGGTGTCATATTCTTAGATATCATCTCTATTATTGAAAGAAATACACACAATTATATTAAATAACAATCAGCGAAAGAAACAAGGTGCATGAGGTGCTCAAACCTGAAAATACTAATAATTATATATATATATATATATTATTACTACTGTAATTTGTAGCGCCCTATGTGGATCGAAATACATCTCGTCAGGGGGTCGTTGCTTACTCTTCCACATTTCAACATAACAGGATTATTGGACCGGATTAAAAATATAATTAGAGGAACTTTCACGAGTGAGTGGTTATTTATTCAATATAAGAAGTTAATCATTAAGCATTGTTTTTTCTTTCACGAGGAAAGGATTTCTGTAAGTATCTATAATTCGATTATATATATATATATATATGGAGGGTCGTTGCTTACTCTTCCACATTTCAACATAACAGGATTATTGAACCGGATTTAAAATAACAGGATCATTTAATCCGAGACAGTAGTATGACCGAAAAGCATGCATGATTTTCTCTTTAGTAATAATAACAACTAGCTCGAATTGTAACAACGGGTAAAGTTTTCACTCCACCTTAGACCCACAGTTTAATGTGGAAACCGAACGCTCTTTTAAAAATATAATTAGAGGAACTTTCACGAGTGACTGGTTATTTATTCAATATAAGAAGTTAATCATTAAGCATTGTTTTTTCCTTTCACGAGGAAAGGATTTCTGTAAGTGTCTATAATTCGATTTATATATATATATATATATATATATATATATATATGGAGGGTCGTTGCTTACTCTTCCACATTTCAACATAACAGGATTATTGAACCGGATTTAAAATAACAGGATCATTTGATCCGAGACAGTGTATGACCGAAAAGCATGCATGATTTTCTCTTTAGTAATAATAACAACTAGCTCGAATTGTAACAACGGGTAAAGTTTTCACTCCACCTTAGACCCACAGTTTAATGTGGAAACCGAACGCTCTTTTAAAAATATAATTAGAAGAACTTTCACGAGTGAGTGGTTATTTATTCAATATAAGAAGTTAATCATTAAGCATTGTTTTTCCTTTCACGAGGAAAGGATTTCTGTAAGTGTCTATAATTCGATTATATATATATATATGGAGGGTCGTTGCTTACTCTTCTACATTTCAACATAACAGGATTATTGAACCGGATTTAAAATAACAGGATCATTTGATCCGAGGCAGTAGTATGACCGAAAAGCATGCATGATTTTCTCTTTAGTAATAATAACAACTAGCTCGATTTGTAAAAGCGGGTAAAGTTTTCACTCCACCTTAGACCCACAGTTTAACGCGGAAACCGAATGCTTTTTTAAAAATATAATTAGGATATATTTCTTAGAGAAAATATAAAGATGCCATTACTCGTCTGGACCCGTTATGGCGGATTGGTACACATCATAGCTCCACCCAGCTACACTGGCAACCAATCACTACGAACATCTGGTCTTTTGGGGCGGAGCTTGGCGATTGTGCATATAACAGGGGATATTTTTCAGTTGGGAGTAACAGTAGCTATTTTCGCGTCAGTGAATAATCATTCCCTCCACCATGGACCTGTACGTCTCCCCGGATTTGTATGAAGAAAGTGACACTGCAGCATTGATTGCAATTAATTTTTTAATGCGATTGACCGTGATGAATTATTTCCAACGCAAACCGTTGAAGATATTTGCAGTGACTCTCCTTACAATCCGACGCAAGGGAATACCATAGAAATGTAAGTGTCTATAATTCGATTATATATATATATATATATATATATATGGAGGGTTGTAGTATCTCGTCAAATACTTCATTTAGATACTCGCCAAAAATCAAATTTTTTATGGCAATCAATGTTATTTGGTTCTACCTCTTATCGCCATTATGCTAAAATCGAAATTTTTTAGGCAATCAATGTTATTCCTCTTAAATGAACCAAAGATATCTTCACATAATGGGGATCTGTCTGTATACTCTGTATATGTTTTAAAAGAATGAACATTATTCCTTTAAGGTCCGATGAGGGTTTGACACGTGTTATACAATCTTTTGAAGAATCTCGTGTCATGAATACGGAGGATATACTGATCAGTCAGCATAATGAATGTCACACATCCTCCACCATGGACCTGTACGTCTCCCCGGATTTGTATGAAGAAAGTGACACTGCAGCATTAACTGCAATTAATCTTTTTAACGCGATTGACCGTGATGAATTATTTCCAACGCAAACCGTTGAAGATATTTGCAGTGACGCTCCTTACAATCGACGCAAGGGACTACCATAGAAATGTAAGTGTCTATAATTGATTATATATATATATATATATATATTATATATATGGAGGGTTGTAGTATCTCGTCAAATACTTCATTTAGATACTCACCAAAAATCGAAATTTTTATGGCAATCAATGTTATTTGGATTTACCTCTTATCCCATTATGCTAAAATCGAAATTTTTTATGGCAATCAATGTTATTCCTCTTAAATGAACCAAAGATATCTTCACATAATGGGGATCTGTCTGTATACTCTGTATATGTTTTAAAAGAATGAACATTATTCCTTTAAGGTCCGATGAGGATTTGACACGTGTTATACAATCTTTTGAAGAATCTCGTGTCATGAATACGGAGGATATACTGATCAGTCAGCAATGTCACACCGAAATAATGTAAGTGTTTTTCGATCTTTTTGGGGTAAGAAGACAATATATTTTCATAAATTTATTAAATGAAAGAAATCAGTACAATAACCAACTACAGAATATACCGTTACAAATATACGAACAAAAACATTATACTATACAACGAGTACGTACAATTGGAAAACGGATTTTTATCTGTCTGCATACCATTTCATCGTTTCGGCGAGTGTGACACGGGTCAAATAAATTTAAAAAATTTATAAATTCTTTATCACATGACATATGCGTGAGAAATGAGACGCAGTACATTCCGCAAACATTACTAAAATATCCTTGTATACGAAATGGGTTCCATACAACTTCGGGAATATGTAACTGAGCGAGAAATTTTACAATAATAGGGTCACTCCAGGGTTGAGTACCGAGTGAATCAAAATAGTACAGGCGCTGTCTATTTTTAAAATAGACAGCGATCCAATGAATCCCTTCATTACCGATGACATCTGTGTTCACAATAAGACTACCGCATTCTCGCGTACTTGGCAAACTCAATGTTTCATTCTTCGCAAACACGCCGATAAATTTGGAACGTGTGACTCGTTCCATTACTTTCTGAAGTGTATTAGCATCCATTTTAAAAGTCAGTGATAACGCTCCTAAATCTATCTACTTCTATTAGGGCTTGCGATTCGAGATATACTAGTACACTAATAGGAGCGTCTATAGGCTTGGCGAATTCCAGCCGCACTGAGATGTTTCCGCTCTGCTGTGGGGTTAAATGGGTATTTACGCTAGCAGATAAGTCAGGTGTAATGTCAAACGGATAAAGGTTAAATTGATCAATGAATTCTTCCTGCGTTACCCCATTACCAAGCTCATCACAATCACCTGCAATATGGGTCAGATTACTATAGGCTCTGGCACAAAGAGGTAACACAGCGTCTGATGAATAGTCCGTACCCATTGTTCCACCCAAAGCAGTGCCATTAACGTATAGAGTTATATTTTTAAGTCCGAAATTCTCGAATTTAAAGGCACTCTTTTTATATTTTCCATTCACCGAAGCATGGTCCTGCATCCGATTAATATCCTTTTAGGAAGATTTCCCAGGGCAATGTTTTCTATCTGCTTCGATGCCAACCCTGCAGGAACCGTATATAGTTTGATTTGTACTCTGTTAATAGGATATTTCACTGTAGCGTTTAGTAAATTTTTCTCAATTTCTAGTTGTTTTGGTGAACTTAATTTCACTCGCCGTACGCGGAGGTATGTGTCCATAATGTGAACCACAACGGGCTTTGCACCCTCTTCTTGATCAGCATCCAGATTTAAGCAGATCTCAGGACTCGTGCGGGTGAGCTTTATTTTCATATCCACCCCGTTGACAAGCAACTTCTCCTGGAAAGTGAAATCTGTGTGCAACCGTCCAAAACACTCGTATATTTTCTTTTTAGAATTTTTAAATTTGTCCTTTATACTATTTTCATCTTTAGTTTGATAATATCCCTCGGCACTTAAAAAGGTAGCCTTCGCTTCTTTGGAAAAGTTGAGGACATTTTCCAGATAGGCTCGTAGATGATAGTACCCCGTGCCTGCCGATATGTTGGTCTGATTTAAATATACGTCACACTGGTTGAATATGGAGTGCAGAAAGTTTGTTTCAGGGTATACAGCATATTTGTCATCGCAGACCGTTCCATCAGAATGGGCTATACGTAGCTTAGCGTACATGTGCACACAGCTTGGATCAAAAAAGTAAGGGCCTGAGCTGGGTATCACGAATTCTATAGGTGCACTCGGGGAACTAATTGTGTTTAAAGGGTTAATTGTAATAAAGTCACTGTGCTCAATAGAAACTTGGGTTGGAGGCAGCTCAAAAAGGGACAGCTCCGATTTACAGCATTGTGAAACTACATGGGTGGATGAAGCGTGCCATGGCGAAATAGTGACTCCTCTCTCGACAAGTGGTAAACAAACTATGATTCATGAGATCAATGTCCTTAGCTTATATCAGTCAAAAAAGTGGTCAACCATAGGTTTCATTCGCTTACAGCACTTCTTTTTTGATAGCCTTTTACGTTTAATACCACGTGACCCCTTCTTCTTCCGGGCAGCCCTCTTCTTCTTCCCCGCCACCACGCATTTTTCTCTTTGCATCTTTGATGATTTCGTCCCGTGTACGCTTTAAATGTTTTTTTAGAGCTTCTTTAGGTTTAGCCCCGGCCAATATGTCTTCTGCAGTGTTAAGACCTGATTGTAGCGCTTTCCTTCCAAGGTATCTGGCACCCCTCTTCAGCAAAGGAACAGCCGTACGTAGTATGGATGAAAAAATGGATCCAAGTCCACTACCGCGCTGGTATCTCACCCCTCGATAGACGGTGAAAGGCTTTCTATCCATTATAACTCAGTGCGTCGAAAGTGTAGCTTCACTGTTAAGCTCCCGTTACCGAATGGGAAGTTTTCACCCTCAATCGTTCTTATATATATTGAGATATTGGTTATTAAATTAGTTGCGACATTCACATAATGGGGTCTGTCATATGTAATACTCAAACTCCTTCCTCTATGGTTGGGGATGTGAGCAATGCGCAGCAGGCGTGCGCTGCCTGGGTATCCCCAACAAACTGGTGCTCCACTATATTACTGTAAATATAGCACATGTCTGGGGACCTTTCAGCCAATTTCTCCATCTTCAATTGATACATTAATCTGGACAAGTCATGCTGTGTCTCGTGAAATGTGTCTCTTTGGAAGGCTGCGCTATATCGGCCATTGGTAGAATTTGGAACTTTCTATGGTCTTTAATACGTCTGTTAGTCTTTGATTTTAGGATTAGTGTATGTGCAGGGTTGTTTACGATTTCGTATACTAAATCATTCGTAAGGTTTGAGTTTCTTAAACTTACGTTTAAGCCTCTCACAACATCCTCGGCCGAACCATATTGACCCGGTCCTAGTCTTACTTCTGTACTGTAATACCGTGCAACCTTAGTCCGAGCGATACGTAGTTTCATCCATAGCTACCCCAGCTTTTTCACACTCGTCAATGTCTCTAAGAATCGTAAAAACGGTTTCTTTATGTTCAATATTTAAAAAGATGGTGTCCAGCTGAATTTCGCATATCCCCACCTCATACGAATCACGACCCAATTCAATGTGCCGTGGAGTCTGTTACAAAGTTGGCTAGTGTGTTGTTAGGGTGTACAGACAGGGACGAGGAGGACGGGAGTGTGACGTAGAAATGGTTAGGAGCCATGTTGCATACTATTTAAGCTTCATTATTGCATCAGCTTTTATATAGGTGTTGAAGCTTTCTGGGTACCCTAGCCATTTCACCAGGTACATTTTTCTCTTTCCTGAACCTTTGCTTCCTAAAATTTTCTCAATTTTAAACACATTTTTTCCTAAATTAAACGCAACTTTCTGCAATTCCTCGCGGTAAAAGCTCCTGAGATTTCTTCCCCATTCAAATCTTCAATGTAATACATCATTATCTCACCTTTAGGTCTCATAGCCCTAACTTTAAAAATCTCGCGTGTCCATCCTTGCTCAAAACCCTTTGCGAATTTATTCCCCGAACGCGACAGCCTTACATAATCATTGATTTTGAAGCGCGAGGAGTGTGGTGGTGGTGGTGATCCATCTCTTCTCGGGAGCGTACCTCTTTCTAAAACTTCGTTAGGTGTTGTCCCAATCGTGCGATGGTGTGAGCGGTTGTAGGATGATGCCAATGATTCCAGAATGTCTAGAAATCTGTATGTGTTTTTATGTGTAAAATAACGGTGCATGCGTTCCTTTATGGTGCGCTGAACTCTTTCAGCTAAAGAAGCCTTATGTATAGAATTGGTTGTGTAATAGCTGATATTAAACTCTGTCAACATGTTCTGAAAAGCACGGCCTATAAATTCCTTCCCCATATCCGTACAAAAATAGCCAGGAACCCTGTTTTCTTTTAACATTAGCGTTTTGGTGGCTTTAGCAACTGTTTCAGGTGATTTATTTTTCAGAGGAACTAGCCACAGATATCTAGAGAATACGTCTATTATGAATAGAATGTAGCGGTAACCATCGTTATACACAGAATATCTTTGCATGTCTGTTAAATCTGCTTGCCAAATAGAATCAATCGAGGAAGCCGTTGTCTTGGCTGTTTTAAACCTTTTTCTCACAGGCTTATGAAGCGTATAAGCGTCCTGCTCCCTCAAAAATCTTTCAACATCTTTTTTTCCTACTCCGTAAACACTTCTGTACAGTCTATCTACGCCGCCGTAAGAGGATGGGTTAGAAATGTCATAATAGCGTTTAGTTAATACGTTAGCCATTTGCGTATTTTAGAGGCACGTGGGTAGGGTTGGTTTAACCTCTTCTTGCTCCTCTTCAAAGGTGTTACCGCCGGGGGTGACGGCCCTTCAATTGTGTCACATGCGTTGCATGTTCCAAGTCTTTTAACCTGTTCAGATTTCCTATCAACGTTTTAGGGACATTTATTTGTTGTAGTCTTGCTTTAATATGCTTCCATCCTGATGGTGATGGCCTATCCCACTTTCTCACCAGATCATGGACAATGTCTACGATATTCGATCCCTGTACCTTTGATCCTTCCACAATGATCTCGCCTGTATCGGTCCATTGTATGGCGGATCCTCATTCAATAGATTATAAAGACTTAAGCCTTTACTCCTCAATGTATGTGGGAGGGTGCTTTTTAATACATGTTCGATATGTTGTGTGGCTAATCTTTTTGGTTGGTCAGCTGTATCGTCGGGCACAGATCCTATGTCGCCATGTCCATCGTCCCCCGTGCTGTGCCTAATAACCACAGGAATCTCTGTAGGGCTCTTATAATTTTCGTACTCGTGAAGAAATTTCTGCAGAGCTTCTTGGTATAAGATTCTTTTCTCATCAGGTGTTTTTTCACTGTTTAATAGGGCTAGCAATTCGCTTTCCATTCTTTTAAGTCTGCTTTTACGGGGATCTAGATCGTGTCTGGATTCCTTTGCAGTGAAGCGTACACCTCGTGTGGGAATCACTACCACTTTCTTCATTATATTAATCTAGTCAGTAAAGGACCCAAAACTGAAAATAAGATGGGAGAAATGACCCTCCTGTTTGTACAATAATTCGTTTTTTCTTCGCTACAGTTTGACTTTTACGAGCGAGTGCACGTATTATGTTCTTGTAGCGGCGTAGGCGAGCCTTCTGAGGGTTTCATTGATACATTGCAATTTATAACGTTAAGACAGATTTCACAGATGCATTTTAAAAAGTCGGTCGATATTTTTAATAAAACATCTGCTGCATTGCCCGGGGCAGTCGATGATAGATTTTTATTAATTCACGGTATTTCTTTAGTCTCTTTGTCATTCTGGAATATACACCGTTTCAGGCTCGTTTGGAAATATATTCGTTCTTAGAAGCACTCTAAATGTTTCGCGGATGAAGGTCGCAAAGCAAATATCCGTAACGCGGCTTGTAGCTTCTTATAAACTTCCAAAAACTCCTTACGCTGATTCGGGAACATTTGATTGGCTAATACCCCAATTTGTGATACATCTCTACGTTGCGCGAATAAGACTAGATATTGCGTATTTAACGACACATCGCGCATGTATCTATTTTTGAAAAATAGATTCTGATTGATGAAGAACACGCTTATGTTGATGGTGGGAGAATACTGTAAATGTCTCGGCAACGTTTTATCCATCTCCAACATGAGATCGTCAATTACAATGATTGTATGTTCATTTCCCTTTAAACGAATTAACGTCATATACGCCTTTGTGGAACAAAATATCATCTTGGTACTCGTTGAACACTGATTGATACGTCGAATAGCACCATATAACTTTATGCACAAATTTCGAGAACATCTCTCCCTTTTCTTTAATGATTTTAAGCATAAACACAGTTTTACCACATCCTGTAGGTCCAATATAATACATGTGGATGGGCTCGTGAATCTGAATTTTTCTACAGAGTCCATTTCTAACACGTCACACTCCTAAGTGGGTCATTTACAAAATATTACAAATTTTGAGTGCTGTTCCTTATATTTTGCTTTCTTCTCCCCACAGAACCGTGAATGACGATGAGGTAGAGCACCCCATCATTGACATTACGGATGACCTCGACGACAGTGTAGTTGTGATCTCCTCCCCTGCCAACGAATCCCTCACCAGCGATACCGGTAGCACGTCCAAAGCGGAGGTATGAGAACCCCACGTCAGGTATAAAGCGACCGAAATACGCGCCTGTTGCGCCAGTAATAGATCCCCAACCCTCAACCTCTTACGCAACAACCCCCCCAGCAGCACCTCCCGCTAATATATCCCCCTTATTCATCCGTCACAGTTGCCCCCCGTTCTGCTGAGGATGATATAACGATCGAATTGGTGCGATCCGCAGCCCCCACCCCAGCCTTGACTAGAAATCGGTATAGAGTCAGGGTCGACCCTAGAGCCATGTATAGCAATGGAATTGAGCGCGGGCTACGCCGGGTTGTACAGCGTATTGTAGAGTTTGCTCTTCAGAATCGCGACGAGCGTGAAGTCAGGACGAGTCTGTCCTTTGGATTCGGGTCAGATGACGGTCATGCAGACGATTATTGGGTGATAGTGCCATTTAGACGTTTGGCGGCTGAAGATGTAGAATATATATTAGGACGTATAATGCAAGCCTCCCAAAGTAGTATAGCCTTCAATATGGACAACTTCACGGTAAATATTGACCGTGTATTCCGTGTTGCGGGTCATAGTGCCATACCGTATACTCTTAACTTCAATTCTCCGACTATTTACCGAAAGCATATAAACGTCGATCGTGGTTGCGGCTTTATAGCAGTACTCTTAGCACGTATGTTTACTGTACAAAATACACGGACTCAAAAAATTTGGCTGCCTACGGTCGTGGAGCGTGCCCGTAAACTAGCTGTAGACTGTGAACTTGAATTTGACTGTAATATGGGTCCTGAAGAGCTGAGAAGGGTAGAACAGGAAATGAATGTCCGTATAGTTGTATTTGGGTTGGATGATCGTCGTCGGACTGTGTATGTTTTTAAAAGCTGTGTGAGAGATCGTACAAGACCCCTACTTATTTTAGGATTGTCAGGGACAACGTATCTCCCCATCCGTAATATAAGGTGGCTTTACGCGAGTTATGACAAAAGTCGAAAATATGGGAGACATCATGATTTGTGTAAGGGGTGCCTCGAGTTTGCGGATGATATAGCGAGACATTGTAAAGAATGTCACATGGTATGTGAGCAGTGTAAAAGCACCAAATGTGAAAGCCGTGTAGTTGAAGCTGAGCAGAGACTGTGATGTGTGTAGACGCACATTCTTCAATAATAACTGCTTTGATTTCCATAAATCAATTGGCACGTGCAGGAAAATGAGAATCTGTGAATGTGGTATGTTTCACACAATGGATAATTGGGGGAAATTTAAGCACAAGTGTGACGAAATTCACTGTCCTACATGCCAGGAGGAATATAAGGCGGATGGAGTAAAGCATGTATGTTATATGAAAGATGCTAAGCCTAAAAATAACCCTTGTATAACTGTATACTACGATATAGAAACATATACGAACGCTGAAACCAGAGAGGTATTTCCACATTTACTTCTGAGCCAGACCATCTGTGATGAGTGTATGGGGATCGAATGTGACGAGTGCCCCAAATGCGGTAAACGGACAAACGTTTTTAAAACGAATGTCCGCGATAGTCCTGTGAAACTATTTGTGTCCTATATTGTCAAGTTAGCCGACAAGTTCAAAAAAATGACTGTATATTCTCGCCCATAACGGGGCAAAGTTTGACACGCAGTTCCTTTATAAGGAGTTGCTTGAACACGAATCCTCTGAGATATTTACAGGTGATCCATTGAAAAGAGGCAACAAATTAATACAGATGCAGATAAGAGGCAATGTACAATTTAAAGATACTTTATTATTCACACCTTGTAAATTAGCAAAGCTACCCAAGGTGATGGGAGTAGCAGCTGAAGTTTCCAAAGGATACTTCCCTTACACTTTCCTCACCAGCGAGACTTTAAACTACGTAGGCCCACCACCGCCCAAACATTATTTTGACTGTATGGATGAATGTGAAGACTTTGATCGATACTACAACAGTTTTAATGAAAGTAACCCTTATAATATAGCTGATGAATGTGAGCGTTATTGCGTGAAGTGCGCGTGCTTAGAGTATGTTTCCAGGCCTTTAGAAAGATGTACATAGCCCGTTTCAAATGCGATCCACTGCAAGTCGCAACCACCATCGCATCATTATGTTTTACGGTGTTCAAGAATAACTTCATGCCTAAAGACACCTTAGCCATTATTCACCGAAAGAACCCCCGCAGTTACGGACACAAGGCTATTTACTGGCTCATACACCTACAGCAACAGACAGGTGTATACATAAAGCACGCCCGCAACACGGGTGAAGTACCCATTAAGATTAATGGACGTGTTTTTTGGGTTGATGGGTTAAGTGAAAACCATGTCACTGGTGTGAAGACTGTGTACTCCTTTATCGGCTGCTGGTGGCATGGATGCCCCCGTCCTGAGTGCGGAATCGCCGGAGATATCCACGGTAAATCTCCTGCCGACTGTCTTGCATGGACCCGCACCCGCGATCAACTTATAGGATCACAGTTCACTCACAAAGTCTTGTGGGAGCATGAATATGATGCACGGATGGAGACAGACGAGGTGTACCGTGAGGAAATAAACACGATCAAGCGTTCAATGGTGCTGGATCCTCTCAAATGTGGTGATAGCTTGTTTGGAGGACGTACAAATCCATTCAGACTATACTTTCCACCTACGGAGGGCGTGAAGCTCCATTACTACGATTTCTGTTCTTTATACCCATACGTGATGAAGAACAATCCGTACCCCGTGGGCGCTCCTGAGAAACTGGTGGGACCTAGCCTACCCTCCATCAATGAATTTTCAAGAAATTTGAATGATCGTTACTTTGGGCTCTCTTTCGTAGACGTACTCCCCCACGCAATTTATGGATGCCAATCTTACCTGTCGTTATCGACGACAAGCTCATGTTTCCCCTGTGCGTGAAGTGCGCGGAAGAGGATAACGGCGATTGTAACCATATACCCCACCAGCGTAAGATCAGAGGCGTATATACAAGTCCTGAGCTGGCCCTAGCCGTACGCCATGGTTATAGAATACTGAAGATACATGAGGTGTGGAGGTTTCAGAAGCTACCCAACCTTTTCACACCATATATAAACGCCTTTTTGAAGGATAAGGTTGAGGCATCAGGGTATCCGCGAGGAGTTGATACCGAAGATGAAAAGTCTGCCTATATTCAACGTTACCGCGACCGCGAAGGTATACAACTTGATCGTGTCCAAATTGTAAAGAATCCTGGCAAGCGCTTTAGTGCAAAGTTGTCTAAACAGTCTATGGGGAAAATTTGGCACAGTTATAGCGATGTCTGGGATTATGCCAATGCTCCCGATAAAGAGGTCATGGAGATCGTGAATGTAGGTAATACTTACATAATAAAGTACAACACTGAATTGGCCACAGATACCTCAAGGGTTACAAACATACCTGTGGCCAGCTTCACAACAGCCTACGCCCGTATAAAACTTTGGGGTCTATTGCATTCTCTTGGGCGGAGAGTATTGTATGCCGATACAGATAGCGTGATATTCACAGAGAGGGAGGGTGAATACATGCCCGCTATTGGGGAGTTCCTCGGCGAGCTCACTGATGAGATCAAGGATGAGTATGGGGACAACGCATACGCCGACTCGTTTGTCTCAACAGGACCTAAAACTTATGGGGTACGGGTCAGGGTGGGCGAGGAAATGAAATATATCGTGAAGGCAAAGGGTATTACGCTCAACCATGCGAATCGGCGGGTTGTTAACTTTGAATCGTTGAAGGATCTAGTGTGTTTGGACGATGATGATGGCGAACGACCTCCTCAACTAATTGTAGGCACCCACAATTTTCGGGCGCAGAAGCTGGGGGGCGTGAAGGAACTTAGGGGTACGAAGGTGTGCCGTAACACCTATAGGAAACGTTACCAGTCACCTGGTACCTATGATACCGTACCCTTTGGATACCATAACGCTTGATGCTTCTATTGTTAACTGACACGTATTTGTCTTGTATATAATCGTATCTATTGATTTATTACACGTATTTGTAAATATATATATATAACTTGAATATCTCGTTTACTAAATCGTATTTGTAAATATATATAACTTGAATATCTCGTTTATTAAATAAATCATGTTTCAATTAGCTTTTTACTTTCTCCTTTGTGTGTGTGTGTGTGTGTGTGTGTGTGTGTGTGTGTGTGTGTGTGTGTGCGTGCGCAGGTGAAAGTTCTAAGCTCCGCCCACTGTAAGACCGTGAGTCATGCTACTATCTGGGAGTCCCTGCGTGGTCAGTCGACTGCAGTAAGCCCGAGAGATCAGACGTGTATTCAGAAGAAAAGATCAGACGTGTATTCAAATGGCTACCTTTAATATTGCTTGTACAACGTTTATGAAATGGTATTCAGCAAAGTGCCAGGATGTGGTGGATACCGAAAAACTTCCTATTCCCTCCTATGCCTCTTTTAAAACACATTGGATTGTGCGAAGTTCCAAGATGTACAAATACTCTACGGATGTTCTGGTGAGACCGTTGAAGGCTTTCGTTGCACAGACGATGTGCTGAAGTATACTGCAGAGCTAAACTTTATAGTCTCACATACACCGTGAAGTAAAAGAAACAACGCGTGCAGAAGAGAAGCAGCAGGTATGGATAATGAGTCTTGCGGATGGGTGGTGTGACAAGCGGTATTACGTCATGCTACACCATGTCGATTACTCATACCCTACGACTGAAAATGTGAATCTCGTGATCATGGACAATCTTAAGTATTTTTATCACTATATTAACGTATATCATGATGAGGTTCGTAGTGAGGTTGTGGCTAGTGCCCTGCGTGAGTTTTTAACAGTTTAGAGACGAGTATCGTTTGATGGGCAGAAAGAAAAATATGAGCATATGTTCCTCTCAAATAGTGCGCCGGAGTGTGAAGATGTTTAGTAAAACATAAAATGTGCCTAGTTCTTATCCTGAGGTAAACTGTCTGGTGCGTAGGCTGGTAGTGATGAAATTAATTCTTGTACCGGAAAAACAAATATGTACAACAATTCGGTACGACTCGCGGATCATACGAGTTCGAACAACCCCATTCACGTATCATCGAGTCAGCCGCCCGTCGAACCGTTCCTGCCTACCTGCGTGCCTCACACGGCTCATAGTTATCTCAGAGCTTGAGCCGAGTGGACGTGCGCTCCTCGAATACGATGGAACTTCCTTTGAGCAGCATTCTCAACGCCTCGTACGATGTGTCCGTGACGAAATCGTTGCGCGTGTTCAGGCGTAAATCCGGTACCGTTAGCTATGTACTGGAAACGGAATGTAGACAAACAAACAAACGGGTTTATTTAAGTGTCGAGGAGATGAATAGAATCTTCGTGATAGTTGAGAAGTGGAGTGAAGATCGTTATAAAATACCTGCTAACGTAGGTACAAGAAGAGAGCAGATTAGTGACGCACCCTCATACGCCGTTGTATGTACGTTGTGTATAAATAACGATCGGCCGTGCATTGATATACGGCTGATGTGGAAGAATGCTTCTGATAATAACGCTCTTGTTCCTACGCGAAACCGTTTCATCCTCGACAGAATGTTTGAAATCGTCGGATTCCGCAAGCTGAAACCTATATTAGACGCGCGTTACGGATATGCTTTATTTTGATACAGTACTTGAATACGCATACACCGCTCTGCTCGATGGGTTTACCGAGTGTAGGGCTGGTGAGAATGGTCTAGAGCTGGACGTTTATTTAAAAAGTTTAGACTCTTTGAAATACCATGAACTTTGGTACAAAGCAATTGATCGGTACAAGGCTGAGCTCACCTACACCGTTCACCCTGAAGAACTATTTCTTTATATAACGCGCAGTTGTCGTAACGATTTAGAAGATTATTTCAATTGCCGCTATGTTGAGTGAGTTCACGATTGAAAAGCTCGAGTCGGTAGAAATAAACCCTCGATTGGAAAAGCGTGTTTATAAACTTGTGTTTAATAATGTAGCTAACGATGAACTCTTTGTGCGTGCTTTTGATTGTATTCTAGACGTATTTAAAGATGATTTACCAACCGGTTGTAAAGTGGGAACAAAAATAGTACTGAACGATATGAAAGCCCTTCATATCGAATACAGGTTTCCCTATACTTTAAGCGGTGAAATATTATTAAACCGCGTATACTGCGTAATGCAGAGCAATAATGATGTAATTGTAAACTCGATTAAGTGCGAGTTTAGTATTTTGAAAAAAAAGTGAAATGTATTTATATATTTTGCTTGATATTTCTCCTGTACTGTTATGATTATATGCATATTTCTATTATTATTGAAATGTATATTTATTTCTATATATCTCCATAATTGTGTGTGTGTATATATTTCTTATTATTGAAATGTATATTTATTTTCTATGTATTTATAATAAACAGAATGATGCAATGTTGTTTTACTTAATTCTAATTGACATGTTACGCCTTCTAAACCTACTAGCGGAATTCTAAATGTATACAATGGTATCTGGCAATGCTAAAAAGTGGTATCTGGCAACTGAATACATGGCACGAAATCTTTTAATTGTTTAGTGAGACAACTCACCATAATAATGCTAAAAAGTGGTATCTTGCAAGTGAATACATGGCGCATAGCGGAATTCTAAATGTATACAATGGTATCTGGCAATGCTAAACAGTAGGCGTCTATAATAATGTATACAATGGTATCTGGCAACATGGCAACTCAAGCCATTTACGTCTTCTAAGCCAACTGGCTGATTAGGAGTCTATAATAATGTATACAATGGTATCTGACAATGCTAAAGTGGTATCTGGCAACTCTAGCCATTTACGCCTTCTAAGCCTACTGGCTGATTAGGCGTCTATAATAATGTATACAATGGTATCTGGCAGCTCAGTCTTCGATTAGAATTAAATATATAGCACAAACTGAATACATGGCGCTATCTGGCAACTCAAGCCATTTACGCCTTCTAACCCAACTGGCTGATTAGGAGCCTATAAAACAACGCCTACTCGGCTGAAGTCTTAATATGCACTTGGCTCCTGCCAGGTGAACACCTCTCCTCCTTTCTCTTGGGGGAGAACGCCGCCTCCAAGTTTTCCTTGTTGCACCTGCAGCATCCCCCCTTTGGGGTAATTTTTTTTGCATCACCCCCTTGCAACACCCCACCCCTTTGCAACATTACGTAATCATTTGCAACATTCTTGCACTCTCCCCTTTTGCGGCTATACTACTGGTGTCCATAAATTGTCTTTACAAATTCAATTGAAACTAAATTGAATTTGTAAAGATAACACTGGTCAACAAATTTTAAGGAATTTTTTGTATCTTTAATGAAAGTAGCCGATTCTTATGTATTTTTGCATGCTGAATTTGAAAATGATAGTGAAATTGTTTAATTAGTTCGCGTTTTTAAGATATCATGGTCATTATTGTGTAAGTACTGGTAAAAATTTATCCCACAACATATATGTATTTTAAGGAGCACACTCACTTCAATGTCGTTTCCTCTTGGCCTGTCTCTTGTACTCTGACTGTGTAGTGTCTCTTATTACTGACCAGCAGAAATCAGCCAGCATAGATGAAGTCCACTTGCCCTGGTAACGTTTCTCAAGAGCTGAAATCTGCTGATGAAAACGTTCCCCATGTTCGTCACTTACTTCACCAAGGTTTGCCGGGAAAAAGTCGAAATGGGAATGGAGGAAATGAATTTTTAGAGACATGTTACATCCCATTCTTTGGTACGCCTTCAACATATTATCCACCAATTCATCTGCATTTGGAGCTCTGTTGTTTCCAAGGAAATTTTGCGACACTGACTTGAACGAGACCCAAGCTTCTTTTTCTGCGCCCTCCAAAAGTGTCTCGAAATGTTCATCTTTCATCAGATTTCGTATATGAGGACCAACAAATATGCCTTCCTTGATTTTTGCCTCACTGAGTCGAGGGAACTTCTGGAAAAGATACTTAAATGCCTTTCCATCCTTATTGAGTGCCTTCACAAAATTTTTCATAAGCCCTAACTTAATATGTAACGGTGGTAGAAGTATTTTGCTTGGCTCTACTAATGGCTCGCACGAAACTTTTTTCACACCTGGCACTAAACGTTCTCTTAGAGGCCATTCCTTCCTTTCATAATGCTGTGACCTAGCACGGCTGTCCCACTCGCAAAGGAAGCAGCAGTACTTCGTGTAACCCTGCTGGAGACCAAGTAACATGCCGACCACTTTCAAATCACCACATATGCTCCATTTGTGAGCGTTGTAGTTTATGTGGTGAAGCAGATATTGCATATTTTCATATGTCTCCTTCATGTGGACAGAATATCCAATTGGAATGGCAGCTTTTTCGTTTTGTTATGAAGTAGTACAGCCTTAAGGCTTAGCTTAGAGGCATCAATGAACAACCTCCATTCGTCATCTCTGTATGCTATATTTAGAGCATTCATTAAACCAACAACATCTGTACACACCACGAAGTCACCATGTTTGATGAAGAAAGTCTCCAACGTGGATTGCCTAGTGCGGTACATGGATATTTGGACATCATCATGAAGAAGATGCCACTGTTGAAGGCGTGAGGTGAGCAATTCTGCCTTAGACTTCGGTAAGTCCAAATCTCTGATGAGGTCATTCAGTTCGTGTTGGGTGATTTTATGCGGTTCTGTAGACAGTTCACTGGGCACAAAGTCGGTATCTTGTGATGTTGTGGGATGTGCAATGTCTTCATCTGTACTCGTTACAGGATGCTCTTCGTCATCCAAATCGAGGGTGTCTGAGGAGGTAGGAGGATTGGGCACAGGTATGTCTTCGTTATGGGGCACAGGTCGAATGGCGGATGGAACATTAGGATACTTGAGGGTCCATTTTTTCTTCTTACTAATTCCACGTAATGGCGGAACCATGCAGAATAAACAGTCATCCACGTGGTTACTTTGTTCCCTCCACACGACGGGGATGCCGAAGCCCATTGACCTCGGTTTCCCACTGTACCACTCAAGTAATGTAGTTGCACATGTAATGCAGCATATATGCGGCGCCCACGTTTTGTTCTGATCTCCTAATTTGCACTTAAAATAAAGGTGGTACGCTTTCTTGATGGCAGGTGTTAACGTCTTCTTTTGCGATTTTAATGTTACTTTGCCGCAAATATAGCAAAAGTTATTTGAGTCATTAACGCATTTACGTGGCATTTTGCTTATAACGTCAATGAGAAACTGATCGCAAGATTACGCTTTAACATGCACTACACTCTATATGTCATGAACTAACCACAGGTGCAAATTACGAGGAAACACTACAAAAGCACTATGTCAAATGTGAAATAACGTGTCACCACAACAAGCGTCACTCTAGAACTGAGCTAAAGGGATTTACGATGTACTCAAGATGGCGCCAGACAACGAGGTTGCCAAACGAGCACATTCTACAGTGTTGGCATATGTTATGCTTCAATGATATATTCATTTCAATTGGGAAATAATGAAAACAGGGCACCCGTGTATCTTCTAAAAGCGAACCAATCATGCAAAATGAAGGTCATTTTCGGATTCAGCGACGTCAAATTACTAAAGAAATGATGGTTTCATCGAAGATACATTTTGGCTGTTGATTAGTGTAATTTATGGCCAATATATATATATATATATATATATATTAGTGGTGGACCAGATATCCGCGTCATTTTTAACATCCGCATCCGCACTTCCGACTGCGGATGTTATGCGGATATTACCACTAATAAATTATGCAATTTACAATTAAATTAGCTTATAAAGCTTATAAACCACAAAATATAAATACCTGGTAAAACAGAAAATTGAATGAAACTTGTTTCATTCAATTTTCTGTGGCTGAAACTCTTGAGAAAGTTATTATTTTTATCATAATGAAAACATTAATATTAATTCTTATGCATTGCCTGCCATAATAGTAATATCACGAAATTTGAAAAATTATGTCATATATTCATAATTCTATATTATATTGATAGATTAACTAAATATCCGCATCCGCGGATATTACAATAAAAAATCCGCATCCGCAGATGTTGAAAACTGACATCCGGTCCACCACTAATAAATAAATAAATAAATAATATATATATATATATATATATGCTGCAAACCTTGTGGGTTTGCAGCATTCATTCATTTCACGGTTTATGTGAAATTCATCCCATAATATATATATATACACACACAGTGTTTAATTTGTAAATGAAAAAGAAGTGGAACGTAGTTGAAGCTCTCACAGTTAGGGGGTCTGGGGGAGCGCTGTAAGCTCCCCAGCGGGGTCCGGGGCGGCGCCCCGGAAACCAACGCATTTTAAGCGCTTTTTCTGCAAAAACTGCGCAACATGCAAATGAAAGTTCTTCGAATACAGTATTATTTTAAAGAAAAAGTTAGACTGAAGCAACATCTAAGTGAAATGTTTTTTCATCTAAGTGAAACAAAATAAAATTGCTTTACTTACATGCTATTGCTATATATAGGAAGTTGATAGAATAATCACATTAATTTCCACACACACTCCAAACTTCTTTCTGCTTGATCAACTAGTTTTCGCTTTCTACTGTCTGTATTTCGTTGGATTTTAAATTACGAAATTACGTTGCTGACCTTTTTATTAAAATAAAAACCTTTTTTTAAATTAGGTTTTAAAATAAAAGTATCGGAACGGCGTTCCGGAGCGTTCCGTCACAAATTAAGCAGTATATATATATGTGTTTTTTGCTGTTGTGGCGGTTACACATGTTTCGATCGAAGTCCGAATAAAAGCGGTATTACAGTAAAAATCCTGCAGTTAATCAGTTTTAAACGGTGCCGATATTGTGAGTTAATTGATAGTGCATAGTGGTATTTCTTTTTAAAAAAGTAAAAATCGCGGCGTATACCAAAAAAAGTAAATAAAAACAAAGTGAATTAATATATACAGCATTTTTTTTTTTTTCCGAGTCTCTTTGTGAGGAAAGTTTTGTTTTTGAAGTGCCCGCAAATATCCCCCCATTATCCCCCGCAGCTACAGTCGAGAGGACCAATCAGTGAGAAGTATACAGCGTGCCGCATCCGCATCCCCTACCCGGAGTGACGGAAAATTCTTTCCCTCACACAGCTTGAGTCATCCCCCACCCAATACCTCCCATAATACCCCTTTTGAGTCACTTTACTAACATGTAAATTAATGCATACCCGCAACTCTGTCGTATCTGTAAGGATGCAACGGATGATAAAAGGGCGATGAGGTGTGATTTCTGTCAGCTACTTTTTGATTTTAAATGCCTAGAATGGGGAGATGAAAAAATCTCCCTTATAACGAACGCAAAGCAGTTTAATGGGATAAAATTTTTCTGCGAAAACTGCTTGACCGAATTAAACTCTTTTACAGTATTTAAGGCAGAAAGAGACTACGAGAAGCGAATGAAAGAGGAAAGTGAAAACAAAGAACAGGGGAAAACGGAAGAAACGGAGAAGGCGAAATAGAAAAAAATCAAATACTGTCACAAAACGAGGCCGAAAACACACAGGCGACAAAGAGTGTAAAGACAACACACAGCATAAGGGCAACGAAGGACACAAACACAACTAGCACAAGACAAGAGGGCAGTCAAGAAAACGAAGTAAAACTGTTCCCCAATAAGGAACAAAAACAAAAGCCAAGAGTAAATATGGGGAAGGAATTATATGCAGGTATTATATAAAAGATAATTGCAGATTTAAGAGGACAATGTATATATGAACATCCCCCCAATATGCAATTTCTTCTATAATAATGGTCATTGTAAATTTGGAGACGGATGTAAATTCTACCATCCGGACATTTGCAGGACTTCCGCAAAATATGGAACCTGCAAATTCGGGAAAAAATGCTACTATCAACATCTCCCGACGGACTCAACGAACAAAGGAAAAAGTTTAAATGACAATAGAAATAAAAATAACAATAGGAACAACAATAGGAACACAATAAGCGAACAAGAAAATTTTTTCAACATCGCGGACACCTTACGGATGCTAAATGTCATCCACATGCAGTTGACACAGCTGGAAACCCCCGAGCCAAATCGCTACCGGGCAAGAAGCTACCAATACAAGTAGGCGGAAACGGATCTTTTCGGAGAATCATAGGCAACGAATCAAGCGATATCGAAGGAAAACGAACTTGAAATGCACAAGGGGCAACGAAAAACAGAACATAAAAATTGTCCTGGCTAATATTCAAGGAATAAGACCAAACCAATCACTCAATAAGGTATCGTACCTGAAAGGATTTATGGACGAAACAAGGGCGGACATCGCATGCCTCACAGAAACTCATCTTAAAGATTGCCAAGGAAATTGTGAAAACTGCGAACATTGTATTGATAAGAAAGAGATAAATATAGAGGACTTCAACTTACTAAGAGCGGAAAGAACGACGAGACGGAAAGGTGGCTGTGCTATATATGTACAGGAAGGTCATATGACAGAGACGATAATAAGTAAATCAAACAGCTATGTGGAACTCCTAGCTGTGAAAAGAGAAAAACTAAACTTGATAGTAATAGTCATCTATAGACCTCCAAGCACCCCAACCGAAAAATTCTCGGAGGCCATTGGTGACATCAGAAAGCTAATAAAGGCCATAAACCCTCCATCCCCCAATATAATGATCTGCGGAGACTTTAACTTCCCATTTATAAAATACAAAAGGTGGATTGGAATATATATTCACCAGGACAAGGGGGGCACAAGAGAAGACCAGGAGCAAAAAAATGTTGATGGCTCTCACAAATGAGTTTATGCTGACACAGGAGATTACAGAAAATACCAGAAAAAATAACTGCCTGGATCTGGTATTCACGAATAACACGAACTTGATTGCTGATATAAAATAACCCCAACCATTATCTCAGACCACAACTTAATCGAGATATCAACAAATATGACGACAGCATTAAAAGACAATACACATTGTGGAAATAAGTAAATTCGGGGCCTTTAACTTAAACTCGAAGACTATAAATTGGGAAGCAATCAGATCGCACATGGCCCAAATAGAATGGAGAACAATTTTTGAGAATAAAACAACTGAAGAAATGCTAACAACCTTGGAAGAAAAAACGCTGAGAATTTTAGAAAAATATGCTCCGAAATCAAAGCCAAAAGGAAAGAGGAGCTGGCTAGAGAGGCAATAGAGAAGACTATTCCGCAAAAGAAAGAGAGTGGAGGCGAAGTTAGGTAACTGCGGAGATAAAGACAGGAAAGCAATAAAAGAAAAACTGGAGGGTATCGATAGGGAAATACAAACCCTGATTAAGGACCGTACAGAGAGGGAAGAGGAAAAGGCGGTAGAAGCAATAAAGGAAAATCCAAAATACTTCTATAGCTATGCAAAAAGGAAAACAAAAACGCGCGCCGCTATTGGGCCCTTAAGGACGGAAAATAATGAACTAACCAACGATCCAAAAGAAATATCTGATACATTGAGAGCTCAATATGAATCAGTTTTCAGTAACCCAAAAAGTGACAAAGCGATACCTGACATAAATGCATTCTTTGAAGAGGAATTGCAAGGAGAGTATATAACAGACTTTGATTTTACACCAGAAGATGTAGCGAGAGCTATAGGACAAATGAAACCACATTCAGCTGCAGGTCCGGACAATTGGAACGCACTACTGATTAAAAACTGTAAAAATGAAATAGCTACACCTTTATACTGGATATGGAGAAGATCCCTAGACACTGGGGAAATACCGAGCATCTTGAAAAGAGCAAACATTGTCCCTATATATAAAGGAGGGGACAGATCTCAAGCAAAGAACTATAGACCAGTGTCATTGACGTCCCACCTCACCAAGTATTTGAAAGAATAGTTAGAGAGAAAATTTATGATTTCCTGGAGACACGCGAAAGATTCGACGAAAATCAGCATGGATTCCGATCAGGTAGATCATGCCTATCACAACTAATAGAACACTACAACAATATCCTAGATGCATTGGAAGGCAATGACAACTACGATGTTATATACACAGATTTTGCTAAAGCTTTCGATAAATGTGATCATGGTATTGGTATAAAGCACATAAAATTAAATATATGGGAATAACAGGCAAAGTGGGAAAATGGATCGACAACTTCCTTAGAGATCGTCTGCAGGTCGTCAAAATTCAAGGTATATCATCATCAGAATCGGAAGTACGCAGCTCATTACCACAAGGGACAGTACTGGCCCACTCCTGTTCATTATCATGCTGACAGACATAGACAGCGGAGTAAACAGCAAACAGTATAGTAACATCCTTTGCAGACGATACAAAGATCAGCAGAAAAATCAGCGATGTACATGACGTGGAGGCCTTGCAGAGGGACACAACAAAATATACAAATGGTCAGAAGACAACAACATGTCATTCAACGCCGAGAAATTTCAGCTCTTGAGATTTGGTAGAAAAGAAGAACTTAAACAGACTGCATATTATGCTCCAGATAGACAGTAAATTCAGAGAAGCACGAAAGCGATTGATCTCGGGATAATAATGACAGATGATGCGAAATTCGAAACACAAAATCAGATAGCGATAAATAAAGCAAAAAGAGTCGTCGGACAGGTACTAAGAATGTTCAAGAGAAGGGACAGGACAGTAATGATTCCCTGCTAAAAACACTGATTATACCAAAACTTGAATACTGCTCAGTTTTGACGTCCCCATACAAAAAGAAAGAAACTAATAAACTAGAAGAAACGCAAAGGCATTTCACAGCCAAGATTGATGGCTGCAAAGAACTCAACTACTGAGAAAGACTACGTAAACTAAATCTGTACTCATAATCTACATATGGAAAATGATCGAAAAACTGGTACCAAACCTAAAACTAAACCCAATTACCATTCAAACAACACTGGAAAATAGGAAAGGCAGAATGTGTAGTGTTCCCAAATTAAAGGCCCGACAAGGGACCTCCTCAACCCTGAAGGAAAATAGCTGGTTGTCAGGGGGCCAAGACTTTTCAACCAGCTTCCTAAGGACCTCAGAAACGTAACGGGGGTCAAAGTTGAAGTCTTCAAGAAAAGACTGGATGCCTGGCTCAGGACAGTACCAGATGAGCCGGGCGTGCCTGGCTATGTACGGTGGAGCGCGCAAGAAAGCAACCCGCTCCTCCACCAGGCCAGACCTAGAGGCGGGGCCACCAGCTTGACCTCCGTGTGAAGAGAGACCAACGCACGAAACAGCATAAGGTTCATAAGGTGTGTATATATATACTTTCAACTTTTCAAATGTGTCGTGCCATGATTCCTCATTTCAGGAAGGTAAGCTTGTTGACCCCCCCCCCTCTCGAGTTGGCCTGGTGAATTAGAGAGTTGGTTTCTCGTGCGATCCACCTCACATAGCCAGGTACGCACGGCTCATCTGGATTTGTTCTGATCCAGGCGTCTAGTCTTCTTTCAAAGATATCCACCGCAACACCACTCGTGTTCCTTAGTTCTTTGGGCAGCTGGCTAAAAAACTATTTTCCTTCAGGAATGAGGATGTTCCCTGGCCTGGTGAATTAGAGAGTTGGTTTCTCGTGCGATCCAGGCGTCTAGTCTTCTTTCAAAGATATCCACCGCAACACCACTCGTGTTCCTTAGTTCTTTGGGCAGCTGGCTAAAAAACTATTTTCCTTCAGGAATGAGGATGTTCCCTGGCCTGGTGAATTAGAGAGTTGGTTTCTCGTGCGATCCACCTCACATAGCCAGGTACGCACGGCTCATCTGGATTTGTTCTGATCCAGGCGTCTAGTCTTCTTTCAAAGATATCCACCGCAACACCACTCGTGTTCCTTAGTTCTTTGGGCAGCTGGCTAAAAAACTATTTTCCTTCAGGAATGAGGATGTTCCCTGTCTTGCCTTTAATTTGGGAACACGACACATTGTTTCTTTTTTACTTCCCACTGACGTTTCGGGGGTTATAGGGTTCAAAGTAAGAGTAGGGGCTAGTTCCTCCATTATTTTCTAAGTGTAGACAATGGTGTACCTTTCTCTTTTTCCCAGTGAATATAAGTTCAATC
Organism: Bathynomus jamesi; assembly: GCA_023014485.1. Lineage (NCBI taxonomy): Eukaryota > Metazoa > Arthropoda > Malacostraca > Isopoda > Cirolanidae > Bathynomus > Bathynomus jamesi. Next base: position 291,856 of record JAJOZX010005431.1, read on the forward strand.
ACGAAACCTTCCCAGTAATTTAGTTCTTTGCACCCATTGATCTTGACTGTGAAGCTCTCTAAATCCCTTCTAGTTGACTGTCTTTTTCATATGGGGATGTTAAGACCTAGCAGTATTCCAACTTGGGTATGATCAGTGTTTTCAATAGGGGAATCATTATATTCCTATCCCTTCGTTTAAAGGTTCTTAGTATCTGCCCAGTTATTCTTTTTGCTCTGTTTACTGCTATCTATTTTGCTTTTTAAATTTCGCGTCATCACTCATTACACCTAAATCTTTTGCTTAGAATTTCTCTGAATTTCCTCTCCATTTGGGGTATATAGTAGTATTCCATGTATTTTAGATCCTCCCTTCTTCCGTATCTTAATAGTTGAAAGTTTTCAGTGTTAAATTTCATATTGTTGCCTTCAGACCAATTGTAGATTCTGTTCATGTTATTTGTAGAGATCCTATATCTTCCGAGTTTCTTATTTTAGTACTAATTTTTATGTCATCGGCAAAGGATGTTACTGTGCTGTCACTGGTAACTTCCTTATCTATATCAGTTAGCATGATTATGAAGAGTAGTGGAGCTAATACTGTTCCTTGTGGTATATCGTACAGCTTTGAAATCGCATGTTTGCTGTTGTAACTAATTGATGGCTCACTCTGCTCTTTTTGTCAGTCAGCTGGATGCCAAAGAATGTCAAGTTGTCCTCATCTAAATTTTCTTCAAAGAACTTCCCCATCACCAAGAAGCGATTGACTCTTCAATGCGTCTAGATTGTCCAGGAGATTCTGTAATTTGTTATCCCAATCAAAATAAGCGCATTTATTGTCTTGCAGGGACTTTGAAATCTTGAATATTGAAACAAAATGTCTGCAACTATGCACATTGTGCTCAACTTTTTCAGATCAGTAGGATTCTTCAGATGACCCTGAGCCGAAGCATCTTCCGACTGCTCTAAGTATGCTACGATTGCTCTCTATGATGATAGAATATGCTGAAAAGATTGTAAGAGAATTCTGTCCGACGAACTTAAAAATATTTCGGAATATGATGTACTGTTAAATTCTTTTCTTTTCCAACCTTTTCCAGTTCTTGGTGCGAACTGCTGATGTATGAAAAAACGTTGAGAGACCACTGCCATCTCGTATAACATATTCACTTCCTCCACAGTTTGAGAGACTTGCCAAAGGCCAGATCTGAGCGATGAACTCCACACCAAATTTGATCAGTGGAAGGTTTGTTCAGCCATTTCCTTTCCTTATCTAACATTTTCACAGGCTCACATGTTGTCTGTGTTGAAACTCTCATCATCTGTGACAAACACACGTTACTTGTTGAAAAGATCTTTCCAAGGAATAGTAAGAGAGACTGCTTCTTTCACAGCTAATATATATCGTTCAGTCTTCTGCTGAGTAGATTCAGAAAATCAAGGAAAAAGGTCTTCCTCTTGCCCATCTGAGCGAACTAACTTGCACTTGACATATTCATTGTCAAGCTGTAATTGATCGACAGAGCCATCTATTGCAATCGATACAGCAATTGCCGATTTGATTTTTTCAAGTAAATTAGGTTTATCTGCTCGTACAATAAAGTACAACAGATTAGCATGCTGCATTGGTGTTACATATTTGAATTCTTCCACTGGTGGATCAAATGGCTTCACCTCAGCAACCATATTGAATTGAGAACTCATTATACTAGTCATATAAATTGATGGCCAAGACCAAGATGAAATTGTACCCCGTTTGGAATTATTATAAACCTCGATCATAAGTCCACCAATTTTATTTGCTAAGTTTTCATTAGCTTTCGATATGCAAATACCATGGATGTGTTCTTCCTTTGTCAACAACTGACGTCTATTGAACCCTTGCCGCATGACATGATTGTTTATGGATTCAGAAGTCAAATGAGTTGCAAATCATTAATTCTCAAAACAACCCCTTTTTCAGAGCAGATAGCTGGAGCCTATTCCGGTAGGACATTGACTTTGCTATTGTTTCTCTGACGTTGAAGCATGGTTCACAGCGGTAATGTTTCCTACCATCACTATCACTGCCTCCTTGTTTGGCGACTAATTTTATACACTTATTAACTTGCAGCAGTTCCTTTATAGTTTGTTCTTTGGAGGAACTAGGATATGGTTGATTTTGTTCATCAGCTGTCATCACATTACTCTTCTCTTCTGACATTTCAGACTTTTCAGTGGTTTCTTCAGCGGTTTCTTTGTAGAATTTACATCTGTAGAGTCTTTGGTAGTATCTTCTTCCTTTTTCAAATACTTGTACTGTCCATTTGGCGACATAATTTCTTCGTAGGCCTATCGCTCATTGTTTTTCTTTCCTGAGCCTGAGTGAGTAGTTCCTTGACCTCAACAAGTTGTCATATAATCGGGTGGCCCATAATTCAGGAACCATAGGAGTAATTGCAATTTTTTCTATAATAAACACTGGGTAACAAAATTTGAACATTTTTCTGTTTATTGTGGTTTTTCTGTCGTTTCTTAATGATTTCGGGGCGCTGATTCCAAAAATGATATTGGTTTTGCTCTATCATCAACCGTTTCAAAATATAGGTTATCACACTTTTCATATGGCAAAGTATATAAAGAAGGCTAACAAATATTTTCTGAAAATAAAAACACTATTGGAAATTAAAGTTTATTGAGCCAAAATTGTTTGACAAACCCAAAATGGTGCAAAGGATATAATATATATCATGAGGAGAACCGATAAGAGAATAACAAGCCTCGTTATGCAGTGTTGCGTTCCTTAAAAATGCACTGAAGAACGCGACTTCCGCGTATGACATTCTTATCCTTTCTGATCAGCGACCATACGTAGTCCCATCATGGAAGCATCCCAATGGCCCTGGTACCTTTTCTCCATCGTTTGAATATCTTGATGGAATCTTTCGCCATGTTCTTCACTCACATCGCCCAGGTTATCACGAAAAAAAGTCTAGATGTGAATGCAGATAGTGTAATTTAAAGACACGGCACCCCATTTTGCCATAGCACTTAATCAAGTTTGACACTAATTCCTTATAGTTTGCTTTAGTTATGGTCGCCTAAAAAACCCACGAACCACATCATGGAAAGCACACCAAGCCTCTTTCTCGATCGGAGTCATCTTGGCTTCAAGGTTCTTTGAATTCAACAGCACCTTGACTTGTGGTCCTACAAAGATGCCAGCCTTGACTTTGGCCTCAGAGAGTTTAGGGAACATGACCCGAATCTGTTAGAAAACTTCCCCTCCAAAATCTAACGCAGTTACAAACTGCTTAATTAGACCCAACTTCAAAGGGAGAGGTGGTAGCAGAACTATGTCAGGCTTCACAAGAGGTTCCCTGAGTACATTGTACTTTCCTGGTTGCAGTCCTTCACGTGGAGGCCACTGAACTGCTTTATAGTGCTCAGTTGAATCCCTGCTTTCCCACAGGCAAAGAAAACATGAATATTTAGTAAACCCTCCTTGTAAACCTAACAGGAAACCAATCATTTTGAAATCACCACACACGTCCCAGTTATATTGTTCATACCTGATTTGAGTGGGCAGTTGTTTGACATTTTCATAGTCCTCTTTCATTTGAACAGAATGTGCAACTGGTATAGATGGATATTTGTTCCCATTGTGGAGTAGAACAGCTTTTAAACTCCGAGTTGAACTGCAATAAACAGGCGCCACTCTGAGGGTATATGTGTTAACCCAATGGCTGTGAATAGACCATTAACCTCGCTGCAATAACAGAGAGAGCCATTGACATCGTAGAACCTTGCAAACTCTTCATGCCGCTTTCGGTATACAGTGCTCTTGCAGTCTTCTCCAAGCAAATTCCACTCTTTGAGTCTGGAGTTCAGAAGCTCAGACCCTGATTTCGTCAGACCCAAATCTCTAATTAAGTCGTCCAATTCCCTCTGATTTGGAAAAGTGAGGGTTTGTACTGAAAGTACTGTATATTCTTCATCATGACTGTCCTCATCCTCACCAGCCGACATCTCAGATGAGCTAGCTGCATCCTCATTTTCAACCTGCAAAGCAAAGAAACAAAATATAGGCATAGCTATATATGTAGAAGAGCATCAGCACTAAGAAAAATCGACACATAATGACCCACAGTCTGTAAATACAGAAGGTAAAGTATGGATAGATACCTGTTCTGGTGGACGTGGTATTGGAAGACCTTCGCCATGTGGTACAGGAGCTATGGACGACGCTATGCTTGGATACTGAAGAGTCTGCCTTCCTTAACTTTCCTGTACTTAGAAGCATCTACCATGCAGTAGTAGCAATCGTCGTGGTGGCTCTTTGGTTCTCTCGATATTCTGGGTACCGGAAAGGGCATTGCTTTGCGTACTCCCCGCAGCCACCCTTCAAGTGTGGAGCGGCAGCTTCCACAGATCACATGGGGTGCCCAGGCTTATCTTGGTCACCCATAGGCATACCAAAATAGAGCCGATACGCGATCCAGAACTTGGTGCCTTTCACCATCTTGTGCGATACTTGCTTGGGGCCTATGTAATACCCACAAACGTAGCAGAATATATCCGGCGAGTGTTTACAAGCTCTAGTTGCCTTCTCTTTACCAAACTGTACTACATTAATCATAACCTGCAGATATAGAGAGAAGAGTTATTAAATCTGCAACAGATTACAGATTCCACAAAAAGATGTATTCACAACACTGAAATAATGTTCGCAATAAAAAAGGATCGATAACACTCAAATCGTCAGCACAGAGAAGCACAGAACACGGTACCTCAGTGTTGGTAACCATCGGACAAACAACCTGCTTTCTTTGTGTGCTCACACTTACCGACTTCTCAGACTCTGCGCTCTTTCTTTATATAGCACAGTGGAAGTTACGGGCAATTTCTAGAGCAAGAAACTGTCACGAACATCCGGATTGTTCTCAACAATTCCTGATTATTCTGATATTGCTGCGCCCATAATAACATTATACTGGTAAAACATGAAAAATGGATTATCTCCGAAACCATTAATGATACACACAAACCACGGCAAATGCATATAAAAACATAAAAAAATTTATATAAACAGAATCAGTGTTACACTGTAATTCTTGTACTTTCTAATAATGTTTTATTCTTTATTTTCTTTTTGATGAAAAAAATCGAGTGGAGTGATATCTGGTGACCTGGTGGCCATTCGATAGGACTCTTCGGCTAATCTATCTGTTGGGGAACGTTTTATTTTATCAGGTATTTGCGAACTTGCATGGCAAAATGAGGGGGTGCACCGTCTTGCTGAAAAACCATGCCACGTCTTTTGTGTATTGGTACGTCATCCAGGTAATTCATCAAAAGAAAATAAAGAAAAAATATTAGAAAGTACAAGAATTATTAGAAAAAAATACAATTATTCCTATGGTTCCTGAATTATGGGCCACCCGGTATATACCAGGCCAGTCAGACAGTAGTATATCGATAGCGACTCACGAGATTCAACTCCTGTAAGTACAAAATAAAAGCAAGTATATATATAATATATATATATACTGTATGTCCCCAAAAAAAGTACACCAACTTTAGATTGTACTAACTCCTCCAAAAAATTGAGATATTTTGGATGTTTGTTTGATTTAATATAGCAAATTATTCTTTGTTAACGTTCAAATTTATCATGTTTAAACGATTTAGTGTTTAAGCATCTGCTTTAACTGAAGGGTACAACAAAATGGATTGCGCAAAATTGGTCAATGAAAAAATAATGTGTGTGCTATCGATGTAATGAAAAGACAAATACATAATAATAGATACTTTAACATAATTTTAATAAGATACGAAGCAGATTTTCTTTGTTCCTTATTGCAAAAGTTATGCTTAGTTTCGTTTTCTTTCAACATCACCGCCATTCCTATCGATACAAATCTGGAGTCGAGCTCTCATCTTCCCCATCACTCTTTTGATAAGATCTGGATTGTCTTTTAACAAGTTGATTTCAGCTGTGATGCGAGTCCTCAAATCATCTAAATTGATAGGTTGTGATGCAAATACTCTAATTTTTCAAATGACCCCATAAAAAGTAATCACACGGGGTCAAGTCAGGGCTTCAGGGAGGCCATTCAATGTTATGGCCTGTAGCAATTACTCTTTGGTGGAAGACTTCCTGCAAGCGTTCCTTCACAATAACTCTCCTGTGAGCAGGAGCCGTCTTGCACCCACCAAATACGATTAAATCGGTTTCCATAAGTAATACGTATTTGTGGAAGGATTTCTCGGTCTATTATTTCTAGGTAAGCTTCACCATTTAGATTACCATCGTAAAAGACCGGGCCAATTAACGCTCCATTATCGCACAGTCCTACCCAGAGAGACAGTTTTGTCTAGAGTTATTCTTTTCGTAGATATGATTGTCAGGTGGATGATTTTTTGGTGCATACTGACGGCAGATTTGTCTGTTCACTAGACCATTCATAAAAAGGCCGCCTCATCTCCAACCACTAATTGTTCCGTGAATCTTTCTGGTTTTTCAAGAAACCACTGGGCAAATCTTAGGCGGCGAGGTAGATCTCCTTCAATGAGTTGATGTCAAATTTCCATTCTGTATGGGTACAAATTCAAATCCTCACGAACTATTCGATGAAATGACATGCGTGAGAGTTCTGTACCATTTCGCCTGGTGGACACTTTGGATGTCTCTCTAATAAATGCCGAACATGCTGAATGTTCTCGTCTGTTCTTGCCGTCTTCGGATGGCCTGAACGTCCTTTGTTCAAATTGAGAACCGTTCCTTCTTTGTATTTCCGAACATTCTTCAAAATTGTATGTTTAGTTGGAGAAGCTCTATCGGGAAATTGCAGTTCGAAGGATTCTGAACTTGTTTTAAGCTTTTAGTTTGCAGATAAGTTGTGACCATGAGAACGCGCTGCTTTCGTGTAAACTGCATGATAAGGGTTTCAAAGTTATTTATAAATTTAGTAATTCAGATTCTTCATTTATATGTATGACTCGTATCTTAGATACAAAAGTTCGAATTATTTAAAAAAAATATTTGCAATATCCTTCGACGTAAAAAGTAGCACATTGGTTAAAGCAAGAGGAGCTATCTGGCTGGGAGAAATGATCATTCCGCGCAACCCATTTTGCTGTACCCTTCAGTTAAAAGCAGATGCTTAAACACTAAATCGTTTAAACATGAATAAATTTGAACGTTAACAAAGAATAATTTGCTATATTAAATCAAACAAACAGATCCAAAATATCTCAATTTTTGGAGGAGTTAGTACAATCTAAAGTTGGGTGTACTTTTTTGTGGGACATATGGTATATGTATACAGGGTGGGCCGAAAGTCTGGATCCATAGGAAAATATTTATTTTAATACATAAATTACAACAAATGGTAAATACTTAAAATGAATATCAACTTTAACTCGTAAATGCGTATCCGTGATACTGTACAGTAGTTCGTACTCCAGTATAAATACTCAAATACTTTTTTTATTTCAGCCAGAAATGGCTTCGAATCTAACAACAGAAGACCGGGTAGAACTTGTGCTCATGTACGCAAGACAGGGCGCTACACACAGAGAAGTTGCTACCGAATTCAATAGAAATCATCCTGATAAGCATCCAGTAACACATGCGACTGTTGGCAAGTTGTTTAAACGTTTCAAAGAAACAGGAAGTGTACATGATCGACGGCGTTCTGGTCGTCCAAAAACTGCAACTGATGAAAATACCTCTGCAATGGTATGTGAAACTTTAACGAATAGTCCAGTAAAGTCAACAAGAAGATTATCAAATGAAACACGCATCTCGAGAACGTCAATTCGAAGAATTATTAAAAAATCATAAATTCCATCCCTAAGTGTCTCGATGTCAGAGGCCGCCAATTTGAGCATTTGTTATAATTTGTTGTTATACTGGAGTACGAACCACTGTACAGTATCACGGATACGCATTTACGAGTTAAAGTTGATATTCATTTCAAGTATTTACCATTTGTTGAATTTATGTATTAAAATAAATATTTTCCTATGGATTCAGACTTTCGGCCCACCCTGTATATATAATATCTATATAATAATATATAATATATATATATATATATATATATATATATATATATTATTGTATTCCTGCTAGGTAATATACCTAAAAGTATTCCTAACTACAATAAATACAAGTACCTAAGCCTACTTGCAATTTGTGATATCTATAAATGGTAGTGTAGTGAATACTCTTATTTTAGTTTCAAGATAAATGTTAATTTTACCGTCTTGAATTTCGGAATAGCTATAAATTCATTTTAAATTAGTTACCCATCATAATTCAATTGTAAACCACATTAATACTAATTTTATGTATACTGTATTATTTTATTGTATGTAAACATAATTAATTACACTGGGGAACAAAATTTCAAATTTTTGTCTATTGAATTAGATTTGACAGTTACTTCTAGGTAATTTGGGTGCGCTGAGCACGAATTTTACTCGGTTTTGCTCTATCAGGTCCTGATTTTGCTCAACACCCCTCCTCTTTCGTCGTATTCATAAAAAGGTTTTTTCTCAATACTCGCTGTCTTTTTGCGTTACACATTATGCAACTAGGTTTTTATCTAGGTATTTGTACCTATTGTTATGGTATTGTTGTATTATGTATATTTTTATATGTAACACCCTAAAAATATTTTTAATCTTGTCATTTTTAACCCATTTTAATATTAGTAAATTAAGCTAAAAATATCATAGAATTCTAAAATTTTCTCGAGCGTTCCTGTTCTCTGTAGAGTATTCTAGAGGACAACTAAAATATATAAAAGCGACTCGTTTCCAGAGTTAATCAGTCAATTCAATCAGTCAGTCAGTCAGTCAGTTGAGTTAGTTAATTAAGTTTGGGCATTAACATAATTTGAATGGCATATGATTTAGTGAGTAATTTTGTCATCGTGATTTAATATAGTTGATTTAATTAGACGTAATTTATATTGTACCTACTCATCCGTGTTTCTAGTTTAATTTCATAGATTGTTAGTACCTATTTCATAATAAGTACCTATTTAAACTAATTTTTGTGTATATTTCAGATTTTCTTAAATTTATATGAATTAAGGGCTTTAAATACCTTTACAAATTGGCAGAACAATCAAGCAATATGTCATCAAGCACTAGAAAGTTCAAATGCAAAAACAACCCTGATTCCTTCTGTTATATATGTGGAAATTTTACACTTCCACATCAACGAGCAAATATAACTGACTTCGTAAAAAGAGCTTACTTAGCTTATTTTGGCATAAAACTGGGGGACCAAGATAAATCGTGAGCTCCACATAAAGCCTGCACTATATGCATTGAAAGACTGCGACATTGGACGAAGGGTTCGGATTCAAAAATACCTTTTGGAGTTCCGATGGTAAGTTTATGATTTCATAAAACTACGTAATTTAATCACTAGTATACTGTAACTTACCTAAATGTAATTGTAACTTAGGTACATAAACAAAAATTTACAGAAAAGTTTATAAGAATCTCAAATATTGCATAAGGTTGAAACACATAGAAATGTTAAATGTTTGGGTGATAACTTTTGATAAAATTCATAAAAACAAGTCTCTCGTCGCTTTTGTTAACGCTTTACAATTTTTTTTCCATATCAGGTGTGGCGAGAGCCTACTAACCACGAGACCGATTGCTACCTTTGCTTGTCAAGACTTCGGGCTTCACTAAGAAAAATAAACATGTATCGAGTACCCAAATTTCGACACCGCGATACGACCTGTGCTACATTCAAATGAGATCCCCATTCCAAAATTTAAGGGTCTGCCAACTCAAGAATTAGTTGAAGATGTTCCTGAAAATATGTTATGCACTTTGAGGAGTCAGACACCGATTTTGACCCCAGCGTATTTGAAAGTCAAAACGATCCGCAAAAGTTTAACCAGGCCGAGTTGAATGATCTTGTAAGGGATCTAAATTTGGCAAAAAAGGCTGCGGAAATTTTAGCTTCAAGACTTAAAGAGAAAAACTTGCTTACTTCAAACACATACATTTCATTTTACAGAAAAAGAGAAGAAGAACTTGTTAAATATTTTAGAACAGAGGATAGTTTAGTATATTGCTGCGACATAGTTGGTTTGTTAAAGAAGATGGGGGTTGAGTCTTACGATGCAAATGATTGGCGCTTGTTTTTAGACAGTTCGAAAAGAAGTCTTAAGTGTGTGTTGCATAATGGCAATCTATACGGCTCGATACCGATTGGGCACTCAACAAAATTAAAAGAAAAGTATGAACATATAGAAAAGGTTTTAAATCTTATCAAATATAGGGAGCACGAGTGGATCATATGTGTTGACTTAAAAATGGTTAATTTTCTGCTAGGACAACAAGGAGGGTATACTAAATATCCTGCTTCCTTTGCTTATGGGACAGCAGAGCCAAGGAAGAACATTATTCAAACAAATCTGGCCAGCACGAACATCACTTACTGTCGGAGAAAAAAACGTAATTAATCCACCTTTAGTGAGCAGAGATAAAATCATATTTCCTCCTCTGCATATAAAACTAGGCCTCATTAAACAATATGTAAAAGCTTTAGATACGAATGGCGAGTGTTTCAAATAAATAACTTCAAAATTTCCAAGTTTAAGTTATGAAAAAATCAAAGCGGGAATTTTCGACGGTCCACAAATAAGAACAATGATTAAAGATAGCAATTTTCCTAATGTCATGAATGAACGCGAAAAAAATGGCTGGTTCTCATTCGTGGACTTGATAGAAAACTTTTTAGGCAATTATAGGGCAGATAACTACGAAGAAATCGTAAAAAAACTTTTAAGGGACTACAAAGAGTTAGGTTGCAATATGAGCATAAAAATGCATTTTTTGAATAGCCATCTTGACCAATTTCCAAGTAATTTAGGTGATGTAAGTGACGAACAAGGGGAGAGATTCCACCAAGATATCAAAATTATGGAGGAACGGTACCAAGGCCGCTGGGATTCCCACATGATGGCTGATTACTGCTGGTGCTTGAAAAGAGACCTGCCATCAACAAGCAAATACGCTAGAAAGTCTTACAAAAGAAAATTTTTGCCACAGTGAAAGCTTCATAGTTTGTTTTTTTATTTTAAGTCATTTCTATCGTTATAATGTAATTTTACTGTAGTTTGAACTGCTTGTATTCATGAAACTTGAAAAAAAAATTAACACATGACTTAATTTTTTAGTCCTAATTTGAAAAATCTGGAAAATGGCACATAGGCTGTCGACAAGAATCAGGACCTGATAGAGCCAAACCGAGTTGAAATTCGTATTCAGCGCACCCAAATTACCTAGAATCAAGTGTCAGATATCATTCAATAAAATACGTGTTGCCCAGTGTTATATATCACAATTGTCAGTTAATTATTTATATTCAAATAATTATTTTAATCTAATCCCATGTCCATTTTGCAAATAAATAATAGAAATCCAAGGGTTATATTTTCCATCCTTGGTACTGTCGCAGTTTCGCCTAACGGACTCAATACGGCTAGTGAGATAATCACTGGTTGGCACTTAACCAGCGGCAGTGCTTATGGCTACATCATCCAGGTTAACCTATACGGATAAATGCGCTACGGTCCCAAGCCGTAGCTTGCCTAGGCCCAACGACGACGACGACGAAAACCAACAATTGGTGACCCCGGAGTTGGATTCCCCCCTTTTTACCCGAACGACTAGGACTAGACTGTAACGTCGTTCGTGCCCATCACCCCTTCACCCGAGCGACTAGGACCAGACTGTAACGTCGCTCGTGCCCTCTGCCCTCACCCCTGCCCGTGCGCTCTGTGCCTGCGCTCGTCTCAACCTCCACTCCTTCGTTGGTAACTTGTCGTCTTGCTTGTACGTCAGCAAGCATAGGAGAAGATGCCTGACGACGCTGGTGCCATCTCCCACTTGAGCGTAAAGCTCCCCGTCTTCTGGCCGGGTGATCCATTTATTTGGTTCCACCAAGTGGAATCACAATTCAACTTGGGAAGGATCACCGTTAGCAGGACAAAATACGATCATGTTTTGTCCTCTACCAGCGAGCATCATCTCTGAAGTCCGTGACGTCATCGTGTCTACTTCCACGAGTGAGGACCCATACAACGATCTGAAGTCTGCCATCCTGTGCCGCACCACTGTCTCCGAGCGTGAGAAACTACATCAGTTAATCTCAAAAGAAGAACTTGGAGACCGTAAGCCCACTCAAATGCTGAGGGCTATGCAGTGCGCTCTAGGCGAACGCGCACAAACCTTCGATAAGGACATCTTTAGACAGTTGTTCTTGCAGAAACTTCCTCCATCAGCTCAGCGTGTCTTGACCACTATGGATCCTGCTACTCCAGTTGATAAACTAGCAGAAACTGCCGACAAAGTAGTGGAGATTGACACAGCTCCGGTCAACAACGTGAACACACAATCGGAACTGGAGTTGAAAGTGGAAGAGTTAAGTCAACAACTCAACCACGTTTGTTCTCTGCTACAAAATCAACGGCAAAGAAGCCATTCTCGGTCAAGATTTACGAAGAGGCATCGTTCGAGTTCCGGGAAGATCTGCTTCTACCACTCTAAATTTGGAAAGAAGGCTAGGAAGTGCATCTCCCCTTGCAATTTTTCGTCGGAAAACCCCAGCAGCGAGTCCTAATGGCGTCTAGTACTCGCACTGCCAACCTGTTATCATAAATGACAGGAACTCTGGTGTCAATTTCTTGGTCGATACCGGAGCGTCAGTCAGTGTATTCCCTCAAAAATCTGGTCATACGCACTCGGAATCTCCGCCTCTATACGCTGCTAACGGTTCACGCATACCCACGTACGGTAATCAGTCGCGTGAACTAAACTTGGGCCTTCACCGATCCTTCAAGTGGATTTTCATCTGTGCTCAAGTGCAGCATACCATAATCGGCGCTGACTTCCTCCAGCATTTCAAACTCCTGGTGGATCTTGACAAGCGACGCTTATGCGACCAGGCCACACTGCTTTCTGTTCTTGCCAAACAGGTTGCCCTTCCGGACGCCTCGAACTCTGCACTTTCCCTCGTTCCCCCTAATTCCATGTACCAGTGCCTTTTCCAGCGATATCCAGGAATTCTTCAACCGATGCAGATGGGTGATACCATTAAGCACACCATTACCCATCACATTACAACAAAAGGTCCCCCTGTGTTTGCAAAACCCAGACGTCTTGCCCCGGACAAACTGAAAGCTGCCAAATCGGAATTCCAGCTTATGATAGATCTTGGGATAATAAGACCTTCCAAAAGCAGTTGGTCCTCTCCCCTACACCTGGTCCAGAAGAAGTCAGGAGACTGGAGACCATGTGGGGATTACCGGTTTTTGAATTCGACAACCATCCCGGACCGATATCCGGTACCAAATGTCCAAGACTTTACTTCCCTTCTCCACGGCAAATCTATCTTCAGTAAAATAGACCTCGTTAAGGCTTTCCACCACATTCCCGTAGAGCCTTCGGATATTCCCAAGACTGCAGTTTGTACACCATTTGGGTTATTCGAATTTGTGAAGATGCCGTTCGGGCTACGGAATGCTGCGCAAACCTTTCAGAGGTTTATAGATGAGGTCACCAGAGGCTTAGACTTTGTTTATGCCTACATCGATGATTTGCTTGTGGCCAGCTCAACGGAAGAGGAACATAAGGAACATCTTTCACTCCTCTTTCAACGCTTAGAACAATACGGTGTTACTATTAATGCATCTAAGTGTGTGTTTGCACAGCCAACCTTGGAATTTCTTGGTCACACGATTTCGCAGCACGGAATTACCCCCCTTCAGGACAAGTGTGAAGTGATAAAAAATTACCCTATGCCAAATAATCAGCGTGAGTTACGTCGGTTTCTAGGTTTGGTAAATTATTACCACAAGTTCATTAAAAACTGTGCCAGTGTTCTTGCTCCTCTACACGCTATGATCACACACAAACGCAAGGTAACGAAATTGGTATGGTGTAGCGATAGTTTACAGGCGTTCGACAATGCCAAAAATGCTATCAATAGTGCATTGTCTCTGTCATTTCCTATCAGTGATGCCCCCCTAACTCTGACGGTCGATGCATCAGATGTTGCGATCGGGGGGTGTTGGAACAAACCATTAACGGTCAACAAGCATCGCGTTTTACTCGAAAAAGCTGCAGCCAGCCCAAACGCGTTATAGTGCTTTCGGACGTGAACTTCTTGCTATTTACTTAAACGTGAAGCATTTTCAACATTTCCTTGAAGGCCGAGAGTTTTGTGTTTTTACCGACCACAAACCTTTGGTCACTGTCTTCAATAAAAACAGCTGTAACCACTCTCCCAGAGTCATCAGGCAACTCGATTATATCTCGCAATTTACCACAGATATCCGCCACATCAAAGGTGTCTTGAACACTCCAGCGGATGCACTTTCAAGAATAGAGATTACTTCTGTTACCCTCAGCTCTACACTGTGGAATGCTATTGCACAGGATCAAGATAAGGATACGGAACTACAAGACCTGCTCAGAGAAGACTCCACTCACTCACTTTCCCTCAAGAAAATGAGTATGCCAGGATTGTCTGTGCCCCTCTATTGCGACGTATCAACAGCTGCTATTCGCCCTTATGTCCCTCCATGTCACAGACAAGCAGTCTTCACGGATCTTCATAAGCCCTCCCATCCTGGTATCCGTGCTTCGCAACACCTGGTTACCTCTCGCTTTGTTTGGCCCTCGATGCGGAAGGATGTCAAACATTGGACCAAAACGTGCCTTGCCTGCCAGCGTGCCAAAGTCCAAAGGCACACCAGGTCCCCCTTTGACGCATTTCCGCCCCCATCCCAGCGATTTGAGGTAATTCATGTAGACATTTTGGCCCTCTTCCAGTGATTCAAGGCCAACGTTATCTGCTCACCTGTCTCGACCGCTTTTCCAGATGGCCTGAAGCCATCCCACTTCCTGATATCCAAGCGGACACTGTTGCAAGAGCCTTTCTTCATGGATGGGTATCAAGATTTGGATTGCCGACAAAAGTCATCACTGACCAAGGTCGCCAATTTGAGTCTTCGCTTTGGAAGAAGTTTACCAGCTTGTTGGGTACAGTACATGCGCATACCTGTGCGTATCATCCACAAGCTAACGGCCTCGTCGAACGCTTCCATCGCCAGCTGAAGTCATCCCTTATGTGTCACGAAGACTCCCATTGGATGGATAAGCTTCCACTCGTGTTGCTTGGTATTCGCTCTGCATTTAAGAGTGATCTGAAGACTACAGCGGCTGAACTAGTCTATGGAACAACACTGCGGCTACCAGGTGGCTACTTCACTGCAGGGGATAAGTCATGTGATCCTACGGAATTCGCTCAAACACTTTCCTCTCACATGCAGTCCCTTCAGCCTGTTCCCCCTCGATTGACTAGCCAACAGAACATCTTTGTTTCCCAGCCCTCCAGTCTTGCACCCACGTTTTCGTTCGTGTACCTGTCCCAAAACGGCCTCTCCAATGTCCATATGACGGGCCCTATGAAGTTCTCCGACGTACGCGTAAATCATTTCTCATCCAGCGCGGTTCCAAGGTCGACAAGGTTTCTATCGATCGTCTTAAGCCTGCGTTTTTGGAATCAACCTTAAGCGAGGTACATGTAGCTACCAAAAAAGGTCAGGGAAATCTGTGTCGTTCGGAACTCTTTGAACTTCCTCTCTGGTGGGGGTGGTGTAGTGAATACTCTTATTTTAGTTTCAGATAAATGTTAATTTTACCGTCTTGAATTTCGGAATAGCTATAAATTCATTTTAAATTAGTTACCCATCATAATTCAATTGTAAACCACATTAATACTAATTTTATGTATACTGTATTATTTTATTGTATGTAAACATAATTAATTATATATCACAGTTGTCAGTTAATTATTTATATTCAAATAATTATTTTAATCTAATACCATGTCCATTTTGCAAATAAATAATAGAAATCCAAGGGTTATATTTTCCATCCTTGGTACTGTCGCAGTTTCGCCTAACGGACTCAATACGGCTAGTGAGATAACCACTGGTTGGCACTTAACCAGCGGCAGTGCTTATGGCTACATCATCCAGGTTAACCTATACCGGATAGATGCGCTACGGTCCCAAGCCGTAGCTTGCCTAGGCCCAACGACGACGACGACGAAAACCAACAGTAGGATGAAAAGTTGCAAGGTATTCTATTAAAATTGGATTGGATGCACCAAAATTAAAACACAATGCAATTAACTTTATATAATACAGTATACTATAATATAATATGCTAATATACTTACTATATAGCAGTGTGCAAAACCAAAAAAATATTACCATTTCATGGGAAATGATGACAAATTTAGAAAATTAGGATGAATTTTAAATATATATATATATATATATATTATAAACATGCTATATTCCTTCTCGCTCATATGGCCTGTCTAAATAATCTAAGCCTGCACACGTGTACATTTCGACCATTTATTACTTTAGCAATTTGATAAATTAGCTTATTATTTTATCTTTCCTATACATAGCTAATTCAATTTCAGTACTCATGGTATTCCTCAACCAACATAAGTAAAGAATGTTGTATAAAAACATATCCAACCATAAAGCATTTGTCTAACTTCTATAAAATCACAGCAGAAAAGACATATACAAATGTATTAACTTGTATATGTAATGATGTTATATTGTAATATAATTGTATATATGAAATGTATATAAAAAAAACTCATAAAATAACACCACACATACAACCACAACCAAAAACAGACTACAATTTAGTGTTTACATGAATACTATATTTTATACCAAATTTTATAAATATTTAGGAAAAATAAATGTACTTTGATATTCTATATGTTATTTTTATTAGTTACCTATTTATATCCTTATATTAGTGTACTCCAATTCAATACCTGGCGTCCTGGCTTCGGAATACAGTAGTTTTGCAAGCATTATCGTAGAAGCCGTACATGCACTGAGAACCGCTATAGTCGGCATTGACTTATCTTCATCACCGTCGGTTTCATACGATATGCCAGTGATATCCTACTTACTATAATTTCTAAAAATCGACTATAACCCTACGGCCTACGATAATTGTTGACTGGGTAGAAACTATTCAGTAGGCTTTTGAAAAAATAGGCCGGGTCTTTTTCGTTTGGGGGCTAGCAGCGAATTTTAATGAAAATTGTATACTAATGTAGTTTTGGTCACTGATTTCAAAAATAACTTTTTTTTTTTTTTTGGAGAAATGAAAAACAAACATGTTAGAGCACTTTAAATAATTAATATGTATTTTAACTAGCTTAAACTAGTTAGAGAGGATTGTGTTAAATTTAGCCAGTCACAAACTGATACTGTTTATGAAAAAAGTGCTCTAAGTGTGGGAAAGTGTGTTCCTTTAATAAAAATACCCAGTTCTTTCATTGCCAAAAGCGTCGGTCAAACGGTAAAAAGTGCAACTTTACAAAGAATATGTTTTTTGAAGGATCCCGGCAGATCTGTAAAAGTAGCAGAAAAAAATCAAGAATTAATGCCCAGTTAGGTCAATTGAATGCCCGGTTAGGTCAACTGTACGCCCTTGACGATTGTTAGGTTGTCATGATATTTTCGTTAAAAATGCATTAATTATTTAAAGTGCTCTAACATGTTTGTTTTTCATTTCTCCAAAATAAGAAAGTTATTTTTGAAATCAGTGACCAAAACTACATTAGTATACCGATTTGGTTAAAAACAGACCAATTTAAAAGATGAAGAGTAATTATTTACAATGAGTCTAAAATCTTAAGATCTAGACAAGAGTGTATGTATTTCGCAAAAACATTTGTCTGGTGAATTTTTGTCCTCTTTTGCATTTAAGTGGTGAGTTTTTGCCCGGTGAGTTTTTGTCCCGTGAGTTTGTCCAGTGAGTTTTTGTCCAGTGAGTTTTTGTCCAGTGAGTTTTTGTCCAGTGAGTTTTTGTCCAGTGAGTTTTTGTCCAGTGAGTTTTTGTCCAGTGAGTTTTTGTCCTGGATTCTATGTCCACAAATTTAATAATACAAAATAATTTTTAAAGAAACTAAAAAAAAAATTAATAATGCATATTTTGTGTATGAATACTCACTAAAATAGCCTATGTTCCACGGTCACACTTGTCGAACGCCTTAACAAAGTTTGTATATATCACATCATAGTTTTCATTGTTTTCGAGTGTATCAATAATGTACCATCAAAAACTGGTACCAAGCAGAGAAGTGATTCTTTTTCAATAAATCGAAGTAGAGAACCACCACTCTGCTTGATACCAGTTTTTTTAGTTCAATTCTTTTAAATTAATTGCTAGTTTAAAATGTAGAAGTACTGGAACTTTTAGAATCTCTTCCGATTGGTTGTCATTTGATGGTGAGATGGAATATCTTAAATAATTTTCTTTTTAATCTTTACCCCTCGAATTTGATTCATAAGTATATTCATGATTTTTTGAATGATGCTTATTAACCAAAGCAATTGTCACCTACGGTCCCTAACCTTAAGGTTTATGTTAAGTTTCCATTTTTGGGTTCGTCTAACTTACTCGTAGTTTGCATGCTTAAGAATTTACTTGCTAGATCTTTTCCTCATTGTCAATTTGCTTACCTTAGTTTGAATAATGTCAGGATTTTCACATTTTTTTACCATAAAGAGAGAGACACCTTTTCTTTGAGATCTTCTCTTGTTTACTTGTTTTCGTGTGCGAGTTGCAATGCTTGCTACGTAGGTCAACTTCCTACAATTGAAGCAGAGGGTTGATAACCATAGGGGTGTCTAGTCCAGAATTCTCAGCCATACGTAATCATTCTGTTAATTGCAATCATCCATTTAATGTCAATAATTTTTCTGTTTTATCATCTGCTGTTAATGTTATTGATTTAAGAGTACTGGAACCTATGTAAGGGGTTCCAAAAAACCTTAGCCCCCCATTTGCAGCTTACATGTTTACTTATATCGAAATAGTTTTTAGTGATTATAAAAATATATAAAATTCTTTATTTATTGCAGGTATTAAAATTACTCTAGCTGATAAAGTGATAATATAATGGCTTCTCAATTAATTGGTGATTCGGAGAGGCAACGTGTGATAGATCGCGTACGAGCAACAACATTTCGGGAAGCTCGTGATGCTGGAGCCACCTTTATAACACGTTCATGGGTTGCCAAAAAGTTGCGAAGAAGTGAGGACTTCGTCAAAAGAAATTGGAATAAAACTTTGGATGAATGTGAAATGGATACAACCAAATCTGGGCGCCCAAATTTGCCACTCTCTCAGGAAACAAAGGACATCATTGAAAGCGGTACGCGTAAGCGGCAAAACAGCTGTGCTAAACTTTCTAGAGAGATCGAAGTGTTGAGAGGAAAGATCGTTAGTGGTGAGATCATTCGACTGTACCGTTATAGGCAAGGTTTAAAGCCTTGGCATGAACTTCCAAAGCCAAGAAAAACTCAACTTAACATCGATGACAGAATGTGGTTTGCCCATTATCTTGAAGATTGGGATGTGGATGATTTCATGCATTTAGCTGTCTCCAATGAATTTTTTGTATACGTAACACGTCGGCCGAACTACCAAAATGATCGAGTGTGGGCCACAACACCAGATGAAATCGATGACAATGAACATTATCGCGAATTATTAAAAAGTCCAGACTGTGTTGGTGTGTTTGTTTTGTTCACTGCAAAGAAGCTCATGTGGGTGCTGAAGCCAATGGTCAGAGTTGGGATGGACAGTATTTTCGTGATATTATTCTATCCCAGCATGTCATTCCTTTTCTAAGAAACCCAAACAATGTTATGGATGTCGATCAGATCACACTTCTGCACGATAAGGCCCCCTGCTTTAAGACATTAGCCACTCAACAGTTGTTGCGGAACCATGAGATCGATTTCTTTGAAAATGAAGGATAGGATGGCCAGGAAATTCTCCTGACCTGAACGTCTGTGAACACATTGGATCAGTTATAAAGGACAAGGTTGAATGTCTTTGTTTCAAGAACCTGCAGCAAATCGATTTTCGAAGGATACAATGACGCAACACATTGAAACTGTTTTAGCAAATTTGCGTAACGATCAAGATCTATTCACGTCACTTTTGGCAAGCTACCCAAAGCGAATTCAGGCTGTCTTGGAAGCCAATGGCAGGAACACCAAGTTTTAATTGTTTTTCATTAAATGCAGGATTAAATTCTCTTTTGTAAGGTATGTTTAGTTTTACTGTACCTCTAATGGTTTAGGCCATGGGCGGGGGGGGGCTAAGGTTTATTGGAGCCCCGTATATTAAACAACTCCATCCGTCCCCTAATGATTTGACTGCTTTCATAAAATTAAATATTGTATAAACCACTCTAACAACTAACTCTAACTGATATTCGACGAATTAGTGGTGAAAGATATATTTTCCAACAAGATGGAGCCCCTGCTCACAGAGCACGCCAAACTGTTACATTCCTTGAGAACGAAATACCGGATTTTATCAAACCCAATATGTGGCAGGCTAGTAGCCCCAATCTTTCACCACCAGATTATGGTGTTTGGGAAGCCCTGAAGTCCAAAGTTTACATCCGTGGTCCCAATATAAGAGACAAAGATGAACTCCGCGAAAGAATTCTGCTCGGCTGGGAGAAGGAGTCTCAACGATATGTAAACAGGTGTATTGATCAGTGGCATCCACGTTTGGAGGCCTGCATTGAGAAGGAAGGGGGACACATCGAGCAACTTCTCAATTAAGACGCACAACATGCTAAGGTAAGCATCAATGAAGTTTGGCAGCTCTAGTCCCCTTACTTTTTTTAATACGACAGTTTACCTCTAAGGGGTCACTTTTTTTTACCACACTCTAATATATATATATATATATATATATATATATATATATATATATATAGAGAGAGAGAGAGAGAGGGTGACAGAGGAGAGATAGTTAAAGGGGAGAAAATGAGTATGAACAAGTGAGGGAATGGTGGTTTGCGGTAGTTTACGATGAGGGGGAGTTACAGGAAAAGAAGTACCTCAAATAGTGTGCAAGATTTGGTCTAACCTTTTCTTGAAGTGATCCACAGAGGAACTGTTCACAACTTCTGAAGGTAACTTGTTCCACGTGTCACAGATCTTATACGTAAAGTAATTCCCACACACACTAGTCCTAAACCGTTTCAAATCCAACTTCCAACCACTGCTGTGAGTTGGGTTATCATTTAAACTAAACATGCTTCTAAAATCGACATCGTTGAACCCGCGTAAGAGCTTGAAAACCTCGATGAGTTGACCGCGCAGCCTCCGAGTTTCCAGCGAAAACAAGTTCAGGGCGCGTAAGCGTCGATTGTAGCCTATATACCTAACGGAAGGGATTAACTTTGTGGCCCTCGCCTGCACTCGCTCCAGCCTCTCAATATCTTTCCTGAGTGTGGGCGACCAGAACTGCACAGCATACTCCAGGTGCGGCCGAACCAGGGAATTGTACACAGAGAGCACAATCTCCTTGTTCCGAAACTGAAATTGCCTCCTGATATAACCCAACAGCTTCTGGGCTTTCTTTTCCACCTCTACGCACTGTTTCGTAAACTTAAAGTCGCTGCTAATTAGCACACCCAAGTCCTTTTCCAAATCAGTCGCCTCGATATTACTCCCCAACATAGAGTAGTCCGACTTGGGATTGGCGTAGCCAATGTGCATCACTTTGCATTTACCCAAGTTAAACGGCATTTGCCATTTTCCGGACCACTCTCCTATCCTACCAAGGTCCGCACGCAGTTCCTTGATCGCTTCGGGCGTCCCAACATTGGCCCCAAGCTTCGTGTCATCAGCGAATTTGGCGATCCGACTGACGATGCCACCGTCGATATCATTTATGTAAATGATAAACAACAGTGGCCCCAAAACGGAACCCTGAGGAACCCCACTAGTGACCGAGGCCCAACTCGAACTAACCCCTTTAATTACAACCCTCTTCCGCCTATTCCTCAGCCAGTTTTCAATCCACCTACCTATTTCCCCACCGATACCCAGCGCACGCACTTTCGCCATTAGCCGGCGGTGAGGTACCTTATCAAAGGCTTTCTGAAAGTCGAGATAAAGTATATCAATCGCGCTACTCTTATCATACTCACTCAACATGACATGGAAAAACTCGAGGAAGTTGGTGAGACACGACCTGTGCCGTCTAAACCCATGTTGGGAGTCCCCAAGCAGCTTGTAGGAATCCAAATGGTCAACGATCCTATCCGCTATTATCCCCTCTAATAATTTACCTACAACTGAAGTGAGACTAATGGGACGATAGTTCCCTGGACTTTCGTGATCTTCTTTCTTAAAGATAGGGGTCACGTTGGCTTCCCTCCAGTCACCAGGCACCTGGCCCGTCTCCAACGATTTGTTGAAGACTGTAGCCAGGTGGGGAGCCACCTGGTCGCGCACCTCGCGCAACACTCTGGGGAGAAAGTGGTCTGGCCCAGGAGCCTTAAACGCGCTGTTTGTCTATTCTATCGGCAACGACTGTCGCGGTACATTGAACACTATCCAGGCCAGCACCTTCGTGCCTGACGCCTGGCTCGGGGATGACGCGGGTGTCCTCCCTGATGAACACTCCCGCAAAATATTCATTAAGCACATTATATGTCCGCAGAACGCCGCTTCCGTCCTTTAACGGACCTATCATGCTTCTAATGGGCTTTCTACTATTAACATAACTGAAGAACTTCTTAGGGTTTCCCTTGCAGACGCTTGCCACCCGTAGTTCTTCGTTACGTTTCGCTAGCCTAACCTTCACCTTCACTTCCCTACACAGGTGGACATACCCTTCAGTGTTCTCATGGGAACGATTGGCCTTCGCCCTCCTATATGCTACTTTCCTATTTCGGATAGCCGAAGCGATGTCACGACTGAACCACTTAGGCTGCGTTGAAGCAGGGGTGACCGGTTTTGAGGGTATGGCAGCAGACTGCAGCACCATAAACTCGTCCCGGAATGCACTCCACACTCCATCAACATCGCCGCCGACCTCTAACCCCATCTCACCTACGCTATCCCGGAGGCTAACAAAGTCCGCCCGCCGTAGATCGAGCTTACTGCCTCTCGAGTTACTACGCTTCACCCGAGGGACGCACACACGGAACCTAATCAGACCGTGATCACTCCTGCCCAACGATTCGTCAACGGTGAGGCCAGTGACGAGGTTGTCTTCGGTCGTGAATACTAAGTCTAGAACGCTTTCGCCTCGTGTAGGCTCATTGACCCACTGAGTGAGGAAGTTCTCATCGGCAAAGTCAACTAACCTCCTCCCTTCAGCATCAGCAGTCCTGTCTTCCCACTTTATGCCGCGACAGTTGGTCTCCTAAAACTACACACACACACCCTATCCCGATGCGGAGGTCTGTACACCAAGATTAACCTATAGTTCGTCCCTCCCACGTTCAGATCGACGCCAAGCAGCTCCCGTTCCGACCGGAACTGGCAGTCAACTGGACTCAACGTGTCTCTGACGTATATTAATACCCCTCCCCACTCCCCACGGGTGCGGTCTTTGCGAAACATTTTATACCCGGGAATTTCGAACTCCCCAACGTAGTCCCTACGATCAGTATGAATCCAGGACTCGGTGATAGCAACGATATCCTGGTATTCTGATGCTAAGAGCGCCCGTAGCTCGCAAAACTTATTCCTAATCGACCTAGCATTAAAAAGCATTGCACGGAGTGAGCCTTCCCTATTCTGACCGCCCCCTAGCACGACCCGTTTCCCGAACAGCCAGGGCTGTCGAGAGTTGAAGAGCCCCTCACCAACGAGGGGGCAACTTCCGCAGGAGCCTGAGCCCACTCCAACGTGGAAGGAGGGTCACCCACCTGTACCTGGACGCACCCTTCAGTTGAAAGTACGTCCGCCACCGGCTCAACATCATCTCTCCCCCCGGCTCGACCTCACCATTCTGTATAGGTGCCTGTCGAGCAGCGCGCCTAGCACACCTTTACCCTTGTCATTGAGGTGGACACCATCCCTCTGGTAAAGGTCCCACCTACCCGAAAATGCGTCGAAGGGGTCAATAAACCTCACGCCCAGCGGGACGCACGTCTTGCACCCTCTTGTTGATGCCAATGACCTCACTGAGCGCGTGGTCACTGGCATTCATCCGCGGTAAAATACCCATCAACATTCCCCTGTCTTCAGTTTTAGATCATCCACAAGAGACATGATCTCGGTGATGATCCCTTCTGTAAGACCTACCCTACCGCCTTTGAGGAACAGGTTGCCACCAGCGTGGACAACGATCGCAGTCCTCCGACTAGCCACCCGCAGCTTCTCTACCTCCTTCCTTAAGTGTGCCGTTCCCCGCCCAGGTAAGCACCTTACCTTCCTCCCGTCCCGGTTTGCAGAAGCAAAGTACTTCTCCTGGCCCTGATCTGCGAGTCCCCAATCAAAACGGTGTCTTCTTCCTTCGAGCACAGGAGACTAAAGCGGTTGGAGGTCCTGACAGGGACAACTGGGGTCTCAGGCTTCGGCTTCGCAGCCTTCTTGCCCGAGACCTTTCGATACCCGTCGCCACCTAAAGACGCACTTACACCACCAGACCCACCCCGATCGGCAGCTACATCCTTCGGTTTCTTTGGGCCATCAGTAGACCCCTTCCCACCCTTTTTCTTTATCGGCCCCTTCCCACCCTTCTCTATCGGCCCCTTCTTTACGCCCTCCACCTTGCGCCGCGGTTCCGTGCATTCCACGTGGGTCGCTGGCGATTACTGACACTGATTTTGTACCCTGGCCCCCGGTTGCACCTCTACCCTTTCTCTGCGGTCCCGAGCTCTGTCCAGTCCATCGCTGGACCGCCTTTCCAGGGCATCTATCCTATCAATGAGCTCCGGGGTGGAGGGAGGGGGTTAGAGAGAGAGAGAGAGAGAGAGGACTGGTGCCACGTGCTGAGGCATGCATTCAAGAAGTAGGAAAGAATTTCGAACATTTACTTGAATGAAGCAAATGTATCCTGTGTATTTGCATAAAATGTAAAACACATTTGGGACAGAAGTTCTCAACCTTTTTTCTTCTTCCGTACCCCTTGAACTCTTTCAAGGGATTTTCTGGATTTTCGAGAGGCATAGAGGATTTTTACTTTCTTTATGACCATGGGACTTGTGGCCATTTGTTAATCGTACATAAAATTAAAAGGGTTATATTTTCAGGACCCCGTCGCGTACCCCCTAAGATTTTCTCACGTACCCCAGGTAGTTGAATAACTACATAGTTAAATAGTTATTCCTGTGTTCATAGCAGTGTGTATTCTCTCTCTCTGTGTGTGTATATATATATACACATCAGGCGTAGTATTAGCCGACTGAGGTGATAATGATTAATTGATTGATTGATAATGATTGATTCTTAATGACAAGGCTGGGGTCAACAATTTATAATGTCCTACACTCAGACAGTGGTTCCCAAACTTTACTAACTGTCGGAACCCTTACAGACTTGTTTTTATTTCGCGGAACCCGAACTCCATATATATATATATATATATATATATATAAACCCCTCCGTCTATGGCCTTGGTTCGTTCGAAGTTGACGGGGGTTCTGGTTAGGTGGCAGCAACGGATTTGTTACTTGCAGTAGTTTTCTTTTATATTACTCTCCGAGTTCTTCTATAGTGGCTCGGAGGATTCAGGAAGGCTTACTAAATTCTCTGAAGATTCCCGGGGCTTCTTGTAACTTATCGGGGAAGTTTAATGACTTAAGTTCTTCTGAAGAAAGCAAGGCTCGAAGGACAAGATAAAGACTATTTCTTACTTGTAATTTACTGCTAAAATGTACAGGTAGTGCTCAGCCTCTGAATTGATCTCTGAATAACATATGAAAGATTTTACTTGGGTTTATATACCCTAAAACTGCTAACATCATTATTATTAAATGTTGAAAAGGCTGCATTATTTTTGCACAATATTTGAAAATAAAGTTAATCTTTTAGCTGTGGTAAGGTTTAAACGAATAAACAAGATATTTGAAGATGAAGCCATATTTTTATCTTAAACAGCGTATTTTCAGATCTGATGCTATCATGATCTGCCAAGTTAACTAAAAGTGGAAAATGAACTAGGCATCTTTACACTAAAATATGCATATGAGTAAAAATTAAAGGTTTAAGATTTACAATTAAATGCTTAGGCAAGACGTGACTTCACCTTTTATACGAAGAGAGAATGTATACAAAATATGAACATTGCAAAGCTTAAGCAGGATTCATTATTAAGCGAAATCTAAAAAAATGATTAAGAGATTTTAAAAAGACAAGTGCCAATTATTTGGCAAAGTAGAAAGCAAATCGAAAGTTTTATCCAAACTCGCGTTAGACGATTTTGGTCCTTATGTAAAAATGAATACATACACGTACATACATATTAATATAAGTATTATATAAAGTTAAATATATACGAATATATAGGATTATATAAATACATGAACCATATGAACACATGAATTTTAAAAATGGATACAAGAACTATATAAATGAATATAAGAATTTCATGAAAGAATAAGATAGTATAGGAATATAAGAATTATTCATGGTTCATTTTTACAGGGCTCTTCCCTCTAGAATGATGTTAAGACAAATAATAGAACATCCTAACTAATACTAACTAGATGATAACTATGGGTTTTATAATACAGATTTATATATACAACATAAGTCGGGTGGTTAAATCTAGTTCACGTGGTCTGGGTACGCACTCTTGGTCGTGCATAAATAGTTTCACGTTGTTCGGTGTCTTTTTTTCCTTTGTTCCCAGAACGATCTTTTCACTACAAATATACCGAGGATAATAGCACATACAATAATGATACCAACGGCAGATGTTGAAAAAATTGTTACAAGTTGTAGTATTTGCAAGAGGTTATTTTGGTTATCCGAAATTTTAAACCGACTTAATTGATCATTCCATTCAGGGGCATGTAGCTCGGGTAGGATGGTTACAGGCTTCATAGAGATATTTAAGATCTCTATGACGGATTTAAATTTAATTTGCGACGGGAAGAGGTATGAGTTATTAATAGTAACCTTGTACGGGTTGTACATTTGGAAGGTTTTTGAACGCAAGGAGCAACCAACTGGTAGCCGAATAACCATAGGGATTGTGATGAGGGAATAATTTGACGGACACTCGAGAGTAGCGGTAGTCCTGTTCGCGAAAGAAACCCAGATGTCTGGTCCAATTCGTAGTTGGACGGTTTTAGAGGAATGAAATTTTGCAAATGAACATACCGGGGTATGCCGGTCACGAATTAAGTCGATAAAGCAAGACCTAGTAGTTGGAAAAATGACTGGTTTGAGTGGAGGGCAAACTAGTTGTTTATTTGTTTGCGGGAATCGGCAATGTCGGACGTCGCTGACATCATAGAATAGGCTGACAGATCTTTGGTGAGGAAAAGGTAAGGTGGTACGGTGGGTAAATACAATCGATAGGCATTAGAGTTGTTTTGGTAGGGTGTTGGGAAAGGGTGAAATTTATATACGTCATAAGTGAGTACATCGAAAAATGGTACAATTATGAGGTATGTGTAGGGGCGTGGTCCAGGTGTATTCTAGAAATTGGGGTAGTTAGTATGGTTAAGTGGGAATATGGGTGATAATTTTAATTGTGTCTGGGCGGTGTGAATCAAGGACTGGTGTTTCCCATGGTATTAGGGTGGAAAGAGTGATTTTTCCATGGGCTAGCTGGGTTGCACGCAAAACCTTGGAATGAATCGTAGTTATTTGTTGTAAATACTTATCGATTAAGGTTACTATCTCTATTAATTCTAGATATCTTTTGTGTTCTTTGTATTGAGCTAACAGGGATTCAAGGTATGTGAATCTGTCCGAAAGGGCGTGGAGGAAGCGATTGTTTTCGTGTAGTGACCTAATAGTTTGTTCTAACATGTGTCCATCGTATTGCTCATTTCGCGCGAAGAGATTCAATTTGAGTTCAATCTCTTAATATCTTCTTCGGTCGCTAATCCGAATAAACCCTTGAATATTTTTCCTCCTATATCTATTAGTCCCCTTTTATTTCTTTGATTAATTTTTTCCGAGTTATGAGTTTCCGTTTGTATCCATGGTAATGCCAATATTTCTGATAGGGTGCGTGTTGTAGTTCGAATATTTCCCAAGGTATTTTCTAACAGAACGCGACTAATCTGATCTTTTCCCTGGAAAGAACCCTGGACTTTACTTTCAAACGTTTTTAACTGGGTTTGTATCTGAAGGAGATTGATCTTGATTCTAGCAGGGGGTTGCAAATTGATAAAAAGGTCCACGTGTCCTTTCAAAAATTTACCTTCTGCGAACTTTTTTATAACAACTCCGGTAGAAATTTTAATGTTAGGGCTACAAGAATAAATAATTTGGAAAATCATAAGGGGGGCAATTTTATTCATTTCTACGCCTTAGGGCTTAGATTATACGGAGCTGGGGGTGGCCGTGTGGATACTTGTGTTTGTGGGCGAAGGGGTCGGCCTCGTTTTGCTGGCAATGGGAGTCGACCGTTAAGCTCGGATTCTGAGCGGGTTCGTTTCTTATGTGAAGGTTCTAGTTCACGTGGTTGATGCATTTGCGGGCGGTATGTAGGGTCCGTGCGTCGATCATCAATTGGTGAAGGTGGTGACAGAGATGGTGAAGGTGGTGACAGAGGAGATGGTGGAGTTGGAGGAGATGGGTCTGGGTCCGATGGGACTCTTGGTTCTGGGGCCTCCTCTTGTTCAGAGATTGGCTCGAGTACTGGTGGTATTACGAGGTACCAATTTTCGTCATGGGTAGTGGTTCCAGCGGTGACCACTTCAGTTTTTTGACCCCTGCTTGATTTGTTAATACCTTGACCTTTCGAAAGATAGGCGGCTCGAACGCTTGGCAGCTGTTTTTTGGGAAGGTGTTGTTCGGCAGCTATCTTCAAATTGTCAGCGTGAATGATCTTTAGTTTGGAATGATCCTGGAGGTCGATGATTTCATAACGATTTTTTCCGAGGTTTTTCATAATCCTATATGGGCCATCCCATTTTTGGTATAATTTGCGATGAGCACTTCGCGGTTTCACGCTCTTCAGATAACATCGCATACCGACGATTATAGTCCGTTGACGGGGATGACGCCTATGTTGCTCATGCTCCATCTGTTGGTTTCGTTGGTCTAGGGCAGGGGTTCCCAAATTGTGTTCCGCGGAACACTTCTCACGGTATACAAGTGTTCCGCGGAACACCAATTTGGGAACCCCTGGTCTAGGGCATAGCGGATTATGTCAAAAATCTTGAAAGATCGTTCAGCTAGTTGCTGATTTGCTTCTGCCATCTCGGAAGATGTTAGAACTGCCGGGTCGATTTGGTCGGGCAAATCAAAAGGTAGACGCTCGTCGTAGTGATATAGGACGAAATGAAGGGTGTCCCCGATGGACACATTATGGCCATTGTTGATGGCTGTTTGTACCATGGGAAGGGAATCATCCCATGTACGGGAGGATGCATCGACAACGTGGCGAAGGGCCTCTAAGATCTTTCGATTGTGCCTTTCCACTAAGCCGTTTGCCTGCGGATGGTATGCCACAATGTGTTTTTTTAATTTTACACATGTTACAGAGTGACTCGAACAGTTTGACAGTGAAACTAAGAGCGTTATCCGAAATTAGGATGGAAGGAGTAGTATGATTCTGGATGACGCGTTCCACTAGGGCTCTGGCCACAGTTTCCGAGGTCTGGTCTGGAATGGCAGCTACTTCGCTGTAACGCGAGAAGTGGTCCGTAAACACAATGATGTACTGGTTTCCCTTTGATGTTTTGGGAATGGTCCCAGTATATCCATTCCAGTTCTTTGCCAGGGCCTTTGGCATACTGGATATTTATGCATAGCTGTGGATGGTACGTTGCCTTTGTTTTAAACACGACGGACATTCGGCGATGTATTCATGTACCTTTTGTTCATTTCGGGAAAATGGTATCGCTCCAAAAGACTCTTGATGGTGCGATCCGGCCCCATGTGGCCATACAAAGGTGAGTCGTGACAAAGTCCAATGGCTATATCGACGAGATCCTTTGGTATCTCCACGAGGTCGTTTCCATCTTCGTTCCTGAAATGTACGAGCCCATCTTTGAGGTTGTACTGTTCTTTTACCTTCGATGGTTCCTTTTGTTCCAGGCGCGCCCGAAGGTTTTGGGTGTGTTGGTCCTGTTGTTGGGAGTATTGCAGACACTCGTAGTCGAACACAGGAAGAATTCCTATTTTATTCACTTGGGCGTCGGGCTTGAGTCTCGACAATCCGTCTGGAATAACTTGAAGTTTTCCTGGTTTGTATACGATTTTTGCCGCAAAGTCCTGAATCAACAGAGCCCATCTACTCAACCGTCCTTCAAGTAGCTTGTCCTTGAAGAGGTACGTGAGTGGCTTATGGTCAGTCTTGATGGTTACATCGTAGCCATAGACGATATTTCGGAATTTTTTCAAAGCTCAATATACCGCTAGGGCCTCTCGGTCCGTAGTGGAATAATTCCGTTGTGGTGCAGAGAGAAGTTGACTCGCATAAGCAATGGGTAATTCCACACCATCTACGTCCTGTAAAGGACGGCTCCTAGTCCATAGGAGGAAGCATCGGTGGCTATGACGAAGGGTCTTCTGTAATCAGGATATTGTAGGATGGGCTGACAGGTTAGTTTACCAATTAAAGTTTCAAAGGCATGTTGGTGATCGGATTCCCAGTTAAGTTTAGAATTTTTCTGGAACAAATTAGTAATGGGTTCAGCAATATTTGAAAATTGGGGGATGAAATTCCGATAGAATCCGATAAAACCAATAAATGCACGGGCGTCGTCGATGGTTTTGGGTACAGGGTACCTTTCCAGTGCTTCGAGTTTGGCTGGATCAGGTTTAATTCCTGTGGATGATAGTAGGAATCCTAAGTATACCAGGGACTCTTGTAAAAAGTTGCACTTTGCAAGTTTCAGTTTAAAGTGTGCTTTCCTCAAGCGTGATAGCACATTCTGAAGACGTTGAGTGTTTTTTATGTCCGAACAAGATAAACGAGAGCTTCGACACCTAATAGGTCGGAAAGGACTATATTCATCAACCTAGAGAAATTAGCAGGCCCATTTCGGACTCCGAAAGGTAAAACCTGGAATTCGTAATGGCCCCGGTTAGTGGAGAAAGCAGTCAATGCCCGAGATTCGGGACTGACCTCCATTTGCCAATAACCCGATGCTAAATCGAGGGATGAAAAAGTTAGCTTTCCCTACGTTCAGAATTGTTTCCTGCATGTTTGGAATCGGGAAACGGTCTGGGATGGTAATGTGTTCAGGCGTCTAAAATCTATACAAGGGCGAGATGTTCCGTCCTTTTTGGAGACGAGAATCATAGGAGCGGACCAGGGACTAGCTGAAGGCTGAATGACATCCTGCTCCAACATGTCCGTGATGTGTTCCTCAATAGTGACTAATTGGGAATGTGGAACCCGATAGGGAGGAATGAAAATGGGTTTGGAATTGGGTTCCAGCTTGATTTCAAAAGGGACCAAATTAGTTCGGCCCAGAGGATCTCCTTTTAGGGCAATCACATCTCTATTTCTTATCAGGAAATCGAGAAGTGATTCCATTAGTTTGGGATCCTGTAAGCTGGTGACTCCTGAAGGGAGTGCTCCAGACATTTCTTATATTCTTCTTTTAATACTGAAGGATTTAACTCTAAGGAACTGGAAACACGATTTATCGTACTGGTGGGGAAATCTGAATCTATTTACTGTGGAAACAGTTCCTATTTTCTGATTTGAAGTTAATTCTATAGGGCTTTTTCCTTTGTTTAAACAAACAACAGGGATAGCTGAATTCTGACTCTGACTAAGGACTTGGGCAATAAGAACATCTCTTTTGAAATTACTTTTCTCTGTAATCAGAGTACGCTCTGACTCTAATAATTTTCCTTGACTGTCGACTACTTTTGCTAGGAAACAAATCTTCTCATAAGGTGCTACTGTTATATGCTCGGTAGGGCATATGAAAAATTGTGAATCTGACTCTGGTTCGGCGACTAAAATTTGCCTTATGGCTGAACTGAAGCTGGCTGAACTGAAACTGGCTGACTGGAAACTGGCTGACTGAAACTGGCTGACTGAAACTGGCTGACTGGAAACTGACTGACTGGAAACTGACTGTGTTGATCCAACTGGATTCAACAACTGGAACTGATTACCTGGGGTCTGATTTCTGGAGCGGTTGTCCCTCTGGATGCAACCGGCTGACTTGAACTGCTATCAAGTGGAGGGGGTTTCCTATTTCTTTCGGAAATCTGAACTGAACTAATTCTATTAGCATTAAGCTGTCTGTTATTCTCACGGAGATGGTGTGTCCTATTTCGACACTTTACTAACTTTCCGGCTGGGTAAATCTCCCATTGATTCCGGTTAAAAAAATCCATACCTAGTAGGATATCTGTCTGAAAGGTGGCGACTGTGTCCACTATACAACATTTCGCGGGGTATACCGCGTTTCCAACTTCTAAATATCAATTTCTCCGTATGTAGGTATGGGTGTGCCCGTAACTCCTCTGAGTTGACAGGAGGTGCCTTAATTTCATATTTGTAATTGTACTCTCTAGTAATTCATCTACACATTGTTTCTTAATTAACGTCGCGTGTGCTCCTGTATCTAGGAGAGCAGTTAAATCTTGGTTATCAGTGCTACAATTTATTATTAAATCTAGGAGGTCCGCACCTATTATCCTGATGGGGAGTTTGTGTGTGTATCTGGGTTCATTACTGTAATTTAGGAGGGAGGAGGTTGAACTGCCGCCTCCAATGTAGGGTCTAAAAAAGGGCTCGAATGTCTTCTATGGGAGGACCTGGGTCATATTCTACGGGATCACCATACGCTGGAGGGTTTTGAAAACTGTACTCTGGGGAAAATGATTCCTCCACGGGTACTTCTACGTACCGAACTAGCTGACCTTGCTGATTGTACTGGGTTTGTACATGGGGTAATAGTGTGATTGACCCTGTGGTCGTAATCTATTGGTTGGTGGTTCGACTGAGGCTGGGAATGGACTGGTTTCTGGGGATTGGAGGACTTTTGGGAACGTTGGTGTTTGGTTTCTGAAAGTGGGTCTATACCCTGCAGGGGCTTTATCAGCACACTTTTGGCGATCGCCACGGCGATGACCATGTTCGTGACAGTGGGAGCAATAAGAGGGATAATTGCACTGACTTATCATGTGCCCAAAGCTATCGCAGTTAAAACACTGTGGAGGAGGGCGTGTATTCTGGGTTTGGGGGGCTTGTTTCTGGGGTGGTGTTCCCTGCATTGGCCTCGATTTATAGGGTTGTTGTTGTTGTGTTGTGGTTGCTGCTGCTGAATGTAATGTACGGGGTTTCTCTACCCTTTCGGTAGTTCTGGTTTGCTAAATCGGGTAATGTTCCCGTGTTTTTTATGGCTACACTTACAGGTTTGTCAACATTTAAAAACTCCTGAAACTTTTTTTTAGGTGCTCCGGGTAGGTTTTGGTAAATGGTCGTTGCTACTATTAGATTTCTTTGTTTTGAAGTGAAAGTAATGCCACACGCATTTTCTGCGGCTCGGAGGGCTTCTCCTACAAGTTTATGTGTTCGTGTAATAAAATTGTTTAAATCTTCGTGTTCCTCTTTCTTCCATTTAGCTTGGAAGACTGCTTCTAACGTGGCTAAGGGTTGTGCAAGTGTTATTTCTTTAAAAAATTCTAATAAGTTTTGTTTAAAATTGTCCCATGTTGTAGCTTCGCTAATTGATGGGACGTAGGTGACTGTGTCATGAGCATTCCCTTCTTTAGGGTCGATAAATCTTTTTGCTTCCCTAATTTTTATATCATCGGTGATGTTTTCGCGTAAGAAATGTTGCTCTAAAGACTCAATCCAAGGTCTTACGCGTGGTTCAACAAAGTGATTATCTATGGTCCCCTTAAAAATTAAAACAGTATGGGAAGGTTTACTAGTCTACCTAAGTTAATGTATGCTGGGGGGGGGTTTGAGACATATTGGCTTGTTTGGATCTGAAGTTTGTGTTTGGGAGTATGTTTGAAGGGCGCGGGGTAGGTGGAAAAATGGGTGTAGGTAAATTTTCGATGTCAGAAAGCGCACCGTCTGAATCGCTCATATGTGAAGGTACTATTAATGTGTTCTAATTAGGTCTGCTTGACCGATCTTAATTTATGGAATGATCACTTAGGGTTTTCCTAACTACTCTATCTAAAAAATACACATTAAATAAATGCACAATAATAATTTGCCTAACTAGGGGAAAATTTGAAAAGATTGCAAACAAAAATAAAAATGTAAACAAATTTCACTCGAATGTACGTGAAGGTATGGTAATACTATGCTTGGTACATTAAATAAAATTATACTATACTAACTATAATACTGGAAATAACTCGGTTTTACTAAAAGAAATGTATCACTGGTGTATGGAATGTTCACTGTGTTTTTGTTAATTCTGGCTCGATACTAATTATTAACTGTTAATAATACTGATTTTTCAAATGTTTAGAGATTATTTAAAAAAGTTTTGTACTTAACAAGATTCCTACGGCGAAATCCTTAGAGACGTGTCCTGAAGACGTGTCTTGCTGGCCACTTGTTCTTGGATGAAAACTAGGCGTGGAGAACTTGGAGTCGTGACACACCGGTTCAAGGGTGAATGTGACGAACTAGAAGTCGTGACACGCCGGTCAACTGGGTGTTGGTTCTAGTTCCAGGGTCTGGAAGACTGGAAGAATCCTGGATGCAGAGGTCGCCAG